>CM021732.1:103043233-103097686 GCA_011075105.1 Heteronetta atricapilla
AGGAAAGGAAAGGAAAGGAAAGGAAAGGAAAGGAAAGGAAAGGAAAGGTGAAAAAGAAAAAAGAAGAGATGGTTTCTTGACAATATTTTTGCTCCCCACACTTTTATTTGCCCTCAGAAAAAATAAAACCTCCTTTGATTTCAACCTCAAAATATCTTCATCATCTTTCCACTTCAGTGCATTTTAGATATAAGTGATTCAATGCTTGTTGCCCATAAATCACTCTCCTTTAAACAATTTATATTAAAATTCATTTAAAATGGGGATAATACTGATGTTTTTTCACTGGAGGTTTCTTCATTTTTGTTTGTGTGTACAAGTGAGATAACACAGAATAGCTAATAACATGACATATACAGGATTCGGATCAGTATTCATTCCAACTCTTATTATATTGAATAAAAGCTACTTAAGACACTTTGAATCTCAGATGCAAGTATTTCCTATAAATAACTAGCAATTTATTGTTGATGACCAATTAGTCAGCTAATATTTCAAAAACTAATTAAAATATGTTCATGAATAATTTTAAATATATGAAGAAAATTAAAGTAATACCATTATCATACATAATGCACTACTTTTTCCTTGGAGGAGAACAAGTAAAAGATCCTATAATTTCAAGTAAATGGTACTCTTGGGATGAATAGATATAGTAAAACAAAGAAATCTTAACTATCAACAATTTCCTCAAGAAAATTCTAACTTTCTTTCAATTCAAATTATAACTATATGCAAAATTCTACCACTCCAATATGATGCATGTAATTATTTCTTAGTGGCATAATCAATTTAAAATACTCAAAATGTGTTTATAAAATTTGTGATTAATATCAAGCCTATTGTACCTGTATATTGAATGTCAGAATCAGAATTTGAAATGAAGTTTCATGAATGGAGGAATGGTCTAGTGTTTGTTGGAATTTGACAAAATTTGGTAACATGTAAACAGGACCAATAGGCAGTCAAATGAATTATAAGAAATATTGCAGACCTGCAGAAAAGTACCTAGAAGTAGAGTAGATATCAAAGTAAATAAAGAACTGCCATGTGATTCTGTCAAGAGCCATAAAAGGCAAATGTTATTCCGAGACATATCAGAAAGACAGCACAGTGAAATAAATTGTATAAAACTTTTTTTAAATTTTTTTTTTTAATTAATGTGCTGGGGCCAGGGCCTCAGCTTTAGAAGTCTACCTAACATAAGATCTTTATGAAAGCTGTAGGAGAAGCACTAATCATATAGAGCTTTGAAAAACAAAACAAAACAAAACAAAACAAAACAAGAGAGAGAGAGAGAGAGAGACAGTACAGCTCTTCAGTTGTTTAGAAGTTTGTGTTTAAAAATGTACATATATATATATATATTTTCTTCTCCATATCCATTAAGAGTAAGATAATTATTAATTTCCATGTTGGAAAAACTACAATTGAAAGTATAGATTCGCATTTCAAAGGTTACCAAAGGAGGCAATCAAAGGAGGCAATCTATTCTTCCTGATCATGATACAAGAACAAAGTAATTAATTTTGGGGTAAGTATACTTGCTCCTACATATATGCAAAATGGAAAAAAATATCCTTTTTTAATCTCTTAGAGAAATTCTTGCAGACACCCTCTCTCATATCAGCCTACAATATTCCTGAAACTCTTCTAAGGCAGAATTTTGTGGTATCTAGAGAGCACAGGTGGTTTATAGAAGGCAGAAAGGGTTTTGCAATGTGTAAAATCTCTCAGGGATCAACATGATCTGCACTCCATTTCTTGTTTGACACCAAATGATAGAATTTGGCTTTAGAAATATCTTAGGTGACTACCATGGTTGTCTTATTTTATCACACCTAATCTTCAATATATAATTTTTCAAATTTTCATTAAAATGATTTTTCATTCTCCTAACTACTTCTTTAAAAGCTATTTTGTTTAAGATTTCATCAGAGGCTACTACACAGATTATTTTAAGTTCATAGACTTCCCATGAAAGAGATGTAATTAAATCTAGTTCTCTGGGTATCTTAATGGGGCATCTTAAATCCCATAATCAATTATTTAAATTATAACCATGTGTCCTCTGTTTCTTCTAGGTACTTCTGTTTATTTTTCTTACCTTATTTTTTCATTATGTTCCTAAGTACTATGTGACATTTATTTTGTATTTCTTCACAAAATGCCAAAATTACATTATCAATTATACGTAATCAGTGTAAGCTAATTCTCTTTGCTTCTGTAATTACCATTACTGCATTTTAAATTACATAAGCAAGAATTCATCATTTTCATATACAAGCTGAAGCTTTACATCATCTTGGAAAAAAAAAATAAAAAAAAAAAAATCAGGCCTTCTAAACACATTCTGCTTCTTCAAAGGAAGGGAAATAGGCTGGACAATTTGTTAAGGACATTTTTCTTTCAGATCTACATAGCTAATTTTAACTCCATTACCCTGTTCACCTTACGTGCACAGATCTCTGAGCATGAAAGATATATGGAACATACTATCAAGGGTGAGATCTGCTTGGTAGGATCTGAAAGAATATTGCTTTAAACTGACTGTCCAAAGTGTCAAGATCTGAATGTAAAATCAAGCTCCATTTACAGTAAGCAAGGATACCATTTCCCACTTATGGCTTAGCAGAATCAATCATGCACGCATTTCTCAGTCTTGTGAACAAGTAGTAAATTCAATATTCCAGAAGAACGTGTAGGTATTTTTCTCTTTTCCCACACTCAAGTTGTGCCATACAACTAAATGGACCAGCTGCAATGTTTCATTTTTCTTTAAAGTCAACACTAGTTCTTAATTTTAGGCAAACAGAAGAGACAAAGAATGGCAAAGAATAAACAAGTGCAGATTTTTATAGTTTAATTATTATCTTGTCTCACCAAACATATATGGTAGAATCATCATAAATAATCATCACTTATAATTTCAAGCATAAGATTATAAATATAATTGCTGTAACACCACCATGCAACGTTTTCTGAATTTTCAGCATGCCTTTATCCCCCTTCACTTACTGCAAAAGAAAAAACTAAATGTGATTCATGTGTGTATATATTAAGGGCGAGCAGTTGTAGGCAGAAAAGAATGACCATTAATGACGCTGTGACATTTCTCTACAGAGCTGACTGATTAACTGTAAGGTCAGAATACAGACTGCAAAGCAAAGACCCTCTATCACCATAAATTGGTGTGCTTTACCTGAAGAGATTTAAGTGCAGAAATGAACAGGTAATGATGTATGTGGCACATTACCCTTATTGTTTAGGCATTGTGAAATGAATTTGCTTGCTGAGAGGTGGTTTCAGATTACCTTTGCAATGGAGAAAGTGTTGTATGGCTTGCACAGCGCCAATAACATGCATGAAGAAATTTCCTCAGAAATACCAGTATCTGTGAATAACTCTTTTAATACTCTTTTAATACCTCTTCCTTCTTTCACTAAAAATGAAAGGCAAATATGGGAACACTTAAATATAAAAAGTAAGATAACTAAATATAAATGTCAAAAATTTCAAAAATGCTGAGACCCTGGAAGTTCTTTTCATTAACTTTGATAGACATTCTGTCTGTTTACTGCCTAAAAAAAAAAAAAAAAGGCCATGGTGATCTGGATTCAGATTTACAGCCTTAGGGGACATCACTTAAAAACACGATATGAGCTATTTACTTTGGTGGAGAAGTTGAGAAATGTGAAATCATGGTACCGTCATAATATGGTGATATTAAGATCTTCAGTTTTGAAAACTGAAAGTCTCCTGTTTTTTCATCTTTGCATTACCAACAATAAAATAGGAAAAGACATTTTAATGTTGTCTTCTGCCCTAAAAAGCAGTCATTCATTTTCCCAGTACTACTTACTAATACAACTAAAATTCATTTCCAAAGCAGAGTGTGACAGCAAATTGGGAACACTGCAGAAGTAATGAGTCTGATGAATGTTTACCCCAGGAGAAAGCTTAAAGCTAATGAAAAGCCGTTAGGAATCCTTATTAATTACATGGGTAAAGGGAAGGTTTTGGGCTTGGATTTTTTTTTTTTTTTTTTTAATGATATAGTCAGGAATAATTGTAAAATTTGTCTTTTGAGGCAACAGTTTTTACCAAAGAATGAAGACCCTGATTCCAAGGAAAGTAGAGATATTAGACTTGAAAAAATAACCTAGTACCTTCCATGTATATTGACCAAGTAAGCTAATCTCATCAGATCAGATTCTGTTGTGTTGTAAATACACAAAAATGGGCACATAGTTTTAACAATAGAACTGAGTTTTATTGTCATACTGTCCAGACTGCTGTTGACATCCCATCCTAGAGGAATGGATGTGGTAGCAGATGAGAAGCAAGAACACATTCCACAAAATAAAATATGATGATCATATGCTAGTCTTGAAATTAACTGCTTTTTCATATCAATTTTAATTGTAAGAATCCTCCAAATATACTTTTGAGACAATTGTTTAAAAAGCACAGCTTTAGTTTCTTAAAATAATGTGTCAAATTACCTAATTCTGATACTGAAGTTGGCTTTCTTAAAACATTTCCATTTGTATAACTGTGAAGCGTAAGCAGAGTAAAGAGATCAAACTACCTCCCTATTGCAAATTGTATGGTGTTTGTGTATAATTCAATCTATTTTATAAAGTCCCTTGTCATGGAAACATATCAAGGCACTTTACACCCTGAAAGGAATTATACATCAGCTTAGTAAAAATTCATCTTAAAAAGAGTATTTTGTCTTACTTTAAAAACATTTAGCAAGGGAATGAAATAAATGATTCATAATATAGGCAGGCCCAGAAGTCCTGCATATGTCTATGTTTTGAATACTCAATTCTCAATAAAGGTGAATGTAGTAAGGGAACTTTAGTACCACAGTGTTTGTTCAAGGCCTCTGCTGAATCTCATGAATTAACCCCTTTCCTTTGTGATGATAATACATTCACTTAGTGCTACATAAGCTCACAAGGCTGACAACCCAGAGCAGACTGAAACCCTTGGACTTCACAGACTAAGTCACAAGTGTGTCACCAACATTTTCCACATCCTCCAAGCTCCATCAAGCTTATTTCAGAAGGGGAAACCTAAGTCATAATGTGGAGTGTGGGTAATCCTGTGTTCAAGATGCATTCAGTCATTAGCATTTGCTGAGCTACCAAATAGCATAATTGTGCCGCTTGTTTTTGCTGAGGCCTGTTGATTGAGAGCCAAGCAAAGCATACAGGTAAAATGTTGGCTCAGGTGAAATACATCTTTCTTACCACAGTCTTACTGCTACCATTTTTTTTTTTTTTTTTTTTTTTTTTTTTGTGAGTCTCATTGCCAATATTATGCTTGTTATAGTGTGTGTTTACATGGTAGTGCAGCAAAAAGATTCCCAGACCAGTCTGGAGGTCAGTCATGATGCTCCACCTAGATTAGTTCAGTCAACAATATCCAACTGCACTTTCCTGTGAAGAAAAGTACCTGACACTTGGTCCCACAATGCTGTGGCTAAAATAAATGAACTTTGGTATGTACTGTGGCTTTGATACATGAACTACCCTATCTACATCTATCTCAAGCATTACTGCACCATAATGTAGTCTCAAAAACTGATAAGCCCACAGTCTTGACTGCTATCTATCCACACATCACTGCCTTCCTCCTGTTGAGCAGTAAAAACCAAAATGGGCTGTTGTGAGCTATCCATCAAAATCACTGAATAACATTATTCCATATGGTCTATTCCCTTTTTAGGGTTAGCTGAGACATTCTCACAAGGACCTAAAAGCAAGGCAGTGAAAGAAATTCTCTATTAAGACAAAGAGTTGTTAAGCTAGAAAGACCTGAACTCATGCTTCTGACACCCTGAAACAGCAGTGTCCAAGGACTTGTGCAAGCCCTTAGTGGAAAATTAATGCCACTGGAAATGCCAGATCACAATGCAACACCAGTTTAAAACTGTTCCCCGTAGCAAGAACAAATGGAGGCATTATACAGCCCAGAGCACTGGTACAGAGATGCTAGGTCAGCTCCAGATGCAATCTGTAGAATAACTACCTCATCAATGTAGTGCTCTACAAATTTTGTGTCCTGTCATTGAACCTCCTGCATCATTTTTAGTTTTGCAAATAGATTTGTAATGCCAATTCCAATAACTCTGAATGGTACTGCACCGTGAAGCTTAGACAAGGTACAAAGCTGTTGTAAGGCCTGTGTTTGTAGCTCTTTGCCACTCTTACATGTCATTTTTGGTGGTGAATTTCAAAGCTTCTGTGACATTTGCAGGGTCAGTTTTAGAGGAGTGGAATGAGCCTCCTGAATGCAGAAATAATGGACGTGTCAAATTGTGCAGCACTGCTCAAATGTTTTTCTCCTCTGTTCATGTCAAAGATTTATCAGACATATTTTTCTCTCCTATGCAAATCCCACCATTTCATGATCAAAACATTCTAATAACATATGAAAAAAAATATGAACTCCTTCCTGACAGAAAGGAAAGTAACTATCCATTACATCTCTTAGGCACTGTCACCTTTAAGACCTCTGTTCCCACCATGACAGAGGTGAGTCCACCACATCTAAGAACTTCTTTTATTTTAAAATTTATTTCCTGAGTCAATGTCTTTCATTTTTTTCCACATTTTTTAAAATTTTCTCTGTTTTTTTTTTTAACCTGACAAATGTTACTTACCACTTTTGTTTTTCTTGCTTCATCTCATTCTGCATTTCTTCACATTTCATAGGTCTTATTGTTGTCACTGTCTGTTGAATTGCTGATGCTTGACTTTTCCTTTAATTTGAGATGAACAGAGGAAAATGAATTATGTTCGATGTTGAACATATGCACACAATAAACACCCAACTTTTAAAACATGTCATGGAAGCATCTGCTAAGCTATATTTTTATGACTAGTATAAAAATGAAATAATTGGTATTTACTTTTTATTTTCATCTTCAGATGTCATTTCTGCCCACACCCTCTATACCCACTTAAAAATGTAACGCACTACATTAAAGTTAAATTCAGACCAAAAAAAAAAAAAAAAAAAAAAAGTCATTTTAAAAGCTTTTTTGAACTTCTGAAATTAAAACATTCCCAGAGTAAAAATAATCTTAACTACTGCAAAGTTTTATGCTCTCTCTTGCACTCTACATTCATTACTGACTATAGCTTAAAATCTATGCTCATTAAGGCTTTTACTACCTGTTGGTGTGCATGTAAGTGAAAGGTATTTGTGTCTGACTACTTAAACTGAACTGACGTACCTAATAAAACAGGCATTGAAACTCAGTAAAAGGTTTTTTGGCACACCAGGAAGCGAGTGGGATCATAACATAATTAAAATACATAGAAGGCAACTCTGAGTCAGCAAGGCAGCTACAGCACTTGGTAACTGTCACTTGATTACTCTTGAAAGCTGATAAAAATAAGAAATAGTGATTGCCCACCACAGGCATAAGATATCCTTGATGCTTTAGAAACATAATCACTGTGTTGCAGGAAGTCTAATCAAGAGATACCTATAATCTCTGTGATAGTTGTAAAAATGCATTAATGAAATATTCATGCAGGTAACTGTCATAGGCATAAAACATCATAACCTACTGCTTTTGACTAATAAATACTTCATTGGGCTGTCCTGTTCTAACTTATATTCATACACAAGCACTGCAGGTTGAGCTGCTGATTTTTCCTAGCCCCCATGAGCAGATCTCACCAAAATATCAGTCTTGAACTGAACTCCTAAAGAAGTAAAGATCATATGTTGGAGGCTACCCCTGGAGAAGATTACATGATTTACTGCCCTAAATGCAACTCCACATTTTAGAGATAGTCCCTTTTGTTTAAAATATATTAACAAAGTTTTCTTTTGTGAGGGACAAGAGATTAGATATATATATATATGAGTCATTCTTCCTCCTGCTTTCAATGCTCAGAGAAATATTAAAGAGGGAGGATTTTGTTCAGCAATAGAAATTAGGCTGACATGACAACTGCCTATCAGTCTTGGGAGGTCATTTAATCTCTCTGCATCTCACTTCAGGATAATCAGGGAGACAATACTTCCTTTCTGTTTTGCCTACAGACAGAGTAAACATTAAAATAGAGCCATCACTATGTGAGGTAACCAGGCAATGTGACACTAATAATAGATTGCTTAAAAAAATTAGTATAATATAGAGAGTTTGCAATGTGCAATCTGTGAAACATATATAAAATTAACCAATGTAATAATGTCTAATTATGAGGCTTTAGACAAGCTGGAATGACAACAGACAAAAAAAAAATACAAAGACTTTTAGTTTTTTATTAAGAATTAAGAATCCCACCCTTCTCAAGACAACAGAAGGATCTTAAAAGACTGCAAAAAAACTCAGACAGCGTAGGCAGTTATTTGAGAAATACAGCCCATAATCAGTTTAACCAGGATAGAGATTATTTTATGTAGAACAGACAATCAAAAACTTTGCTTATACAGCATTGCATATGAACTTTTAAGCCATTTTCCTGTGATTAGAACATTAAACTTTTTTATCTTTAAAGCCTGAAGTGATCACATCCTTGATAGAAAGGATTTAATTTTCTCATTCTTGTTGAATTTCATTTGTCAATTCAGTACCATTAAAATAGTCTCTGTATTAAGCAAGGCAACATGGAAAATATTTTTAAAGGCATGGAATCTTCTGGATAAAATGTCCGATGATGATAACAAATACACCTCTTGACTCATAATTTAGCCACCCACAGTTCTGCTGTCATTTCAATAGCTTTACCAGAATAATAGCACGAGATTCATCTGTTAGCTGATAGAATATCTAAGCTCCCCTTAAAGCATCTTATAATATAAAATACCAAACTTAGCTGAGAAGAACTTAAAGACAGATCCAAGAGATACATTCAGTTGCTCCAAGCAAAATTTGCAACCTTGCTCAAAAAAAAAAAAAAAAAACTGCTTAGCTACTGCCTGTTCTGGAGACACCTATGTGTGATAGATATTTACCATTAAAAGTTATCAGGCTACCTAGAGTTGTGCCCAGAAGTGCTTCAAATCACTGCAGCCACAAATCATGGACTCCCAGTTCAAGAAGGGCCCTGCAGCTAGAATTCAGCAGATCTCTGCTAGCAACATAAAAGCTACTGCAAATGCACCACACAGGAGCTCCAGAGACAGACTTCTTAAACATATGCAGAGTAGCTTAAGTTCAATCTAAGATCATGATCAAGACCTAACTCTATATCATGGTCACAGTCAGGGCAGACTCATTACAGAGATGCAATCGAGCTGCCCGAGCACCTCCAACATCCCTTTGACTCTTCCACACTTCAGCTATGTCTGTGCTGGGTAACTCTGAACATGTCTCACACTCCATATTTCAAGATTCACAGATGAAGTAGCAAAGTACTCCTCTTCTGCTTAGGGATCTGCTTGACGTGATGAGCCTGTTCTGAAAATTTTACCACAGGCTTATAAGACTGAGCATCACATACAAGACAAAAAAGGCACAGGAGGCACTGCAATTTTTCCTCATAAGTTAGTACTTAGTGCCTAGTACAGGATAGGTAGGTTAAGTTTTCTGTTTTTTTCTCCTAAACCAGGTCTCTTCTCTCCTTTGTGAATTGCTGAAACCTAGTTAAACAGGTTTAGATTTGTTGATGTTGTTCCCTCATTTGCTCACCTTCCTTATCCAGAGGACTCTATATTATTAGCATGCAAATGCACAAGTCATAGAATAACACTATCATAGAATGGCTTGTGTTGGACAGGACCTTTAAGATCACCTAGTTCCAACCCTCCTGCCATGAGCAGGGATACCACACACTAGACCAAGTTGTCCGAGGCTCCCATCCAGCCTGGCCTTGAATACTTCCAGCCACCACTTCTTGGGGCAACCTGTTCCAATGCCTCACCACCATCACAGTAAAAAATTTCTTCCTAATATCTAACCTAAATCTACCTTTTTTCACTTAAATCATTATACCTTCTACTATCACTACAATCCCTGACAGACTCCCTCCCCAGCTTTCCTGTAGGCCCTCTTTAGCTAGCTACTTGAAGGCTTCTATAAGGTCTCCCCTGAGCCTTCTCTTCTCCAGGCTGAACAACCCCAACTCTCTCTGCTCTTCATAGGAGACTTCATAGGAGAGGTGCTCCAGACCTCTGATTATCTTCATGGCCCTCCTCTGGACTCGTTCTAATAGGTCTATCTCTTTCTTGTGCTGAGTTCCCCAGAGTAAAGTGAAACAGGAGAAGCTGGTTTTATCCACACACTAAACAGATACCGGACTGGAGTATCTATTCTTCCCAAGGAGTTATGGGTTTGAATGTCATCAGTCAGAGAAGATAACATCTCAATTTTCTGCATCCTCTTTGAGTAATGTAAGTAATTAGTAAGATAGTTTATTAAGGGCCTTTCCCTGCACTAATTACATCTTAAAAGTAAACTTGCAGCACTTATGGTATCCAGTATTAAAAAATAAATAAATATGAGGATTAAAAGTGGGTTTCAGATTGTAAATCCTAAGAGGCATAACTCAAAGTGAACATCCCTGTTGGCCTGCCAATATTCTGAAAGTCCCAATTTCTCATCAGACATGAATTAACAAGCATAAATTTTGACAACCAAACGAACTGAAGAGACCAGATTTTTCAGCTAATGTTCTGCACCAAACTCTGCTGAATTCAGATGTCGATGTACTTAACTCTGTTCAAAAGCATCCATGCTCAATGTAAGTTGTCCTATATCTAGTCTTCAGTCCTTAGTTGTTTGTATGCTGGGAGCTGGTTGGACCAAGTTTAAATAATAATAATAAAAAATAAACAAATAAATAAACAAATTTCTTATCTCTTTGATCCATTAACTTTTGCTTTATATTCCTAATCATTGGAAAACAAACCTGGAGTCAGATTTCTCAGTGCTTTCAAGAAAGAATCTCAGTATTAGTCCATTGGTAATATGAATAATCACCCTGTTTATGTGTTCAGCAAAGCGCCAAGCAACTATCAACTAATAATTGTTAATTTAAAAAATATTTGCAAGACTTTTTTCTAGATGCATGAGAATGAATCATTTGATTATATAATGATAAAATTTTATTTTAAAAATATTTTCAAAGAATAAATGAAGCAATAGAAAATAAAACACTGAAAGACGTGTAAAAGCAGTTAATTATGTTGTACAATACATTATATGATCATAAAGCAGTCAGTACCAAGGTGTAATATGAATGGAGATTCAGTATTTTATTACCTTCACAACCTTTCTGCTCACACTCTCAGTACAGTAGCCTGTGAAAACACTCAGTTTGCAGAGAACCAAATTTATGTCGTGACAACCATGGACAGTAGACTCTTTCCTTGTCCAGACCCCCAGAGATGAGAATACAGAACAATTATGTTCAGTCTGTGTAGGCTTCAGTGCAAGCTCTAAGCAGTTAAGATATTTTTCTTTTTGTTTCTGAAGAAATACTAGAATAATCATCCTTTCACAATTTTCTGGGCAGTCTAAGAATTTAGAACATCTGACATATGGTTCACATTTGACATGTGCTGTCACAAGTCATTATGAGATTAACAATAAATCTTATATATTTGAGATTAGGTTTGTGAAATGTGCAGAATTGCTGTTTTTCTGAACTAATGTTCTGTAGAACTAAAATTCCTGCCAGTAAAGTACCAAACATATTTTTTTTCTTATTTTTTTTCTTAATTTTTCTCTTATTTATTTCCCTAAGGAAATAAATATCTAGATGTATCTAGTTGGTCATACATTTTTTTTTTTTTGACTGACTGCCTGACTGACTACACAGAATCAAAGCCTGTAGGAAGAGGAAAGAGAAGAACCAAAGGGAACCCCAGTACATATTTACTTACTACTGACACGACACAGCTGTGTTTTATATTTGTTTCTTCCCTACAACAGAAAGCCAGCTCTCCCAGTCCAGAATTTCCAGGTTTCACTAAAAACTCTCTTGCAGTCTTCTTTTCTAACATGTCCCCAGTCACTGCCGAATAAGGTTTTAGTTTATTTAAAAATAATAGTGAGATATGTTTATAATGCATCAACACTAAAGTAGTGTAACAACATGACCTTGTTGTTGTAAACTTCTTCCTTCCTTTCCAAGATGGTTCTAAAATTAGTTTATGTGATCTTCAAGCCAACACAGTCTTTCTGCTTCCTCCACCACAGTCTGTGGCATACTTAAAAAACAACCCAGCAGGATGCTGCAGCCTCTGTGGAGTTGTTACGCCAACTCTTCAGGCAGCCAAGAGACAGATGAGACAGCAACAGAGATTTAGGCTGCATAAACAGGCAGAATCCTGTGTGGTGGTCTCCCCCATTCTTTGGGACATAAATGAATGTCCTCAGAAGGGAGGCATTTTCCATCCTCAGCCTGCTGTTCCAGTCTGGTTTTTATTCTGGAAGTCTCACTAGCTTGCAGTTAAGTCTGGATCCTGGTTTTGAAATAGAGATACTGAAAAATATATATGCAGGAAATACACACGGGAGGATAAGTTCTGCTCTTTATCTCTTCCTTTTTTACACACACATCATCTGCCACTTGGCTAATGTAGATAGATGTGCCTGTGAGTGAGGAGGGAAAAAAATCTGGTTTCCTTGGTCTTAATTCACCTGTTCCTGTCTGATTTAGTAGAACAGCTTTAGCCTTTTCATGCCATCAGTCAAAGGGTAAGCACAATAATTATAACCAATACAAAAAGAAAAGTGGACAAAAACCACCAATCATTTTAGCCTTTGGCTGAGCAGGAGAGTGGTAGTCACACTGGAATTCCCTCTCCCAAAATGTTACCTAAGGCATAGCAAATTGTTCACTGACACGTTTTCTTAGAGTAGGCCACCTTATTGAAAACTCTGTGAACAGTCTTTACCATACACTTTCTGATTGTTGAGCTTTCAAAGCATCTTTCACTTCTTATCCCTGCTGTTTCAGTTCTTGTTTTATTTCCTCTGTAATATTCTTGATAAGTGTGGTGAAATTAAACCAGAGTGACAGCATGAAAACGTCAAGAAAATTGGTTCATTCACATAAAAACAACATCTGGTTTTCTTTTAACTTATCATGGAGTGTTCTTTTGTCAAAAAAGAAAGTCTGAATGTTTTCTACTTGAATTGTTTTTGCTGTGCCATTGATGGATAGCCTGGTAATGTACCTTTCCTTAGCTGAGAATAGGGAATGCCAGGTGCTAAAATGACAATTTTCCATGAAGTAATATTTGCCAGAATTTCTGACATTACTTCAACTCTTTGTCTGGATATGGTTGCTGCCAAATAACATGTATTTAATCCATGTGTCAGGTAGAATAAATTTTTCTCTGGTTTGTGTCCTCAATCTTTTTGATAGTCTACTGGATGTTAACATCCATTGAAGTCAGTTGTTTTGTTTTTCTCTAAAAAGGTTAATGAACTTGCTCTCTGAAGTCATACTTCAATTGTCTGTCTGTGACACAGCAGTTTGGCATCAGGGAAAGTACCTGCAAGATACAGCAGTTTGGGGTTTTAACATTCTGCAGCCATGGTTACATCCTCTGCGCTTTCCTGAATTTCACATAAATGAGTAACTACTTTAGCACTGTTGCAGCAAGTAGGACCATTCGTTCACCTGATCCTTTCATGTGTTAGTCCATTATATTAGCTGTGTGTTCAAAATACCTCAAGTGGTGACCTAGACCATGAACATTTCTGTGTTTTTTTGAGCTACGTTTTCTTTAATATGAGACGGAAACTAAAGTTCATTCCTAAGTGTACATCTGTATTTGGGGCTAAATTCAGCTTAATTTCAGAGATCTTTTTGTATGATATTTGTAACATAAATATGGCTTATTTTTTATTCTGTATTTCCTGATTCATATAACCAAGTATTTACATTCTGAATAGAAAATGTGGTAATAATTCAGCAAGGAAACTTGAAAGAGAAGCCAAGGGGAGCACCTAACCCCCAGCCTGAAATAGTGGTTGCAAACCTTCCATTTGCTTTTAAAGCAGCCACAGGCCAGAGGGAGAAATGGAAGATTATTTGCACAGATGATCTGAGGCTGAAAGAGGTAAAGGTAACTGAGGAAACTCTCAAGGAACTGTAACAATTTCATTTATGTTCTGGCTTTGTTTAGCTCTGGGCAGTTAAGAGCAGCTGTCTCTGAAAGCTATGGCTTATTTTGGAATTGCAGATATTGAGAGGAGATTTACAGTCTTTTATCCCTGGAAATGTTCAGGGCTATACAAGGTCTGGGACAATCCCAGATTAGAAGAATTGCTTATTCAATCTATGATTTTGTAATTGCAACTCATTGTTATTTTCAGCAGTATTACCACAATTAAAGCTTGCATTGCTGAATTTCTTTTTCAGATATTTTTTATTATTATTAACAAGAGATAATTGTACATTGTCATATTAATTGCTGAACAATGTACAAAGAGATTTCAGAAATTGTGATGTTCAGGCATGAAGTAAACCACAGAATACTAAATGCATCAGCCCATACATATTATGATTAAAAGCTGAAGACGGTACAATTGTTGCTAAATACTTATAGGATGTTCTAAATAGTAGTTAGGGTTTTAGAATAAAATGCCTAGGATACAGTTGTCTAAATAGGAATTTTCATATGAAGAAATATTTTTATGTGTATCAGAGACCCTAACTGGCTTCAATAAAAAATTGTTAGCATGCATGGGGTTCTCTTGCCCACATACTTTTGTGCATCTCTTACATTGATGGAATTATGAAATACCACACACAAAAATCACTGCTGGAAAAAAAAAAAAAAAAAAAAAAAAAAAAAAAAAAGATGTAGCAGTGCCTATGGTCATGACATGAACATGTCTGTATTCACAGCCCATAAATATGGAATAGATATGGAAAGCAGTCACGTATAAAAGCAGTATCCCTGGATATTCCCACACTCAAAATCTTATCACAGGTAAACGGGAACAAATCTTACTATATAGAACCAAGAGTTTATCCCTGTTCTAACTAAAATATGAACAGCGTAATCAAAGCCTATAAGTCTAATTGCAATAATACCAGCACCCATAATCCAAATTAATACAGTAAAGCTTTACCAGTAATATAGTTTAAATTGTTATTAAAAAACTTTTACCAGTTTCTCTCTCTCTTCTCTGCTGTGATGCTTGCCCTTCCAGGGCCCAGGCTTCAGTCTTTCCTAAAAGAATGGAAAGGGGGATTTGCCACAAGCTGTTGGCATCCTAAGATGTCTGCTGGGAGGTGTTCAGTGTTTGTGATGGGGTCCCTCCCCAGTCCTGGGATCTGCTTGGTTTTCTTTTTAAATGTTTTTGTTTGTTTGTTTGTTTGTTTTATTTTTTCTTGCAGTCCCAGCTCCCCTCTAAGGGGCACCCAGCTAAAGCCAGAGGGGTCACCTCCTCCAGCCCTGGCTCCATTCCTCAAGGGCTGCTGCTCGTAACATGCTGACTCCCCGCCTCAGTCAGGGCAGTATCATTCTGAGGATCTGAGGGTGAATCTAAAGCAGGAGAGTTCACAGGCACTGCTCTTCTCAGCAGCTTCTAATCCAAGGTGAACCCAGTTGAGGACAGAGTGGATGAGCCGTGAAACGCTGCCATTGTTGGAGCAGTAGGAAGCCCAAGATCTGCTACAAGTCATGACAAAATCATATTTACAAGGCTACGATGACAAGGATAGTATGACTAGAGATAACTGCTGCTGAAGAATATGCTGTTATAGATCACCACTTCCTTAAGGTGCCAGACCAGACATGAATGCTGTGTCCTCTTACCCAATGCATGTCTTGCACCATCATCTTGAGCAAAAAGTAACCTCTGTCTATGTGCACAGTTCATAGCAGGGAAACCTTCTAGGAAATCAACAGGTCACCACCTGCAGAAGCTAGCATCCCAGCAAGGAGGAGGTAAAGGGAACCAAACAGGACATTGCTGGTATCTAGTGGGGAGAAAGGTTGCAATAAAAGCAAAATTGAATGAGAAGATTTATATTTGGGGAGATCACAGGATCACACAGTGGTTTGGGTTGGAAGGGACCTCACAAAGATCATCTAATTCCAACCTCTCTGCTATGAGCAGGGACACCTCCCACCAGACTAGGTTGCTCAAAGCCCCATCCAACCTGGCTTTGAACAGTTCCAGGGATGGGACATCCACAGCTTCTCTGGGCAGTCTGTCCCAGTGCCTCACCATCCTCTGAGTGAAGAATTTCTTTTTAATCTAATCTAAATCTTTTAGTTTTAAACCATTACGCCTTGTTCTATAACTACACTCCCCAAAAGAGTCCCTCTCCAGCTTTTCTATAGGTCCCCTTTAGGTACTGGAAGGCTACTATAATGTCTCCCCTGAGCCTTCTCATCTCCAGGCTGAACAACCCCAGCTCCCTCAGCCTATCTTCATAGGAGAGGTGCTCCAGCCCTCTGATCATTTTCATGGTCCTCCTCTGGATGTGCTCTAAGAGGTCCATGCCTTTCTTATGTAGGGGCTGTCCTGCACTCAGTAGTGCTGAATGCAGTACTCCAGGTGCAGTCTCATGAAAGCAAAGGGAGAGAATCACCTCTCTTGACCTGCTTGTCATGCTTCTTTTGATGCAGCCTAGGATATGGTTGCTTTCTGGCTCTCTGCAAGCACATATTGCCAGCTCATATTCAGTATTTTGCCCACCAATATGAGGACAGGGTGTTAATGGGACTGTAGACCCCTCACTAAGAGATTTTTTGCTGATGCTAACCTCTCAACACTGCAGATATTTTCATCAAAAGGTAACAAGACCACATAGTTGTTCTGAGTATTCGCTGTCTAAACCCCTGCCACCCTGGTCAGTGCCTGTTTTGTACTGAAATTCAAATAATAAATTATCACCATGATGATGAGTTCAGAATGTCCATATGACCTTGATATAAAGAAAAATCTAAAGAAAAAAAAAAAAAACTCTAGTGTTTATTTAAAGTGTAACACATAAAATTATATGAGGAAAAGTTGGTCTCAAAATGTTACATTTAAATGGAAGGATTTATTGCTACTAATGAATATCAATTAGTATGCTGCCTGAATTTCACTTTTACTGTGAACAGTATGAAAGTGATCTATTTTGTCTATATGCCTTTTAAAAATTAAAAAAAAAAAATAAAAAAAAAAGAGAGAGAGAGAGAGAGATGTGTCAATTTACTATATCGAAACTTTATAAAATTGGTCCTGTTAATGAGATTTTGAGTGTTGATGCTTTCAGATACTTCATCTGTCAGAGAAAGAGTGATGCAACACTTAGGCATGTAAAACAACTCAGGGGCTAACCAGAAATCAAGTCACTAAAATAATGAGAACATCTGTTCAACATCTGTTGTTTAACTTAATTTACTAGACCTGAGTACAGGAAAAAAGTGTTCTCATTACTGTTCCATTGATAAATATAGTAATGAGAAATTGATTAGAATTATTAGCAGCTCCGTTTCAGTTTAATGGGCATAAGCTATCACTTAAGTCTGACATGATATTTTTTTAATTCAGAACTTGATCATTCAAATAATTGCTTTTCAGCTATTACTGTTAGCACCAGTTCAAATATCAGAAGCAAGCAAGAAATTTTTCAACATATTTAAAGTGAACAGTATATAACAAAACTGTGGATTAACTTTCTTGGCACTGTAGCTCCTTGAGTTCAGAACAAAATATTGTCTTTTTCTTCCTTACACAGCTCTGTGGGAATGTATGCAACACCTTGGAACCCAGAACTGTGCTAAAGAAGCAATTTAAACCCACTTAGAGGTCTAAGTACATTTCTGAAATCTTAAATATTTAAAAATATATATATATATCTACCTTAATTTAACCTTTCTGAAGTATGCAAGTACTGTATTATTTCCTTTAACATATTAAAACTAGCCCATATAGAATACAAGGTGAAATTATGTTTGGGCTTCAGAAGTGTAAATATTTATAACCTCTACATGAAACATAGTCAGCATTTATTGCTGATGTAGGTATTGATTAGTAAAATCTTGAGTGAAAAAGGTTGCATTAGTCTTGCATTAAAATGCTCTGAAATGGACCTTGTATCATCTTTCATCATCTTTCTTTTCTCTAATGGGACTGTTTTGCAAAGCATTTAAATTCATAAGCTCTCCCTTGAAGTTTTTTAATCACTTTCTTTTCAGTTACTGAAATAACTCATAACTGAGTCATATTTAGGGGAATAGAATCTGCTCCTGCTAGAAAAGTAGTTTTAACTCAAGGCCTTCACAAGGGCCAAAACTCCAGGGGAATCCTCACAGTTGACAGAGGGTTTTGTCTACTTGAGTTTAAGCAGCATTACATATTTTGTAAGTCTGTGCTTCCTTCCCCCTATCAACTGTTCCCACAGACTTGCCTGAGAAAGATTGCTAATATCTGAGGGCAAATTAGACCTCACATATATGGTGGAAATGGTTGATTTCACATAAGCATGTGTATTAAGGAGAGTCATCAAAAGAACTGGAAATCCAACAGGTTTCAGCTCATGACAGTGTGGGAAAAGCAAATAACTTTCTAACAACTTATGCATCTAACAGGAAGAATTCAATGGCTTTAGTAAGCACCAGTTCAGTATGCAACAAACTACAAGCTCAGTGCCAAACAATTTAGCACTGCATTTTACTGTGCTGAATAACATAAATATGTGCCCAGACATGTAATCACGTTATCATGTCAGCTGGTATCCCCCTATTATTGATGTGCATGATCTTATCCCATTTCATTATAGACTAGTCTAAGTGAAATTACCAAGAATAGATATGGGTTGAGTGCATTCAAACTGGTAAATGATGCATCTCCTCTGATAAGCTTTTGGTGCAATGGTAATTTGTTTCTGTGTTTCCCAGTGCTTCACAAGCCAAGCCAGTGTTCTTAACATACCAATACACAAATAAGCCTGATCAGGTTAGCTGGACATTTTGCAGGGAAGTGAAGCATTAGCTTCCATCTGTTCCCCTTTCTCGGTGTTATTCCCCCCTGGCACCCTGACCCAACACGCCAGACTGAGAGGAGCAGGAGGAACTGCTGTTCCCCACTAGACATGTGAGTGGTGTCAGCAATGGGACAGCAGAGAAGGGAGAAGCCCTGGGCTTTTTTCTCCCCAGCTTGTGCCTAAACGAAAGATGCTCCATAGGACTTGTGGAGGAACACACACACCTCTGCTGTATGGCCAAGACATAAAGAAGCATCGGGTTTTCCATTTACCTACACCTCTATATTAGGCTGCACATAACTAGATTTCCTCTGTAGCTCTGAAATAAAAACCTCTGAATTAGTTCTGAGCAGAGAAAAGAAAGAGGAAATTGATCTTCCTGTTTTGGAACCTGTGGATTGAGGTGCCATCTTTCTAGACACAGTTTGCTGATCACAGAACGAGATTGCACAGTACCTGCTGCATGTTATGCTTGGCTCCAGGTTATGCTGTGACTCATGCACTTCAGTGAAGACTGAATTTGCAAAAATATAGGGGAAAAAGTGAGGCAAAATGGAAGAGAAGCTTCAGACCATCACCTACAAAAATATATATATATATATTTAAAAAAAAAAAAGAGCTTAAGTAGCTTGATCTGCTTTTTCTAAAGCAGTAAGAATTTATTTCTAAGTCTAGTTTTAATACTAATTTGTGTCATGACCACAGTGAATTTGTACATTTCAGATTATTTTTGGTTTCACTGAGGCAGATGGAGTTTGCCTTTCACATGATGTCCTAAGGGTGAAGGTTCAGTAAGGATGAACTATACAATCTGCTTCACTATAACACATGACATACTGTTGATCAAAGAAGAATGTGTTAAGGACCAGATGTTGCAAGTAGTAATAGTATGTCCCAAACCCTGTTTTTCCTAATGCATGACATGGTAGAGCTAAAAGATGTGATCAATAGGGAAAATATAAGTGAATACCACAGAAGAAATATCTCACTTAAAATATTTTTCCTCATTATTAATTCTCCCCTTCCCTTTATTAATATTCTGCTGTAATTTCCCTATAGTGTTTAATTTTCTTCATCACATTTTTACCCCATTGGGATATTTAGCTTAAAATTGGATTGATAGCTATCTTTAATTTATTCTTTTCACTTAAAATGCAGGGATCCATTTTTTCCCCAAAGGGTACAATAGTACTGAGAGTTATTTCAAATCCTACAGGAAAGAAGCATGTTCCAACCAGTTAAACTCACTTTGTCTCAGTATAGTTGTTATTTTTTTTTATTCTATTCACTTTTGTTGAAAATAATAATTTCAACAGGTATGCTACTAAGATATAAATCTGTTTAGGGGTATTGTGGGGTTAAGAGATGGAACAACAAAACTGATCACTGTTCCGTTTTTCAGATTTGTTGTGGGTTTCTTATGTGATGAGATATCATTTCATCTTTGTGTCACATTTTCCAGTCTACCAATAAGTATAGAAAACTCATAGAACATGACTTAGCGATGTCTGTCATGCTTTTTCAAAAAAGAAAAAGAAAAAATAATAATAATAATACCAGAAAGATATTTAGGCTGCAAGTTACCTAAATCTTGTTTTGGCAAGTCCTCAGCTAGGTTATTTAGTCTAGTTTAAGGCACTCCACCTTGACAAAGGTACAAACCTTCGAGAGAGTTCAGAAGATCAAAATAATCTAAAATATTAATAATAATAATATTTAAAAATAATAATAATAATAATAAATCTGTAATCTGGATTTTTTGGCCTAAATTTCAGTATTGTTTGTCCTAAAGGAGAGAATACTTAGGGGAGAGCATGTTAATGGTTTTCAGACATAGGTATTTGAGAAAGAGGGGGCATTAATCTTTCTTCCATGTCAGTGCTGAATAGAATAAGAAGTAATGGATTTAATTTTCAGCAAGAAAGACGTGGTTGAGGAAAAAAAAAAAAAAAAGACAAGAAAAAAAAAAAAAGTCTAATAAAAAGGACAGTGAAGCCTGGGATATTATGGAGTATTTAAGTTCACTTTAGACAAATATCTGTCATAGAAATTAATACTTTGGGGACAGCTTTATGAACAAACTGATCTCTAGAGTTCTGTTTGCCAGACACTTTTTCTAGAACTCTAGGTCTTTTCCTGAATCCTTTGCTATTTTGTCTGATCCATAAGAGAAAAAAGTGATTCTTTCTGAAGAAGCATTGTGCCTGCCAGAGCAGCACAGGTGGGGACATGTATGTATCACCACTTATGTCTCAAAAATATGACTAATTTATGCATTACATCTTTTTATAGCTAGTTTATAATCAATTCCTATCTCTACTACTTGCTAACATAGGCCATAATTTAAAAATAAAGACCACCCCTTAACAACAATGTTCATAAAATGACTGTATTTTTCTGGAATATAATATGGGCTTTCTGTATATTCTAATTCAAACCACAGTGCCATTTCATATTTTATGGTCATAATCCATCAGCACAGTCTACTAACTATTTCAGTAGGGAATCAAGTTGGTTGAGAGTTCTTTTTTTCATTTTTGTGTGATTTTTCTTGTCTAAAACAGCAGGACATCTTGGCCCTTAAGATGGAATCTAGTTTGACTTTCTTAATTTCACAAAATCTGTCTGCAAACTTCACTTGCAACTGAGACAGTACCTTCAGCCTTCCCCTGCAGCACTAGACTGCAGCTATTTTCATAACCACTGTCCTCTCTGACATCTAGGTTGCAGGCACACACTTGTCCCTTGGCTAGAACATGCTACCATTTTCAGTGTGTGAATTCTCAAAAGGGCAATTTTAAATGCTGTAGCAAGAGACATTCCTACTTATTCACATGGAAAATTTAAAGGCATGTACAGAAGTAGAGCTAAAGCTGAATTATCTGCCGCATGCTTGCAAGTCTCCTAGAAACTAGGATAGACGAAATATCTTAACAGTTCATTATTGCACTGTGCAAAGCAGCTGAAATGCCTCCTTTGCACAGTGATTGACACTGGGCAAAGAGAAAGGAATTCTCAGTGCAGTAGCCTCTTTTGCCCATGTAGCTATGGGGACTACTACCTTTCAGAGCTGAGTCATTCACTATACAGTATGAGTTAAACTCAATCTCAGTAGGGTCCACTGTTTGCAAACTGCTTCAGAAAAACTCAGATACATGTTAATGAGTGTGGCATAAAAAGATACATAGATTTGGCTGCTGAATATCTTTGTAATTTGTGAAAAGTAATGATGTTCTGAAGGTCTCTCAGGTAAGGAAAATAAAGAGTGTGTGTTTAACATACCATTAAAACGATAGTTCATATTAGTATTAACATTGATTTTAAAAATATATTTGTTTAGGAAAAATAAGAAAGATATACCGAAGGAACATTTTCTGAAATCAGTGGGGAAAGACTTTCATAGGGTTTAACCACATTCTCTTGACACATTGATGCAAAGGTAACTTGAGATTTCTGGTACAGCCTCAGTCAAAGTGATGTGAAATATGAATATATTCAGAGAAATAATACTGTAAACCATCACCAGTTTGCTTTCCTCTTAATTTAAGAAGGTGGTTGTTGTTTTTTTGTTTGTTTGTTTTGTTTTGTAGCACAATAATATAGTACCTGTTATTCTGATTTAACTGGTCTGAGCAACAGAGTGTACTAGTTGAATTTATTTTACCTTCTCAATGCCTCTGATGTGATCTGGAATAGAGGGGAGAGTGACATTTGCCTCTGCACACCCAATTCCCCTCAGTTTGGACATCTCATACAGAATCATAAAGAGGATAGTTTCCCTCTGATTTATGCAGTCTAAATTGACTCTTTTGAAGAGTTTAATAATACTAATTCTCCTCTGTACTAATTCTCCCTCTCAGTAAGAAAAATCAGTATGACTCACATTGTATAAAACACAAGACAGAAACAGTGAGATGGTGGCATCAGTACAAATCAATTTGATTTACCAGTTTAGACCTCAGTAGTTCAGTCCCACTGATTGTTAGCCAGCTATTACAAATACTCAGCAAAAAGTATACTTTTTGCTGTAGAAAGGCCCAAGGCAGTCTATGTCACTTCAATAGAGGCCAGAAAGTTTTTCATTATTTTTAACATGAAACTTCCCCTCTGCAAGTTAAGCTTGTTACTTGCTAACCTATTCATTAGGTTCTGTTCCAGTTCAGCATCATAGCTAGCTAGAAAATTTCCATTAAAACTCAATTTTGCCCACAAGATGAGGGAATTGATCATCAACGTTTTTCAAATAAATTTTAGCTATCAGTTTGCTCTGAGACCATTTTCCAAAGCCTGAGAAAATGTTTAATAAGTAACTGACATTAAACAATATGCAAAAACATCTTAATAATCTAACATTGCATTTAATTGAAGATTTTAATAAAAACTTAATTAAGGTTCCCACATTTGTACTTGGGGGCTATCCTGAACTCACTACCATTCAAATCCCATTAGTGCTAATGACCTAACACCAAATGTGGAGAATATAAAATACATAAAATTTACTTTTAATAACTCATTCATCCTACATTAAATATAAAACTATTATTAAAAACACATTCAAGAAGATTAACCACTATTATACAAATAATGTTTTTAATAATCAGTTGATATTTATTTAGTTTATAATACTGTCTAATTATTACACAATTATGGTTTTATAATGTCCCTGTAAATCTTCAGCAAATGAAATGTCTAACTGGAAACATTAATTTAAAAACTTTCAAAATAATATATATTTTAATGTCATTGGCTCCATTTCTTTCTTGGGAAAAAAAAAAAAAAAAAGGAAAGAAAGAAAGAGAAAAGAGAAAGAGGACGAGTTTTATTGAAAGAACATTTAAGCAAGAGATTTTTAACTTAGAGAAGCATGACATACAGTACACACCAGATGTCCACAATAAGACTGCATCTCAAAACAAGACCAATATTTTAATGCAAAAAAAGTACTTAAATGAAAAGGGTCAGCCTTCTTCACATGAGATTTTAACAAAGAAAAAATCATCAACAAATAGCTAGCAGACCAGAGGGAAACTGGTCAGTATTGTATGTATAGTAATACAAATGTATGGTAATTTGGACAGAATGCAGGCAGGAAACATGTTAGGCAGATGAATTTTGAATAAGACAAACTTTTCAAGTCCTCAAAAATAAATGGTGTCACTTCAGCTTTTGATAGCAAGGTGGTTAAAATTACAGGAAAAAAAAAAAAAAAAAAAAAAAAAAAAGAGGAGAGTGACTTACTATGAATCCGCTATAGATCATTTCTTATTCATATGTCACATTTCTTGTCTAACACCCTTTTGTCTTGTTTCCTATTTGCTCCTTTAATTTCTTCACTTTGGCTCACACAAAACCACATATTGACATATCTGTTCTTTTGACAGACAGAATCAAACATGTTTCTTACAAATTCCAACAACTTCTCTGATGGAAACACCAATTTCTTCCTGAAGAAAAAGATATGGTTTAATGAACGGTTCACGAACTGTACCATGAACCACCATCCATATATGCTATTCTTAACAATGTTGGGCAAATGTTATGTGAGCTAATACCCTTAAGGAACCTGTAGCAGATATGGCCCCAAACTAAATATAGAATGCTACACTATTCCATGTGATATGCAAATACACTGAGGACTAGCCAGAGGTAATGGGAATGCCTATATATTACTTTATAATTATCCTCATATATCCACACCCACCATGTAACAGAATATCTCTAAGAATAAGCTTGGTGTATACAATGAAATATGTCTTCAGAAAGTTTATACAGTATACACCCTCTGACCCTAAATTTACTGAAGCCAATGCACATCTTTCTATTGATGTGAAAAGGCTATGAGTCACAATTTATGCCATATGCCTGGTTTGTATTAATCACTTTAATGAGCTAAGGTTATATTTAAAAGAAGAGAAAAAAAAAAAAAAGAAATGAAAGAAAAGGTTTGCTTTGACTTTGAAATCCTTTGATTTCACTGGTTTCTGTCCTAACATTAAAGTTATTTAAACATGTTTTAATTGCTTACTTTATAAACATATAAGACTTTGAAATAGAGAATGTTAATGAGAGTTTTTACTATTCAGCCATAGCATCTTATGATATATATGTGATTTAGCTTTACTTGGTAAAAAATAATCTCCAAAGCTTTAAAATAATTGAAAATCTTTGTACTTTTTTTATTTATGCGAAATTCTATGCAAGTTAAAAAGACTCATTTACAATCCTAAGATTATACTTGAATCTCAAATCATTGAAAGAGATCTTAATTTCACTTTTAAATTGGGATGTTATTTCATCTTCATACTATTCTTCTATATAATAAACTATCCGAGATTGTTCTGTTTTCTTAGGGAATCCTTATCATTCATTGCACTAACATTGCTCCTTGCTTTCATGGTACCATCCTTCTCTTTGTGGTGGTTAGAGCTTTATGGAGCTCTTCATAAAATTAATCATGAAAAAGTAATTTTGCATGAAACTTTGACTTGATTTTAGATTGTTGTTCTGTCAAAGTATTCAACATAGCTGAATGCTCAATGGGTTTGTAAAGGGCTTTATGTATATTATGGGTTGCTAGTGATTTTCTGTGTGAATCAGAAGATAGTGAACAAAAAGAAAACAGCATTGGTATCCATCGTTTTCAAGAGGTGGTTACAGAAAAGGGAAGACAAAGTACCAATAGCAGAGAAGACACTGAAAGTAAGTAATAGCATATATCCTTTTATTAAATAGCAATTCAAATGCAAACCCTTTGTCTATAATGCCTGGTTGTGAGATCCTGCATTTGTTTTTAAGAGACTTTTCTCCTTTTCTTTCTGAGTGGTGATGATCCACTTTGACTCAGAAAAGGTGGAAAACCTTTGACAGATGACACAAAGATCAAAAATGATCACAGAGATCAAATGTTTTATGCTTTTTAGTAACAGTCTTCATTTAAAATCACTTGAATATAATTAACAGCATTATATATATATATATAGTAAAATACATTAAAAGAAAAAAAAACAAGTTAGGATTAGGAAACACAAAGTTAAATGCTTTATAGCCAACTACGTCCAACAAAATTCACTCCTAGATACTTAAAAAAATAGACAGTTTGTCTATTATCTAAGACAGCATCAAAAGTCTTTGTAAAATCAGGATAAACAATATCAGTGATCTCCCCTTATCTATCAACCTAGTCACCTCACTGTAGAAGGCTATCAGGTTGGTTAAGCAAGATTTCCCCTTTGTAAGTCCATTCTGACTACTACCAATCACTTTCTCCCTACAAAGTGTTTAGAAATGGCTTCTAGGAGGATCTCCACTACTTTCTCAAGTATGGACATGAGGCTGACTGGCCTGTCTTTCCCCCACATCCTTCGTCTTGCCTTTCTTTAAGATAGGAGAGACATTTGCTCACTTCCATTCTTCAGAAATCTTTCTCAATTACCATTACCTTTCAAAAATAATCAGGAATGGCCCCTCATCAGCCTGCTCTCTCAGCATTTCTGTGTGCCACCATGGATTTATATATGTCCAATTGAAATGCTCCCTAGACTGGTCTGCCTCCACCGAGGGTGTCTTCCTTACTCCAGATTTTCCTTCTGGTCTCAGGGGCCTGGAATTTGATAAGAAAACAACATTTTTTACCCCATCCAACAGTTCTGTAATCTGATCATTTTCCTGCCTCCACAGATTCACATTTACCCCTGGCAGGCATAAGTTTCGAAGGAGTATTTGAACAACTCTTGGAAGAATTTCTGGAAATGTGTTATTAATGCTGCCCATGGAGGGGAAAATGGGGAGGATTTGGGGGCTGGATTAAGGACTTTTAAATAAACTGTATGTCACTCCAATATAACATAAAACCAATACATTATAAGAAAATAAAATAAAATAAAATAAAAATAAGGTTAAAATAAAATAAGCCACTTTTCTTCACTGGTAAAAACACACATCCTCAGTCTCCCAAAACTGACAGTCTGACATTCCAGTCATAAAATCTTATGCACAAATATGCAATCTGGTACATGAAGAATGGACTGAACGTGTTCTGTTGTAATTCTAGTGATGATAGGTGATACATTAATGTAAGGAAAGAGGAAGAATATGATAAAAATAAAATTATGAGCATCCTTTTTGTATACATCACATTATTTCATCATTTTATTTTGTATTCTTTCCTGTAAGAGATGATATGCTCCCTCTGATTAGGGAGCTTTATTCTTCCATGGACATAGTTGGATTTTTATGGTAGAAAAGGTGAGATAAAAATAATGAAAATTAGAAATATAAAATATAGTAAATGTGTTTTGTTTTGTTTGCTTGTGGTAGACATATATAAAGGATCTTTTAAAATGGTAGCTTGTGAACACAAATATTTTATTGGGTTTTGGAACAAATATTTTGACTGCTGACTGTTGGAAGATGATGCTTTACTGTCATTCAAATGGATTTGCCAATAGTAGCAGTCTTTCTTGTGAGCTGGAACAATGCTATAGCAGTTTGTTTGCAACCTGCTGGCTTCTCATCTTCATGATTTTTTATTATTTGCTTTTATATTTGGCCCTAAGTTTATACATAAGCCTAAGGAACTTTCATCCAGCCCCCTACAGAATGTGAGCAGGACCAAAATCTTTACACTGCCTGTGTGGATAAAAAAGAAGTAAACATAAAGACAAATTGAAATATTATGATCATAAACACATATTTTGCCAGCTACTGATTAGAAGAGCAAGCCATGGTTGAGCATTAGAATTTAAAACTAGGCACAGAAAATAAAGACTTTTGGAGAAAATTGTACAGAAAAATCCTGCATAAAATTAAGGAAGTTTTACCTTCATACATGCCAAGAAACTAATTAAAACAGAAATTGCAGGCCAACAGTGGAATCACTATGAAGAAAAAATTAACATGGGAAAATAAGATTACTGTTGAATATTCTATATCATAGGCCAAGACCTGGGTTGAATACTGGTTCTAACAAAAGAGGGATCTATTTTCCACTTTGTAACTCTGTTGCTAGTGTTTAATAAAACTCCTGTATAGAATGCAATTAAGTGAAACCAGTTGGGTTTTATAGAAATTATACGAGATTTTATACTTTTTTTTAATTGATAAAAGAATATGAATTGCCATCTTTAGGCAGATAAAAAGATTTAATTGTTTAGAATATCTTTATAATTTTTAGAAAACTCCATGTGCTTGTAGGAAATGGCAGAATTCTTCTGAGTTTCCCTTGCCCCCCCCTCAAAAAAAATAATAAAAATATATAGTTGTATAGATAGGTATTTTCTATGTAAAGTTAACTTATTTCAGCTTTATAGAAGTAGAAATGTTAGGGGCTCTGAGATACAGATTTCGAACACAGTATCATCCACCACTCATGCATTTTGAAGTTTGTATTCTGGTCATATTCACCTCACTAGGAGACCTATTTTTCAGGTATGAAATTTCAGGCTTTTTACTGAGCACTGAGAATAATTCCTGGCTGGAACGCTATGGGAATGTTGGCCTGCAAAGTCTGAGTCTTTGGGGAGATGCACCAACAATGATGAAGCAGACTTGAGAAGCTTCTCTTGAATCAAAGATCTTTTTAAAGTTCTTTTGTTTTCTTAATATTTCCATTTATCTACACCCCCCACCCCCCCAAAAGAAGAAATAAGAAAAAGTTACAACAAACACTGTGCTTAAGTTTTTTCCATTTCCAGCCCCAATAATTGAATGAGTAATAAATAACCTTTTCTCCTATCTGGATCTAATGAAACTTCCATATCTTGGAATACCAAAACTTGCTGCATAAAACCCACACTTGCTTTTAATAACTTCAGCACCTCACACTAAATCTCCCACATGAATTATTTTGGTTGTCCAACGGCGATACATTCCAGAACAGGAGGAGAAAATATAAAGCAGATAAAATTTGAGAAATACGTTTCATACTACAGCAGTATTTGGAGAGGATGACTCTCAAGCCCTGGGGAAAGCTGAGAAAGATCACACAGCTCTGCCTGCTTCCAGAGAGGAGCTAGAGCCTGTGTTTCCCACATATCTTATAAATACTTCGCTTTAAAGGGACAAAATCCCTAAACATGGAAATTGTAAGAAATCCAGACATTTGTTCTCCATTTACCTCCATACCACAGCCTGGCTCCCCTTCTTACTGAGCACCTGGCAATCCCAATTTCCATTGAAGAAGTGCTGAGACCCAGCAGTAGTCTATATGCAGTGCTTCAAAGTGCTGTGCAGAGACAAATGGCTGTCAGCATCTCTGTCCACTTGTTGTTTCTAAATGCACGCTGCCAGAGTTTAAAAAGTGAGCTACCTTCCCTGCCATCTGATGCCATGGTAACCACTCCTCTGCTTTTTACCACTAAGCATCTGTTAGTGCTTTTATTGTAAACCCATGTTTTTGAGAGTTTAAGGCTTGGCATAAATCATTGTTTCTACCTCAATTTCTTGCACTGGATTGTATTAGTTAGGGAAAAAAAAAAAAAAAAAAAAAAAAAACTCTCTCTCTTCTGCTGCTTCTTCTGCTTAAAAAACGAGCACAGGGCTCCAACATTTACTGCAAAACAAAGTAAAAGCAATTAAAGTTATTAAAGGTTGCCATGGAAGTCTGGGTGGCACTTCATCTCCAGTTCATACCCTCCTGAGATCTCAAGAAAGGAAAACAAAGTACATGGGTGATTTAGTGAAGGTATACAACAGCTCAGCTGCTTACCTCATTCCTGCTTTTATCCAGTGTTGTGGCATCAGATAGAAAGTGCAATTCTAAGATACAGAAAGCAGAGCAAGAGAGGTAATCAAGTTAATATGCAATAGACTAAGTGAAAAGTGAGAATGGAATGAAGGAGAACATATCACATGTTGAGTACAAAGACAGCAAGGCAAGGAGTTGAAACGAGATGGTTACCAGAAACTAGGAAGGAAGGATATTTTCAGGTGTGGCAGATAAGGAGAGCTTTAAAGAGAATCATAGAATATGCTACCAGGATTCATTTTTGACTGTGATAGTCTGAAGTTTCCTGTTGATCATCAAGAAGATAAGCTAGAGGCAAGGAATGACTTACTGGATTAAATGAAGGGAAGTCAGGATTAGTGAAGTAGCTTTGCTGTCACTAAAGAGAAAAAAAAAAAAAAAAAAAAAAAAAAAAAACTTTTTCCTATTATTTTCTTCACATTCCAATTTCTAGAAAGGTGTGTTTGAGAATTTTAGAAAGGATACAGTGAAGACTGGACTGTCTCCTCAGGTAAGTCAGAGAGATTTCCACCGTTGGCTTGAACAGAGTAAGAAGGAGTAGGAAAAAGATATGTACCTTGAAAATTGTATTGGTCTAGTGAGCTGAAGGATTTGATGGCTGAGATTGTGTGAAATGGTTTCTCTAGTAGCTTCTAGGCCTCAATATCTTTCCTCATATCCATGATATCGAACAAATTGATTCCAAGATTATTTCTTCGCCTCTGTATAGCTCCTTGGTTCAGAAAAAGCAACATGTCAAACCAAATTGAGGTACACTGTTTCTCGTTTTATCCTGCTTTGGATTTTGGGGACTTCAAAATACCTTTACAGAGCTCCACTAATTCAAGATTAATGATGATAAGTCAAGAGATTCCAGGGATCTCTGCCCTCTTTAATCACATATTCATCTCAGTTCCAGCACTGCCACTCAGGTATCTTAAATTGCAGGACAGCAATTGAGACAGTCTGTACTCATGCTAAAACAACTTTGTGGTAAAAACAGCAAGGCTGTTAGAAGTCTGTCATCATGTCCCAGGGGTACTCCAAGACCAGAACAGCAGAGAGAGTCAGAGAGTTTAGCTTGACTGTGACACCAAAGATGGTGTAGCAAGACAAATACCCAGGAAGATGGTTTAATACAACAAATACAAATAAATAAATACATGAAGGGGTTATGCAAAGAGGACACAGCCAAGCTCTATTCAGTGATGCTCAGTGACAAGACAAGAACCAATGGACACAAACTGAAATACAGGAGGTTACCTCTGAACATCACAAAATATTTTGTTCCTGTGAGGGTGATGGAGCACTGGAACAGGTTGCCCAGTGAGGCTGTCGAATCTCCCTCTTTGGAGATATTCAAAAACCATCTTGACATGGTTCTGGGCAAGTGGCTCTGGGTGGCCTGGTTTGAGCAGAGGGTCTGGACCAGACAACTGCCTGAGGTCCCTTCCAACATCAGCCACTCAGTGATTCTGTGGCAAAATAAAAAGTTACTTTGGGTTAGCTTTCAAGCATAGCCTAAATTCTTATGACAAGATGTTCAGTGGTGCTAAACAGAGAGCAATTGACAAAATCCCTGAACACTATTTACTTTCACAATAACTTTAAAGTTGCAGAAGCCAACACAAACTGTCAATGAAGGATTCATCTCCATCTTCAGGCACTTGTTCCAGTATCTGCACCTCGCCATCCTTTGGCCACCAGAAAGCATTCATGCAGCTGCACAGTCAGGAATGGCTTGGAAATACTTTTAGAAAAAAAGATTCTTTTGGCAGCAGCAGTTTCTAACCCAAAATACTGTTCTGAGAAAGGACAGAATTATACACAGAAAAAGGTCCTTCTACTTTCAGTGTGAAGTCATTTCTAAGTCACTCCTCAATTACCTTCAAGAGTTCAGATCAGCTTACAAATCAGTACCTGCCAGCAGCTCTCCATTGTAGCTGTTAATTCATGCTTTCGCAGCTGTTACATTAGCATGCCAAAAGAACTTACAACCTCCTTGAAATTTCCTTCAGCATAGTTTGAGCATAATTGAATATTAAGAGATTCAAAATTTAATGTTTGTATTTTCTTAATCAAATCTATTCAAATATGCCCTATGCAATAGGTCCCTTGGAGTATTAGGTGCAGAACAAGGTCAGAACTTTTACAACCAATCATCTCCGAATGACATATAAACAAAGAAAGGTTGGAACCTTTTCTTTCTTTTAAAACACGAAAAGCCCAAAACATTTCTAAGCAATTTAACATCCACTGGGCCATGCTGCCACCTGTCAGTCTAGTAACCCCTTCTTAGATTTATAGAGGTAGCAGAAGAATAGTTGAGTTGAAAATATCCTTCATCTAACTATTTTTCATTCTAATTAGGAGCATGTATAAACTTTGTCAAAGAGTAAAAAAGAAAGTCTAGAATAAGTGCTTGAGTAGGCAGTAAGGCTGCCTGTGCTGCCTAGGTGCACATTTATAACAGCTTTCATTATACAAGGATCAAATCCTTTCGTTAAATATTCTCATTTAAAACCAATTTGCATAAATAAGGGCCCATTTCTCAAAGAGCACGCTCATTCAAAGAAAATTAGATTTTACTTGGAAATACACATGACTCCAAAATTCTCATCATGTTCTCAGGCTGTGCAAAACATTTATTTTCAAATGTGTCCTACTGTGGTTCTCAGCCATTTTCCTCCCAGTCTCAGCAGAGCCAACAAACTTCTAGGCACCAGAGTCTCTCTGAACACCCCAGTGCATTATATATACCAGGGCAAAACCTTGCCAGATGCCTGCTTCTGCCTTGCACCAGTTTCCACCAGGTCCAACAATAGAATTTTTACCTCGTGTTGTTGTCATCAGAGAAAAGTGTTAAATAAATGGTTTGCAAGGCCTTATTTATCTAATTCTTGTTCCATTTAGATTTTTTTAAGTCTGTAATCTTACTAGTCTCCAGTTAGTGGGAGTCAGGCTCTATCAATGACTCATCCCCCCCCCCAAAAAAAAGCAAAAAAAAAAAAGCTCTCTGAGCTTAATAATGGACATTGCAGTTCCAGTAATTCAGAGACATTCACTAAGTATGACAAGGGATTGAAATTGTAAGTAGTTTTCTATCTGATGAAAATGTTAATGTAGTTTAAAACTCCATGAAAAAGGCATGGGAAAGTTGTAGATTCAACAGAAGCACAGCTGTAGCTATGTAGCTACAGCTGCTACTGTATTCAGCAAGAAGCCCCATAACCAAATCAGTTTTATAGTCACTGTTTTGAGGACCACTTAAAGATGGAGTTGTCTGACATTTCTGAAAGTTTAGTTCATCAGCTTTGGATGAATTTTTCAGGAATGAATGTCAGTGTGAGACTGATTTTTGCTTCTTTTTAATTTTTGTTTTGCTTTTAAACTGAAACAGTTTAAATAGTGCTGAAACATATATGAGTCAAACGTTGCATTTTGAACAATTTTTTAAAAGAACGATTGCAACCATTTATGTTGAAGAACTCCAAGACATCCATGCTTTGATAGACTTCATGTTTGGCAAGTAATTCACCACATAAACATTCACACAGGTTTGGACAGGTTACAAGCCTTCAGATCACTGTTTATTTACAGTACATAACAACCACATTTGGCAGCTGAATTCTCTGAAGATTTCATATGCAGGGAATATCATCTGTCCTTTCATGGCTCCTAGATGCCAGCTCAACAACGACTACACCTTCTCTATGATGAGTGTGTTGCTAAATGTCTATTGCTGCTATTAGTGCTAAGACTTTTACTTAAAACATTATCTAGAGTTTCCCAAAAATGAAGTTTTATCAAACTCTGAAATCATGAACTGAGAAACTTTTTATTGTGTTGACATTAATCTTCCCTACTAGCATGTCTAGCTTATCCAATATGTTGTAAAAGTTCAAAAAAAAAAAAAATGCTGATTTCCTTTTTATGTTATGACATAGTTCAAAATGCAAGATGTGTATCATATTATCTGGGTTGGATTGATTAGCTGATTGATTAGGTAGTGGAGTTTGGTTGTTCGGAAATAAATATACAGTGTTGCCCAGTCTTGTGAAATTAGGTGACAAAAGTTCATAGGTTCAGTCTTGTTTATCAGTGAGCATAAAATCCATACTAACAGAAAAAATGTGAATTCTCTACCATTTATCAAATTTATTTTTATACTATAATTAAAATACAATGATAAGAATACAGGAAGTAAAAACACTTTGGTAAAGTAAATCAGTTATGTAATCAATTACACTTAGAATCCTATTTTTTTTTCCATCTTAAGACGTTTTATAATCTGATAATCCAATTATGGCATTAAAATTACTTTATCTATATCAAATGACATATTTACGTATTATAAACTTGCATCTGATTTAAAATATTTTATTTGCTTTGACTTTCACCAAATGAAATTCTTAACATGCCTTTTCTTAATTAATTTGCTTTCTTCTGTTTACTAACTGAATAATTGTCAGAATGTAATTAACACAGATGTCGCTTGTGCCTAGTTTCCAGGTTCAGGTTAAATTTATATTACTGCATATGGAAGTGTCTAATTAGTTTGCTACCCAAAATGGTGAAGGAGTTGCTATATTTTGAGTAAAGCCTTCTTCACAGACTTTCTCTTATTCAGTGGTTTTCATTAGTTGGCAGTTTCTAAAATGAGGTTCTTGCATTAAGTACATCAACTTATGCACGTCCCTGTTTACCGAGGTGGAAATATTTGTAAATTAGACACTAATCCCCATAGATATTTGGAGAGATTCAAAATTTTATAAGCCAGAGTTTTATATTGGGCCAATTAAAATCAAGATCCTAAATTTTCTAACTCCTTGAGGTTCAAAAATCCAAATCCATTTCTTATATCTTCTTCATAAACATTGTATTTCATAGATTTCTTTCTTTTTTGGCAATACTTTCAGACCTCAAAGAACTGGAATTTAGTATTCAGAAGATACGGCAACAAAATAGAATTGTTCATTAGCAATAATATATTTTAAGTTTAATGTGGCTCTGTATTGCTCTAAAAGCAGGACCCAGGGAACTACAGACTGGTGAGCTTCACGTCTGTACGGGGCAAGATCATGGAAGAGATCCTCCTGGAAGCAATGCTAAGTCACATGAAGGACAATGAGGTGATCCAGGACAGCCAGCATGGCTATACCAAGGGCAAATCACACCTGACCAGTCTAGTGGCCCTCTATGATGGAGTGGCTGCATCAGTTGACAAAAGAAGACTGACCAATATCATCTACATGGACTTCTGGCTTTTGACACAATTCAACACAACATCCTGATTTCTAAATTGGAGAAATATGCAACTGAAGAGTGGCCCATTCAGTGGATAAGGAATTGGTTTGAAGGCCGCACCCAGAGAGTTGCAGTCCATGGCTCCATGGCGGAGGCTAGTGATGAGCGGTGTCCCTCAGGAGTCTCTCCAGAGACTGGTGCTGTTTGATATCTTTATCCATGACACAGACAATGGGATCGAGTGCACCCTCAGCAAGCTTGCAGATGACACCAAGCTGAGTGGTGCAGTCAATACAACAGAAGAAAAGGATGCCATCCAAAGGGACCTGCACAAGGTAGAATAGTGTGCCCACGTAAACCTACTGAGGTTCAACAAGGTCAAGTAGAAGGTGCTGCTCCTTTGTCAGGGCAGTCTCAGACAGGAGTACAAACTGGAAGAAGAACTCATTGAGAGAAGCACTGCAGAGAAGGACATGGGGGTTCTGGTGGTTGAAAAGTTTGATGTGAGCTGGCAGTGCTGCATCAACAGAGGCGTAAACAAGATGTCAAGGGAAGTGATAGTCCTCCTCTGCTCTGCCCTTATGAGGCCTCACTTGGAGTCCTACATCTAGGTCTGGGGCCCCCAGCACAAGAAGGATGTGGAATGAAAAGACGGAGAAAGCTGGGTCTGTTCAGCCTGAAGAGAAGGATCCAGGGACATCTTATTTCAGCTTTTCAATACTTAAAGGGGGCTTATGAAAAAGATGGAGAGCAAATTTTTTCTTGGGCAGATTATGATAGGACAAGATGGAATTATTTTAGACTGAAAGAGGGGAGATTTAGATTAGATGTTAAGAGGAAATTCTTCACTCAGAAGGTAGTGAGGTGCTGGAACAGGTTGTCCAGAGAAGCTGTGCATGCCCCATCTCTGGAATTGTTCAAGGCCAGGCTGGACATGGCCCTGGACAACCTGATCTAGGGGGTGGCATCCCTGCTCATGACACGGGCGCTGGAACTAGGTGATTTTTAAGATCCCTTCCATTCTATGCTGTTCTTATGATTCTATGAAAAGGTAAGCTGTGGACCAAGGGTGGCTTTGATACTCCATTTCAAACCAGTTATGAAGATTTAGGTACAATTCTAACTACAGTATTTAATTTACTGTGAATTTTACATTCATACCAACAAAATACAGCATGCAGGAGGGGGAATATATATTAATATATATAAATAAATATATATAGATAGATTTGTATGTATGCATTAATAATGTTAATACTTAATGTTAATACTTAGATAGTTAACTGTTGGTATACTAAAAGTGTCATTTTGCACATCTTTAGCAAACGATTACATTAAATAGTAAGAATGAAAGTCATACTGATACGTTTTAGCACAAAGAATTAATAAAAATGTATTTATCTTAGTGGAAAATAAAAAGTTAGTGGGTCAATTAAATTATATTACTTCTTTTACTTAATATAGGTTGATAATGCAGCCTTTCCCTCTTCATGCCTTTTTTCATTATTGAGTAATTGCAATAAATGATTAAAGTGTTGATTATATCCTGTAATCCAAATTACTGAATGTGAGCTAAAGAGGCATTCACAGATCTAGCCTACCAAGCAACGTTTTAAATCTAAATTGCCACTTCATATTTATAAGCAGTGATATTAAGTATGTTGTTCACATTAATTCTGATTTATAATCTGATGTAATAACCAAATCACAGAAATGGATTAAGTTCCATAGGCTGATGTTTTAGGGTTTATTTATTTATTTATTTATATTTTTTTCCAAAAAGTGTGCCAAGAACGACTGACATTGCAACTGAGCCTTCAAGATCTGTTGTCTTTACTTGACAGCATTTCCCTACAGAATATCAAATATCAGCTAGTTTTACTGAAGTAAAACAAACATTGAAATAATAGTGTTGTTTTTTTTTAATTGAGATTCCAAAACAAATAACCTGTTTCTCTACATGCACTTCAGTAAACAAATCTAGTAACTATAGATGCATTTCAGTAAATGAATAGCTTGTCACATACATCTACACATCTAAGAAAAAGAAATTCTCTATACATTACTATGGAATTAGTGGAGCAACTAATTACTGAAACTCAGACAAATGTTTGGCAAGACAGAACTTCTCCTCAGCATTGTCTCAGTAGTCAAAATCATCTGTTTAAAGCTTACCTTAACTTTATTACATTGTGAATTTCATATATGGAAGCATATAGTAACTCTGGAACTGTGTAATGGGAACATTTCCTGTATTAGCCAAGAAGAGCATTTTTTAAAATGTAACTATCTCTTAGAAATTTAGATTCTCTTTTAAAACAAACAAACATACAAAACAATGCAATTTATTGAACAAGTGGGCATCTGTTCTGCTGAAACAGCCTCTCCCAGTATGCTGGTTTGTTTTTATTTTTTTCTTTTCAGTGTGTTCCACGGCAGCTCTGTCACACTGCTTTGATTACTGTCACTTGCTTTGCGTAGTAATGTTTCTTTACTTACCAAGAATGAGTCTTTTAAAAACAGGCTTAATTGGGGTTTTGTTTGCTTTCTTTATTTAAAGGACAAAATACTCCAAGAAAGGCTTGCACATATCTTTGTGGTCCATTAAATCAGCTATCTGGATTTCTGTTTTGAGATTTTCTGTCCAGAGGCCTCAGTGTACCTCAGGACATGTTAGCAATGTAAGTAAAGGTTATTTAAAGCAGTGTATTAATAATCCGTGTCTATGGAGATGTGCAAGAGTATACCAAGTTTTGAGTTTAGGAACTTTCCTCACAGCTTTCTTTTGCTAAATCTTTAAACTTCTAGGGATCAAATCTGCAAAAGTGAGTGTTCTTTAACTGTTCTCTGCAGGGCTTGTTTGGGGACAAAACATCGTAGTACAATGTGAATACCTTTTTCAGAGCTCAAATTACATCTAAATATCATGTTCCATGTATATATCACATACACTACTATGTTGTGGTGAGGTACTTGAGAAGATATGAGAAGAAATGAGGTCTTCCTGAGAAGAAATGAAACGTGGGGGAGGTAGGAATATTTATCATGATTGAATATACACAGTCCCTTTGCTGTCCATAAACGCCACCAATATGGAGATGATTCATATCCTAACTGAATTTGAACAAGTACCTATACAAGGTAATGTACATCTGCTACATTTTTTCCAAAGTAATGAAAGACTTTGGAAAAGCCTTGAGATTCCTCAAAACTCAAAAGTATGTATTTGGTTTCAGAAATGCCACCTAGCACCTTCTATGTATGCTAAGTACCCACATTTCTGCCTTCATGCCACTGGTTCCATCTGATTTTATAGACTTCTTGCCATTCATCAAGGTTTTACAATCCCACCATTTTGTAATGAGCTGTCATAGTGTAGCAACAGACATATTAAAGAAGCATCTACCATACCTGTGATTTTTTTCCTTGATGCTGGTTAATTAGACAGAACCATGGACTGCAGAAGAAATATTTAAAACTGAAGACATCTAAATGATCTCATCAGTGGAAAGTTGAATCCTTTGGTTGATGGTTTCTAATTTACACTGTAGCAGATGGATGGTGTTGAAGGTCACAGTTATGGTATAAGACCAACTTGTCTGTAGAATTTGAACTCCACATAGATAACTGTCTCATTTATACTGAATGTTTGTAGTGAAAACCTTTTGTTCTTTTAAATCTCTATTTCGTGTTGGCAAATTACACCTTTGTAATGAAATAAAATGAGATTTCAGGTTATCTTCCATTTCATTGTTCATATTGAATCTGTACCTCTCTAATTGGACTGAAGAATTTCATTGCCATCAAAGAAATGAATAGGTTTTGCTACTTGCTTACTTGTGAAAGATCTGGACAGGAAAGTTATTAGACACACAATCTACTAACAATAAAAATAGAATACAACTCCAACTCCATATTTAGCTAAGAGATCAGAAACTTTTTTTTTAAAGCAAGAAAAAAAAAAAAACAGGTCAATTAAATTTGAAAACAGAACAAGGTATAATTTTCAGAAAAAGACAACTCGATAAAGTGACTGGTCCATGTCTTCTTACAGACATTGAAATGAAATTGACTCCTGAATGTTCCTGTCTTTTTATTGCTATCTCTGTAGTCCTGGTTATCTCTTTTAAGGTAATTGTTCTCTTGAAATCTAGAAAACTCTAAAGCTATGATAAGATAGATGACAGAGCCTCATAACTCATTCTGGGGCCCTTTCAGAAAACTAGTTCAATTGGTAGAAAAGTAGACTCCAGGAGCAAGTTCAGTCATGAAGATAGTGGTGTAGGTGGACCATCAGCAACTAACATTCAAATAAAAAGTAACTGCAGAGACTGCTGTGTGCTCTTTTGACACCCTCTCCCCAAATACAAACACATGCATGTAGAGAGATTTGGGCTTAATTTTTCGAAAAACCTTTTATTTCCTAAGCACTGAGATTGAGTAAGGTCAAGGCAAGCTCATTTTCTGCACTATATATTACTTTGCATTGCTTTACTAAAATTTTGCACTAATTTCATAGATTTGTAAATGCTGCTATGCAACAGTGAGCCGGTGAATATGGCACACTGCTGACTGATACCTAGCCAGTTGTTTCACATCTCAAATGTATGTAAGAGATAGATGAGCATGTATGTTTAAGAAATGTCTGACTATTTCAATATATACACATCATTAAGACACTACAGTGAAAGACAGAAAGACATGCTCCATTCCTAGTTACTGTTGTATATGATATATTTGATGTGTCACCAACAAATTCGGCCTGACCTATGTTAGCATGTAACACAAAATCACCTGAGATATTACTATGTCTTATCTGTTCACTCAGCTACCTGTGAATAATGATCTTTTCTTTTCCTTCCTTGTTTTCTGCACTCTTTTTGTGTCCTCTGCAAGTCTCATTTTAGCAGCCTGCAGTTTTCTTCTTGGCTTCCCCCCAGGTATCTCTCATCATAGCAGAAGTGGTCTTCTTGTTTCCTCACTGCTTGAGCCCTGCATACCAACTTAAATATGCAATCCTGAGATGTTCATTGTGACTCATACAGGCTTCTGCTTAGAGTAACAATGTGTCTGCATTAGAGTTCCCTTTCTTACAATATAGATACTTGCTGTTACGTCATCACTAGAGAAGTCAGCAATGTTCTGCTACTTCAAGTACAAACTGATTCAATTTTTCTTCATTCTCCAGTATACTACCAAATGAACTAAATAAAGCTTGTACAGGGCCAATAAAAACATTGTTGCTCTTCAGTTATGTGAGAAATTTAACTTTAATTTTTATTTTCCACATTAGTAGATTTTTTCATTAGCTCGGTGTAACTAGCTTTTTACATGGCATTTAAAGCATAACTTGTTTTAGTTAGAATTTGGCATCTGTTTTAGAGTGTGTATGGTGACATTTTATTTTATTTTTTTTTAAAATAAATCTAATTCATTTGTACAATTTCTGTATCCACATGCATTTTCTAAAGATTAGTTCAAAATACCAATGGGTATTTACATGTGGTCATTTTAAGAGCAAATATTAGCAGTAAATGCTGGATTTACGTTTCTAATTGTGATAGCAACCCAGGCAGCATGCATCTCTGATTGAAAAAATATATATATAATGCAGTGTGACTGCTTTTTAAGTATCAGAACTTTTAAAAAAGACTTTACTTGCCAAAAAGCATACCGTTTTCATCTGCTGTGACTGAATCCAGATTAGATCACTGGGGTTGTCATGACTTTGATAAATATTTTCTCTAATTAAATATATTGCATAACTGTAATGAATGTGAAATCAGAAATAATTTTTGAAAAATTAGGAGTTTTCTCGTGAAAACTGGAGAGAAGGAAAAAAAATGAAAAAAAAAAAAAAAAAAAAAAAAAAAGTTAAAATGTAAAATCTAGGAAATAAACTCTCTGGCCAGGTGGGACCAGAGCATGCACCAGACTTTCATCTAGAAGTCTGTATGAACATGCAGGTCTATGGGCCAGAGGCAGGTCACCAATCAGGGAGGCAGGACCACAACATGTACTGAAAAGTATACCTGCCCCTGTATGGTGAGAACCTGAGTTGCCTGTGTATTTCATGGCACCCCATATCTAGATATCATAAAAGTGGTTAGACATCTTTTTTTCAGTGCCATGCACAGTTCTATAAACTGTTTCTAAGCCTGTCCTCTACGAAATCTCTTGACTACCTGATTGAAAAAATGAAAACTTGGAGTTTCCTTGGGCAGAAAATGAACCACATACTCCATACATGGCTTTAACACACTCTGGTATGGGATTGGTTGGTGGGGGTGGGGGTGGGAAAAAAAAAAAAAAGCATCTTTATATTTGTTGCAGACAGGTTTGTATAGAACCAAAATCTACTTCCTCAGAATATTGTTTTATGTGTTATAATGCATTATAATGCAGGAGCAGAGTTCCATAAGAATGCTTTCTGCACAGTTTTAGTGGTATTTGAAATATATTCGAAATATCTATTTAGTGGTATTTTGGAATAATATATTCCAAATATATATTTAGTGGTGTGTGGAATATATTTGAACTCTGAATCTGGAAGATTTTGTTCTCTGTCATGCTGGGTCACGTTCAGGCATCTTGAGTCCTGGCAAGGAAAAGTAGCTGGGGCACATAAACGTCAGTTAGCCTGCTGCTCAGAGAATTGGCCTGGGATAAGGAAGAACTCTGTGACAGCACAAGTCACCTGAACCAGGCAAAATAGAGAGGGACATTCAACACACCACAGAGGTTCAGAACACTTGGCCTTCCCTATTTCTGGCTCTTCTATGAGAAGCTGCCCCTCGAATAAGATAAATCCTTTTAAAAGGAGGGTTATTGTTATTGAATTTGTTTTTACTGTTGCTCTATTTGCAACCTAACCTCTATTTCACATTCCTTTTTTTAATTTCATATTCAAAAATAGTCACAAGGAATATCAAGCATTATCAACCTTTATTTATTTATTTACTTATTTTTATTTTAGCACATTTTTATGCAAGCTGGAGTCCAAAGGGCATTGCATAGTTAAAAAATAAATAACAGCAGAGGGAAAAATGATGAAGTAATAGATGAGAGAGAAGGGATAGAGATTTGAACAGAGACAGAGGAGCAATGAAGCAGTGAGATACAGGAAGGCTGTTCCAGATGGCAGAAGCAGCAGTTGGGAAGGCTCTGGCACCAACAGTGGCAAGATTGCAGGCAGGGACAGTGAAGAACCGTGCGCTCTGCAGGGAGAGGAGGAGGACAGAAATACAAGGTCAGGGAGGCAGTCTGGCTCAACTGCATGGAAAATTATAAAGCCCAGGCTGCTGATACTCTGTCAACCACCTTTGTACAGATGATTTACACTTCTGCAGAACTGAGCAAATTGGTGACTGAAAGGTAGCAATCTTTCACCTCTGTAGCAGGCATCTTGTACCGGTCACTGGCAGATGAGCCTGGGGGATGCAATTAGAGCAGGTCCTGTAGGAGGGATCTGCTCCTTTTTTTGTGGGCAGAATGGGATGAAATCCCTAGATCTAAGTGAAGTTGTTTACTGAAATTTTTCAAGATAATAATCAGCTTTTCACAGAATTGGCTTTGCAATTTGCTGCCATATAAAGTGCTTCCACAAGAACACCATTGTGTTACACAGGTCGTGGGACCATACCCCTCTGGCAGGGTCATTTCCTCCTGCATGCTGTAAAAATACTATGTCTGGGTGACAAAAGACAGCTTTTTTATTTTATTTTTTTCTATAGCCCAGGCTATTGTAAAAAGCTTTTCAAATGTACATACAGGAAGTTCCTTTATGTGAATTAAACAAGTGGTGCATTGTGTACCAAGTATGGAAAAAATCCCTTTGAAATGTCTGCAGAGGATTTTATAATGATAGTTCCACAGTCTGCAGCACAGTTTCACCTAGATTAACCTACATGCTCTGACTGCTTCCCTCACAGATTTTGCCATATTACCACCAGAGGCTTTTGAACAGCATCTGGGATCAAGCTATGCTGGTATCTTCATTTCACCACCAATGACCTGAGTAGGCATGAATCCGGATCTGAGTGGCCAGCACATACAAACCGATCCATTATGTGCTATCCCCTTGTAGCTGAAAAACAGAAGCACTGAGTATGCTGTTCAAGTGCCAAGATCATGAATGTGATCAGGTTCTGTCCTGTGCCGTAAGCCCTATCAGGCAGATGTCAGGCAGAGATGTGTGCCGAGCAGATGGATCATTCTTCTCCTGGCAAGACAGACTTGGGACTGAGAGCTAGCCTCAAAGTGCTAAAGCCTGAAAATGTTTAAAATTAACATCAGAATGCAGTTGGTGCCATACTGCATTGGACCAATATGTTAATAGATTGTACTGTCCTACTTTATCTGACAGTGCCTAATAAAAGATAGCTCAAAGAAGGCACAAGAAACTTTGCAGTAAGCAGCTGGGAAATGAGTCAGGAGGAAAAAAAATCCTAACCTTCTTTTAACATTTTATTATCTGAAACTACTGTTTATTTGGAAGGACTTGATCATACAACACTCCAGATGCTGCAAGAATTTTCTTTGATTTAAACAATGCTTAAATCAAGTGATTAATCTTTTTTCCTCAGTTTTTTGGATATTCTCAGTTTGCACATCTGTCTAATCATATTGCATAAAATGCTTAAGAACACAAAGGAGAGAGAAGGAAAGGTTGAAAATATTAATTGTTTTCTTAATTGTATTTAGCTCTTGAGAAAGAATTTCTCATAAGGTCGATTTTTGTATGTGGTGTTTGTAGAGTACCATTCAGGATGATCTAAACCAAGCTGGACTCTGGGGATTGGCTATCACTTATTCCACTTACTCAAACATTAATTCCACATTGTATCATTCTGGTAGTTCATCAATGACAGTGATGAGAGGTATCTAAAAGCCTCAGCCTGATTAGTGATGTCAGTTCTGCTTTTTAAAATAAGCAAATTCTTTAAATACAGAGAACAGAGTCATGTGCCTATGTATCCCATATGAATGCACAATCATATTTGTAATGTACTATTAGAAAAGGAGAGAAGAAGCTGCTATCTGGTATTTGACCTAAGTAAAATGTGTGTATAATACAAAAAGTTTATAAAATACCAGGACCAAATCATTTGCATGAAGGTAACTGGATGTATTTCAGTTGCCAAATCCTAATAATGGGTTTGGTTGTGTCCACAAGAACTTGCATTTCTCATTGACTTTCCTAAGCCAGTCTTACCATTCTTCATAAGAAAACTGTAGGAAAAATGGTGGCAAATATTCCCTTAACTCTTTCAGTTAACCACCATGGAGCACAAGATATGCACAGTAATGACTACTGTGCACCATGCATTTCATATTTTCACGTAATTCCCTTTGCCACTGTAATTTAATTAATTTCACTCAGTCTTATTAATCTTCAGATAACATCTTGATATGGATGAGCATACAGCTTCATCGCATGCAACAGATTTGTTCTAAGCAGCTCTTTGTGAACAGCTTTTATCTCTTCCCTCAATTGAAGAGTATATGAACAGACGGTACTTGGGTCTCTGAATTCATAATTGCTAATGTTATGCCTATAGCATCTTGTGGGGGAAAAAAAATAAAAAAGAAAAAAAAAAGTATTTATACTGCTTTAAAATATGATGCAAAGCCTAATGTTACTTTTTCTCTAATTTTGAAGTTGACTTTGACATTATCCACGCTACTGTGCCGCTGGATGCATACCATGTTCCAGTGCCAGTGTTTTGTGAGCTGTAGCTATCTAATAGCGCTCTCTACCGATGAAGAGTAGAAATATCTACATATATATATATATATATATATATGTATATATATATATATAATTTTAGTGATTTTCTACATGCTTTTAATTTATGACAGACATTGCTAAACTAAATAAGTATTTTAAATATCATGACAAACAAAGAAATTCAGTGATTGGTGTATTTTTTTTGGTTTTGTACTTTATGTAATCTCATAAGAATTTGTAGGCTGTTTGTTTGTTTTGGTACGTTACATTTGTGCATCAGAGCTACTGTTATATATAAAAATATTTAAATATTTCAAAACAGAAACTGAGTATTTTCAGAATTTTCACAGGCTGTTTTTCCCAAATTCCCAAGTTTTTCTTGCCAATGCTTTCCCATTATTTACAAGTTGACATCAATTAAATTAGACAGCATTCTTATTTTGCAAAGGAATGTATCACACCATACACAGCAAGTGTCATCTGAAAGCTAAGAAAGTGAGTGGCTGACTTCATTTTTCAAGTTCTTACTGGGTTTCAATTCTGTGACATGTTCAAGACACATAGCTTACATTTAAATAATCTGATATGAAGTAAGTGGGAAGAACTGTTGCAATAAAATACGACTGAATCCCAAAATCATAGAATCATTAAGGTTGGAAAAGATCTCCAAGATCATCTGGTCCAACCATTACTCTACCACGAATATCACCCACTAAACCATGTCCCTAAGCACCAGGTCCAACCTTTGCTTAAACACCCCCAGGGACGGTGACTCCACCACTTCCCTGGGCAACCCATTCCAATGCCTGACTGCTCTTTCTGAGAAGAAATGTGTCCTAATTTCTAACCTAAACCACTCCTGGCACAACTTGAGGTCATTCCTTCTAGTCCTATAACTAGTTATCTGTGTGAAGAGGCTGACCCCCAGCTCCCCACACCTTCCTTTCAGGCAGTTGTAGAGAGCAATGATGTCTTGAGCTTCCTCTTCTTTGGACTAAACAACCCCAGTTCCCTCAGCCGCTTCTCATAGGACTTGTTTTCCAGGCCCTTCACCAGCTTCGTAACCCTCCTCTGAACATGGTCCAGGGCCTCAATGTCTTTCTGGTAGTGAGGGGCCCAAAACTGAACACAATACTCAAGGTGCGGCCTTACCAGAGCTGAATACAGCTCTGGTAAGACAATCACCTCCCTGGTCCTGATGGCTACACTATTCCTGATACAAGCCAGGAAGCCGTTGGCCTTTTTGGCCACCTGAGCACACTTCTGGCTCATGTTCAGGTGAGCATCAGTCAGTACCACCAGATCCTTTTCCTCTGCACAGCTTTCTAGCCACCCTGCCGCAAGCCTGTAGTGCTGCATGGGGCTGTTGTGGTCAAAGTCCAAGACGTGGCATTTAGCCATTTTGAACCTCAATACACTGGCCTCTGGCCATCGATCCACCAGTCCAATTCATTGTAATGGATGAAAAGGAAGAAACAGAAGAGGCAGAAAGAAAGAGAGGGTCATTTAATATAAATATATAAAATCACCAACTTAGAGTCTGCTCATAAAGCACTCCAAGACAGGCTGTCTAGGACTCCCTGCGCTCATCAGGTTAATGCAACAGCAGGCCCAAACCACAACCTGTACTGCTAGAGATGGAGGTAAGACCACCTGTTTCCAGTGCTCTGCAGAGTGCAGGGGGGACATGGTATTTAGTGGGACAGGATTCCCTCTGGTTGTTGTCCCCACCCTTCCTGATACATTAACAATGTATGGGGCTCCTCTTTCCTAGAAGTGTTATTTCTACTGCTTCAATTTCAGATAGATATTGAGTAGCTGTCCATTGCATATTAAACCTACTTGGTGATCATAAGGCCACATAAGCAACATAAGGCCACAATCATAATAATGATAGTATTCAATCATATTTCTTCACCTGTAGGACTTTTCATGTCTGATTATGAAACAAGACAATAACAACCTCATAGCCTTCCTCTAAATGGATTTAAATTGACTATGGGGAAAAAAATAATATTAATAAATACTGCCTTATTTGTAGTACTGATGCTGTTTGAATGTGTATTATAATTATTTCTTTGCATTGATTTTGGTAGTTTTTATTTATTTCTCTATTGAAATCAATAGAGAAAAATAAATAGCTCATAAAAAGATCATAATCCTTTTCCTTGAAAAAACTACAATTGCAACAATACTGAGACTTCTCCTTCCTTCTTTTCCCCCTTCTGGTGATGAATTTAGTCTCAAACTGACACAAAACATTGGGTCCATTTGGAATTCATTTGACATTTTGTATGGAAAAAATAAATAAATAAACCAAAAAACTGTGAAATGCTGTTTTCTCTGTTCCTGTGATATAAATTATCCATCTTTGTGATATATCAGACAGCTTTTTCATGTAAATAAGAAGTATCCTCTCATTTGCTCCATAGATCACATAGCCCAAACAAAAGTTGGGTTAAATCCAACAGAAAAGAAGGAGGCCTGAGTACCTATAGTTTGTGTCAGGATTACTAAAAGAAAAAGCTATGGCTCCAAACCTGATTACCTTTGAATGAAGTTGTTTGTGTTAGTTGGTGTGTAATAAAAACACAGGTAGTGCAGAAATGGATGTCCTGTCTCTAGAGGTAGCAGAGGGAGTTATACAAATTACTAGGAGAATACCTGTGGTCTAAGCCTTATAGAGGGGTCCAGAAGACTATGGTGATCTCCTCTAATTATATAAGACACATTGAGGTACAATAAATGTCAGTGGAACAATTCACTTATTAAGAGGTTAAAAATTCTTCTACTCCTTTTTTTTAAAATTTGTTTTTTGCTTTTGCAAGACACCTTAGAAGATTTTATGACTTTACTTTTTAGTACATTCTATTTAAACCAGGTGGTGACCTTGGTACATGACTTGGGATATGTGATTGATGGACAGTCATGTTTGAACACCCAGTTCTGGCTCAGACAGTCCCTCAATCACACATTGATGAATGCTAGGGGAATACACAGGGAAATATCATCGTGTGCTTTCCTTAATTCTTTACTCTTTCTTACATTTCTACTGTCAGTTACTGAAGCATAGCAGGGGGTAGCTGGACCATTAGACTAAAGCAATAGTCACCTTTATGTTTTTGTATTTCTTGGGATTTGAATCAAATGCTGTACCATGGCAAGCATGAAAGAATATTTATTTTCTTCTGAATCAGTCAGTTTCTAACAGAAGTTTTGATACTTCTCTTCATAATCAAGTTAAAACAATCTATCCCACTGGCATTCTGTCACAGCAATCTCTACCACAGCAAACCAAAGCATGACTTATCCTCCAGCCTCAATGGCAAATGGTACTTGTCTAGGCAGCCAGACTTTCTTGTCGCCAAATATATTACTGTCTGCAGAGAACGATCCCTGACTTCAGCTATTCCCAGAGCCATACCTGCATTGCCATGGAGGGTGCTAGCTAGCATGTGTCATAACTGTGTGAGGAGATGGGTTATTATATACATATTATATATATTATATATTATATATATCAGCTCTGCTCTACCAGCAATTAGGTTACTGATATAGATCAATGCCAGTAGCTCCAACAAATGGAAGACCAAAGATTTCATTTCCTGAATAAAAAATCACCTAAAGAATATATGTAAATATATGGTGTAGCAGAGGCTAGCTTGTTAAGGGAAATAACCATGGAAATAACATCCCCTGTATAAAATCATGCAGATTGTATGCTTACTCCACAGTTTTCACTGAAGAGCGAGGTAAATTATGTAAATAATACACAGATAAAAATATGCTCCTGAATGGATCCATTACTTCTCTTGAACTCTGAAACTGCTGCAGCAGAAGCAGTTTACAGTAGTAGCTTTTGTTGTTTATGGCTTGGTAAAAGGCTGTAGTTTCCATTACTGGAAATGGCAATAGCCATTCAAGCTTCTGCCAACTTCCACAGGAATATCCACCTGGAATTCCTGAAAAGACTGAACCTCATGCAAGCTGCATGAGAAGAACATTATAAGTGGAAAAAGTACAAGGTGCTGGTAATAACAGATAGGCAAAATGTTTTCTTCCTCTTAAAAAAAAAATCCAAAATTTTTATATTCATCTCCAACTTTTTTTCCACAGCTGTGAATAGTTGAGGTAGTTAAAATTTGCCTCAGGTTTTAAAAACATTAAAAGCTGATTGACATATCGGTCAGTAGAGACAGAGTATGTCCTCATGTACACATCATATGGGCACATTAATGACCTCCAAGACAAGCCTTAGGCAACAGCTCAGAGGTAACACACTCATTGGTGGCAAAGAGTGGTTTTCAAACATCAGTATGGGGATAAGTGCACTTTGGCCAAGTGTTTTCTGTATTATTTTTAATTTGTATACATAAAATGGATGAAATCCAGAACCTATGGAATCATAGAATGGATTGGGCTAGAAGGGACCTTAAAGATCATGTAATACCAACCCCCTTGCTATGGTCAGGGACACTTTCCACCATACCAGGTTGCTCAAAGCCCCATCCAACCTAGACTTAAACACTTCCAAGGATGGTGCACCCACAGCTGCTCCGGGCAACCAGTTCACCTCTCAAGCCTGTCCAGGTCCCTCCAAATGGTATCTCTTCCCTCCTGTTTGTTGACCACACCATGCAGCTTCATGTTGTTGGACATACTTGCTGAGGGTTCACTCCATTTCATTGTCCATGTTGCTGACAAGGATGTTAAACAGTGCCAGCCCCAATACACACCCCTGAAGAACACCACCCATTGCTCATCTCCACATGGACCGCAACTCTTTGAGTGCGGCCACCAGTGGGTCCATCCATCAAATCCATAACTCTCCAATTTAGAGATAAGGATATCATGGGGAACAGTGTCCAATGCTTTGCACATGTGCAGGTAGACAAGACAATGTCAGGTGCTCTCCCCCTAATCACTAATGCTCTAACCCCATTGTAGAAAGCCACTAGATTTGTCAGGCATGATCTGCCCTTAGTGAAACTATGTCAGCGTCAACAATCACCTCTTTAACCTGTAAGATAAAATGTTGGCATTTAAAGTTCTTACTGTGCAAAAGTTTTTCAACAGGGTTTATATGGGCACGTTTTGCAGAGGGCAGCGGATTTAGTTCCCATGTATGGCTGAGCATGCAAAAAAAAACATTAAGCAAGAGAGAGATGTATTTACTGCAGGTGACAGAAAGCGCAATCAGACCTTTTATATCAATACTAACTTTGTCTCTCTGACAGAGTTCTGTAATGTCATAGACAGAAATGATTTTATGTCTCCTGTCAAGACTCCCTCAGATACACTATCTTTGAATCCATTTTCTAATTGATTATAACTCTGCTAAACTTTAATTCCTTGAGGCAGAGATTTTCCATGCCATGTGTTTGCCTGAGGACACATTTTTAATTGATTTTGAAAGTAGATTAAAGCAGGTTTTTGGCTTAAGCAACTTGGCTATTTCTCAGAAAGAATCACAAGCAAAATATGTTTAACTCACATTAAAGAAAACAAAGAAAGACAAGTGCCAGTACATCCACATTTAGGCTTCAGCTTCAGGCAGCCCAGCACAGGAATCCGTTCAGACATACATATCGTCCTGAAAAATATTATCTGAAAAATTGCCACAAACTCACCATTTTGGAACTTGCATTTTTAGAAGATTTTGCTTACCTCAAATAACTTTCTTCCTACAGTTCTCAGAGGTTAACCTGACTAATCATTTCTTCAGAGCCTTTCAGAATTTCCTGCCTGGGGACAATGAGAACTGATCAGAGCTTCTCCAGCAGATGAATCTCTGCAGCTTCCAGGAGCAATACAAATGCAGGAAGGAATTGTCGGGTTACTTTCTCCCTTGTTCTCTAAACATAAGTCATAGTGAAAAGCACTCAAATAAGATCATAAGGCTGATATAAGTGCAATGGACAGAAAAGGAAAAAAAAAAAAAAAAAAAAAAAAAAACCACAAACTTTAAAAGAGCAGAAGTAATGGAAAAAAAAAGGACAGGTACAAAAGGTACAAAATTGAATGGTGACGGAATGATAAAAAGGAGTGACAATGATAACAAGGATATTAAACATTTGGAAAAAAACGGTAGGAGTAGAAGAAATCAGGACACAATAGTGCATTAAACTTAGTGTTGTACATCAGGTAAGATGTAGAGCAAGCCATTTTGTAATCAGTTTTCCTGAATGGAGATTGGGATGTTCTGTACTTTTAGGTCAAACCCATTCAGACAGAAAGTGAAGCAACCGCCTATCACTAGGAAGACAACCAAAAGGCACATGCTATGGAGATCTCAGAAAAGTCTCAGAATGTACTGAAAAAAAGCAGCCCATTCACTAAAGACAATTATGTAACCAATCTGCCTATGACCTCCCCCATTTATTCCCTGCTGAAATAGGGTCCTATACAAAAACCAGTATACCCGTGAAATTATTATGTCAGTGTTTGCAGGCTAAAATAAACTCATCCAGGCAGCTCTAATTCTACATTTGCTAAGTTTCATAAAGCTGGTCTTTGGCAACCTTATTTATTAATGCAATTTTAAATACAAAAGTATTGGGGGGGGGGGGGGGACTTAAGGACTAACCCTCCAAACAGAAAAAGACACAGGTGTTAATTGAATTTTGACTATATGACTAGTTCAGCCTTGTTAGGTTACTACCAAAATACAAATGTCTGTAGACCACACTGGGATAGTGTTAGGCAGCACTGCAGTTTCAATAGAGTTCCTAGATCTCAATAAGTATTTTAAACCCCTGAATCCACCCCAGTTCCCAACCTTTTGAACAGTCATGGAAATAGATTGTTCAGAGACTGATGAAGGGCAGCAGAGCTTGAATGTTATAACAGGTAAATGTATCAATATGGCTGTGGTTTCATGTTCTGGTTTATATAGATGAAAATGTTGAGAGTGTCAATTCATTTATTTTCTTAGTACATCATGTATTCAAAAGCAGAGCTGCTCACAGCAGCTGGTTGTGTTAGTTCCAGCTGGTGGTACCTTGGGCAGGCAAAGAAGAAACAAAATTGCAGCAGCAGATCAGCGAACACGACTACATGCCAGGGTGCCAAGGCAGGAATATAAAACTGATTGTCACTGCAGTTTGGTGTCTGGGCTTTTCTACTCCACGTGGTCTTGATCTGAGTGACAGGGAGAAATGTTTAGTGCAGTGTTCAGTTTCTCATGATGACACTGAGAAGGAGGGGAGGCTTGAGAAAGTAAACAGATGTTGGAAATGATTTTTGAAAGGTATGGGTAATTGAACATGTTTGGGATAATTATTAACAATAAATACACTGACAGAGAAGACATTAGTGCGACTTATAAAAGCAGAAAAAAGGAAGATTATTTGTTGATTATCTTATTTTACCTATTCAGCCTTCAGCATCTTGACAGTGTTAGTTCACCAGAACAAAGAAATGACTCCCTTGGATTTCTAAGGCTTTTGTCTTTCCTTTATCAGTACATTTCAAGTAGAATGAGTCACAATGTCCTATGTGGCCAAGCATTTTGAAAGAAAGGTTGGCATCATTTCCTTACTTACTTAGAAAACACTACATTTTAAATTAAACTATGTGTATATTTTACTTTTGTATCATAAGAAATGTGTTGAGAAATCTTATAAAATACTCAGATGTAGGTTATAAAGATTCCCTCAACCATTCCCATGGTCATTGTCTTGCCTAAGGGAAAAATGGACAAATAGACCTTTCATGTATGCCTGTACCTCACAGCTGAGGATTTAAAAATTCATAGCTATTAAGCAAAATAATTCAGTAGACATCTCCTATCACCTCTTCTTTTCCCAACATGACCTCTTATTTTACCACCTAATCCCATGCTAATATTTTAATACACTTTGTGTTAGTGTAAATTATTGTAAAATCAGCAGTAGGATCCAATCAAGGGTTTTCTGGGATTTTTTGCCCTTTTATTTGTGTGCTTTTATTTGTTGCTTGATAACTGATAAAATAAAATGTTTTTGATAATCAAACAACAAGCCTCAAAAATGCTAGACATATTCTTCCATAATACTTGAGTTCAGAATTACTTATTGCTATTCAGATTATATAGACTATGGGCCCCAACACATTATTCTGAGATGGCTGCTGATGAAGATTTCTATATGGTTGAAATCTATAGAAGTACACAGATGAGAAAATGTTGCAAGGTGTAAAATGCATTAAATATGTGAGTTCCTGTTTCCTAAGGCCATCAGAGAAACCGGGTCCAAATCATAGAGCACGGTGGCATTAGGGCTGCATAATATACAACAGAAATCAACACAGGTCAATGGACAGCATACAGGGCAGAGCACAACTTTGTTTAAAGCCTTGTTCCATTTCTTTATGGCCACTCTAACTATAAAAACAGCAGTTGAGAAGAGACTCAATGTTATGCAGCCATATAACAGCCCTAAGAATAAAGGTCATTGCTGAGGCTAATACCCACAAAGAATCCATTTCATTAAATCTACCAGATATTATTTGGTGTAAGATGAATTACTTGTTTAGGACTGATCAGAAAAATGTTAACAAAGCATTTTAGAGTAGAAGAAAAGCAGTTAGATAAATCATTTTACCACGATTCTTTATCTTTCTTTTATTTTTAATTTCCCCTAGTACAAAATTAAATATATATGAAAAGTACTTATTACAATTTAAAAAAAAAAAAAAAGTCAAATATTTCTATGTCTTTTTTTTCTTTTTTTTTTTTTTAATTCCTATTCTATTAGTTCTCAAATAGTCATTATTTTCCATGCAGCACAAAAAAATTGTTCCGACATTAAATAGAAAAGTGAATATTTTTGGCTATCTAACACAGCACTCCTATATGGGTAGATATTCAAAAAGTAGGTTTTCTATATTTCAAAAAAGCAATCATTTTAAGATATTTAGCAGCATCTCACAACTCTGGTCTCCTGTCAAAACATAGGAATGTAGATAAAATCTCTCTGTTTATTCACATCCAAAATTAATTAGTATCTGGAGAAAGATAAATGAGGCTGCAAATGATTTCAGAGAATTTTGTAAATCTGAATGGTCATATGCTTGAAGGAAGAAGATCCATAAGGAGTGGATTCCTTACTTCCAGGTTAATTAAATATGGTGTTCTTAATATGAGAGTGTGAGTAGTGTTTTGGATGAAACATCATGCCATATACATTATAGCTTATCATTTCATGAGAAGCACCAATCACTAAATAAGCATTAAAAAAAAAAAAAAAAGGACCATAAGGACCATAAGGACCATACAACTTCTTCTGGCATTCTTATCCTGTTTATGCCCTTTTCGCATTAATACTACAGAGAACAGTCATCTACCACAGTTTATCCAAGTAAGCAATTGCTCTTTGAGATGAATTGCTAGAATTTGAAACACTGTCTAGAGGCTTGTAAGAGAGTTATTTAAGAGTGTAGAATTGTAATCCAAACTATTTTTTCTGAGGCAAGTATATGTCATTCAGTTAGTGTATAACAGAGATTGTAAATATACTCAGTGTTCATACTTTGGCAGCGCTGAAATGTAAATATCAGGAGAAGTTGATGTGGAAATATGATTTCAGTCATTCTCTATTTAAGACATCCAGATGTGAAATGAGCAACAGTATATTATGGTTAATGATTTCACTTCAGCATAGGAATCCCCTTAGCAGGGAAAGGGTTATCCATTTTTACTTCTTTAGATAAACACTGTCCAAAGACTCCAGACAGGGAAAAGTTTAAATGCAGACAAGGAGAAATAAATGTAGAGTGCTTTACATAAAAGAAAAAAAGGAAGCGAGGAAGGAAGGAAGGAAGGAAGGAAGGAAGGAAGGAAGGAAGGAAGG
>CM021732.1:103097696-103115860 GCA_011075105.1 Heteronetta atricapilla
AAGGAAGGAAGGAAGGAAGGAAGGAAGGAAGGAAGGAAGGAAGGAAGAAAGAAAGAAAGAAAGAAAGAAAGAAAGAAAGAAAGAAAGAAAGAAAGAAAAAGAAAGAAAAAAGAAAGAAAGAAAAAAGAATGCTGATCGTTCAATGAACAGATAATCATTCTTCACTACAGCTCACTTTATAGAGGTGGGTTTTTTGTTTCTATTTTTAAAACCTTGTAGACATTATGGTTATGATTATTAAATGTATTATTACTATCATTATTCCATTTTATTCCATATTATTCAATTTCCCTCATACAGATCCTATCTCTCAGTATCTGCCATTAGCATTCAAAGCTCTTCTCCAACAAACAGATTTTTCCCACTTACTGTGCTACTGCTACACAACAAGGCTGTTGCTTGATTTTTTTCCCAGTGCTTTACAATTGGACATCATGCTTCCTTCAAGGCTGAAGACACCTGATGTCCCAGTGAGGTTTTGGTTTGATTTGTTTTTCTTCTCCACTGTGGGGTGCTGCCCTTAGAAGTTCCCTATCTGTGTAATATTTTAACAATTATTAAGAAAGTACTTTTTTGTTTATGTGCTTTTATTTTTCCTTGATAAGAATTAGCAAGATAAGGAAATTTTGTACTACACTTCATCTATAAACTTCTACCACAGCATCTTTGTGCACAGCAGCATTCATATGAAAGCTTCATACAGAATACGAGTAAGAGAGAAGAAAACACACTATGCAGTTGATCCATTGTGAGAGTGTGACACAAGATCAAACCCTCTTCTTTAGCTGGTGATGCAACTGTGACTAGATCAAGGGACAAGAAGCCCTTCCTTCCTGTAGCCTATCATAAGTAGTAAAAGGCAATTTGTTATACCTGCTCTCTTGATGGCCACATGGAATGTTATTTCCTTCAGCATGTCTCAAGCACAGAACTTGACAAGATTAACTGTGATTCATGAAGTATATTTTCCAGAGTCAGTTTAAATAAAATAAAATAAATAAATAAATAAGATAAAATAAATGAAATAAAATAAAATGCATGTATTTGTACATCGTTTCATTACTTAGAAACTTTATAGCTCTAGATTTGTTGATGAAGAGGATCTCAAGAGCATACAACTTTGAGGAAGTGACTGGAAATTGAAATTTACCAACCAAAATGATATCTCTTCTGTATTTTTTTTATGAAAATCCTTTAACAAGTACACATAGATGCTGTACAGGTGGAAGCATGGGATCTACTTAAAATATGAAGTCCATTCAATCCTATGACTGCTGCTAAACAAACTAGTATGGCAGTTTTTAATTAGTTGTGTAATCTCCAAGAGGGAAAAAAAAAAAAAAAAAAAAGAATAGGAAAATAAAAACAGCTGGTGGGGGTGGGCAGCTCAGTGAGGTGTTTTAGAAATTATACACTAGGACATACAAGGAAAGGACAGGAAGTGACATATAACTATAAAAGTTTCTTTGAACAGCACTTTCAGCTTTCAGTACCCCAACAAAAGGGCCTTTTAGGAATAGGGATATTCAATAATAATCATTAAAAGCATGGAAGAAATGGGAATCTGCAGAGAAAATAAATAATTAAACAAATGTAATAACTGAATAAGAGAAGCTGGAACAAAAAAGACTGTTTAGAAAAGTAAGGGACATGTTGAGAGTAGTCAGTCATGTATGTTGTATAGCCTTTTGATAACAATATAAAATGCACTCACATAAATAAAGGAGAAAAATATATATATTTTAAAGGTGAAAGTAGCTTTTGTTACAACTTGTTTTACCTGAACTTATTTTGGAAGCCACTGTTACCACCAGCTTTAGAGTATCATTTTACACCAACCATACAAAAAAAATTTGGAGGTCCTCATGCTGAGCTGGTGTCATATATTCTTCCACAACAGGCATAAGAGTACAAAATGTGTAAGGACATATAGCTCCTTTTAGGAAAACAGCAAAGTCGTAGCAAAAGTGTACCCTAGAGCAAAGCAGAATTGTAAATATATTTGAAAGAAGATACTGGAAGACTTTCATAAATGAAAAGTAGATCTGGTAGCCTAATAAATATACATTCTGAGTTGATCAGCAAAGTAGACTGAATATTATTTTTAGATTTTTGAATGAGATCTAATTGGTCTGGCAAAAGTAGTATTTATGGGAAAAGCATCTTGTGCATATTTCTGTACATCAGTCATTTAATTCTAGTTCAGTTCTCCATTGCTATACAGCACAAAAGGGTCTTGTTTTATTCATTGGGAAAAAATGCAGGTTCTAGTGTAAGCTTTAACTTTCTTTAACAAAGTGGAAGGTATGCCTTGGTACGGAGCCAAGATGTAGCCTGCTACTTAGTGACAAGTAATTGGACTACAATTATTTGGATCAAGCAAAACAATTAATTAAATAACCACAAGGAGTCTGAAGCATAGAATTGTGCAGGTCAAAACTGAGCACAATTAAGCTTTTGTGAAACCTGCAATGTAAACAGCTTATGTGCAGATGATCTCTGCATAGCTGATGGCATAGCAAGCCATTTCTCCTGTGACAGTCAGAAATGGAGATTGAAATTACAGCCATCAGCAGTGCTCTTTCCAGGCATTGCTTTTGCTCTACTACTACAAATGTTCATATTGCAAATTCAGTAAATTCAGTCCATCTTCATGGATGTCACATGATCCAACATAAAGGAAATCTCTTCTGGCATCATCTGGGTATGTAATGTTTTCCTCTCACAAGTTAAATGTTGCACTTCGCAGTCTCCAAAAGCTTCATACCAAAACCAGTGTCCCGGGAATTAAAAGCAGCAAATATTGACTAGTTCTTCTGAGATAGCTGGAAGAACAGTCTTTCTTACAGGGTAAGTTACTGACCTTTGACATCAGAACAATATGTAAAAGTGTTGATAAGCTGAATTAACTGGTGAAACAATCAGTTGCAATATACTGATGCAGCAGATTTGAACAGGACAAAATCTATTATATTTCAGATAGGCAGCCAGAACATTTTTACCACAGCATGAGATTTTATTTAGCTGGCTCTATGAGGAGAGATGAAAGGAGATACCTAAAATCTACGTTTGCAATTATGGGCAGCTAAACTCTACTACAACCACTCTTTCACTCCACCTCCTCAAAGGGAGAGGGGAAGAAAACACAATGGAAAAGGGCTCAAGGGTTGAGATAAGGACAGGGAGATTACAGAATTAGTGAAGGGAAATTACTATAATTTGTTGCCTATTACCAACAGACTAGAGCATTGAGAGCTAAAAGCAGACTAAAAACCCTCCCCCGCCCCCCCCTTTCCACCATCTTCTACATCCTCCCCTCAATTAGTGTAGCGGAACAGGGAATGGGGGCTGCAGTCAGTCCCTACCACTTTGTCTCCACTGCTCCTTCATGGTCACTCTCTGCCCCTGCTCCAGGGTTCCACCCACAGGATGTCATCCTTCCTGAACTGATCCTGTGCAGGCTTCCCACAGGCAGCAGCTCTTTAAGAACCGATCCAGCATGGCTCCGTACCACAGGGTCCATCTGTCAGGAGCAAACTGCTCCAACATGGAAATGGTCCCCCACAGGCAGTGCATTTTGGGTGCTGTGTGCAGTTCTCATCCTCACATGACTAAAAAGGATATATAAGAACCAAAGGATATATAAGAACCAAAAAGTACAGATCAATAAGGAAAATCAGAGGTATAGAACAGCTTCCGTAATATAAGGAATGTCTAAATGTAACAGGTTTCTTCTTTCTGGAAGAAATACAGCTGAGACCATATGTGGCATGGATCTATAAAACTATGAGTAGCGGGAAAAAAGATAATGATTAGCCATTTTTTTCCAGTACAGAGCACAGAAGTACCACGTGAAAACAACAACCAGAGTTCAAGTCAACATCAAAATAAATAAATAAATAAATAAATACATAAATAAAATATAGATTTCGTACTTGTGGAGATCAGCTGCAGAAATCCTTGTCACTGTGCTGTGAATGCAGCTTTTACTGCAGAATTTGCACAAAATCATGGGTAAAAAGAATTGAAAATAAACAAATAAATAAATAAAAAGGACTTCGTCATCAGAATGTCTCCTGTCTGTGAACTGTGTGAGGCTATTTTACTAGTAGTATCCAAGCATTTGTAACTGTCCACTATTACAGGCAGGACTCAGGCAAGACAGACTAGTTGTCTGGCTATATAGCCAATTCCTACACTCTTCTGTTGAATTACAGAAGTAATTCTGAGTAGCTGAAACTTTATTCATATTATTTATATTTTAAGTATACAAATACTCATTTTGCATATAAATTCTCAGCAGTGTAGGGAAATGCTCCAAAGCTGGACACAGTCTCGTCCATGTAACAAAGTTTATTCTGCTATATTCAGGCATATTTCATAGTTTCATTAAGCCAATGGGATACACTTTATACACTTCTGTACAAAATGAGCAGAAGCAAGATGAAAGCTTATCTCAAAAGTACTGGAAAATACAACTAATCTCAAAAAATGTGTCACAGCTATCAAATATATTGTTACTAATTTAGTATACTGGCAACAGGAGAGCTTTTAATATATGTAAATGCCATTGTCATTGAACGCTTCACTCCTAGCACTACTGGCAATGCTGGAAAGGGAGAAAGAGTCTGTTTTCAATAAAGCAGGAAAATGCTGAACTTGATTTAAAGCAAACTGTTCTAACACTGGTTGTATGATAATAAATGATTACCGAACCTCTTAAAAAAATATTGCAGCCTATACCCCACACCTGATTAGAAGGATATTCATTAGAGTGAAGTGTCATACTTCTTCTGTCTGAATATTTATCTCTGTACTTAGCAACAGATGCAAATAAGATGGAGATATAAAAATCTAATTTATTTTGCATATTTACTTCTTTAGATATTACAAAATAGACTTTGTTTTCAATTACAAATTATTGATATATACTTCTCTACTCACTGTATAAAAAATACCCTAAGGCTGCCCAAAACCAGTGTGCAATGTTCTTCGCTTCAGTCAATGAGCTTTAACAGAAACCATTGCATTTTAACTGAATTTTTGTTTATCTCAAGCAGCACATTTTAATGAAATCAATACGTTCTTGCTGAAAGCCTCATGAATCCATTGGAAAGAATACATTTTTACTGAAACCAATATACAGTTTTATAATGTCTGTATGTTTTAGTGAAAGCATGGCAATACATTTTAGCTGAAACCAATATGTTTCTCCAGGGCTGATACCAAAGAAACCCTATTTTATAGTGAAACCAGTGCATTCTTACTGAAACTTATATTCCATATTCCCAAGCCAACATTGTCGGGCTAAATGAAAGCTATGTTTTATCTTAGTGAAGGAATCACATACTTTCAAGATTATCTTAAAGCAGAGAGGTTTGCAAAGCTTATATTTTAGTATGTATATGAAATAAGAAGCACATCATAAGGAGTCATTCCTAGACAGATATATCTTCCTGGTTTTACATTTTATGTAGTCTTGCAACATATATGTATTCACTCAAATGAGTAATGATATAGATAGGAGTTTATTTTCATTCTCAATAGACTGTCACTAATATTTTTTTCCACTTTATATGCAAACTGACTTAAAATAAGTCAGCATCATGGCTGATTTGTACTTCAGAGCTGAGGAACAAAGCAGTGGCTAATGATTTTATTGTGGACTAGAAGTGATTTATTATGTAAGACTTTTGAAATAATTGTTTTCAATACATCAGTTTCAGTATTTTTCTTGACATTTTGATAAGATGTGCTGATCTGCATTACTTAGAAATATTTTGAGTAGTCTGGTGTATGTAGCTAATGATTTGTGATCCTTCTAAGTGTTTTAATCAATGCAATTAATGTGAATTAGAAGGCTCCATCTGAATTTCAACAGATCTGAAGAAATGCATAATCTGCTTAAAATTTAGAGTTTTTCTTTCTTTATCTCTTCAGCATAAAGAGATAAAATAGGCAGAACAAGAAAACTAGCAGTAGGGTGACTTTCAATTAAACTGTTTTATAATTACATGATACAGCGTAGAACCATAAGGCAGCTAAACAAGAACGAGAAATGTTACACAACTGCTGTTCTCACTACAGCCATATCTAAATATTATTTTCAGTTAAACCAAATATATCATCATTTTCTAATGAGAACCCAATTATGATTAAAGATTACAGGAATTTAACATAGCTCCCCAGGCTAAAAATATAGTTGTTTGACTGTGGTGAGTTATGGGCTAGAAGTCCAGATCCTAAATCTGATCATCTACAAACTGAAGAGGACAAAGGGTTTCCCCAATTCCCAGAGAAAATGTATTGATTTTTTTCAGTAGTAATTACCTCAGAGCTGTAATTGTTTTCCTTAAGATGACCTTGACTGTGGAATTATAAGGAATTTTTCAATTTCAGTATCCACTTGTTCATGGGCTGCTTGCTGAAGTACAAATGATGTGGAACAACATGGAACACTCCCAACTCATCAGCTGCTGTTCAGCATTCCTGTCTGTGCAGATGAGAGCTGGATGTTTCATGGACTAAAGAAAACATAGCCTAGCCATAGCAAAGCTTGCTTTAGCAAGCTTGCTGGTTCACAGAGCTGACCCACTTTTAATTCTCAAGAAAACAAACCGGATATTTTATCTATGAAGTTACGCCTTATCACATTGTCAAAAAAATTTTGTTTCCCACTAATGATGTTTGAGAAATAACAAATAAAATATAAATGCAACGTAAAGTCAGAGAGGGAATACAATATTGAGGAAAATATATAGTCCAATTAAAATGACTAGCACAGAAAACGGTAGTCTATATTCCTGTTGCAGCTGCTCAGTGAATAGTTTTCTTCATGTACAATAGGTTGCCTTGGGGGTGATTGATCTGCTTCCAAAAAATATAATCACTGGTTTCCAAAGAATCTGAAAGACAAAGTGTAACAAGACCATGCACTATACTAGTATTGAATTTTACCTCTCCTCATTATTTAGATCCCTCTGGCAATTTTCCCTTAATAAGTTCCTATAGTGCTTTGCTGGGTTCCTTTTTTCTATAACATATTTTATTCTTCCAAATGAGCATGGTCCACTCATCTTGACATATCTTCTGCATCTTCTCTTTCTAATTGCTGCTCTTGGTGTCATACCATTTCTTGAAAGAATTATACAATAAGTGCTGTTCTTATATTTATTTTAGAATTCATACTTTGTCCAGTCATTTTTCCACACAATGAAGAAGGATAAATTTAGTTGCTCAACCTCATCGTTTCCTACGTCATCACTGTAACACACTCGATTTCAAAAAGGAATTAAAGTTTAGGATTTGAAGCATAATCTTAACATGAGTAACCATACAACAGATACTTTTAAAATGCTGCTTAACTAAAACCAAAACAAAATAAATTCAATATTCCCTTAGAATTTCAAGTGTCAGTTTCAGGTTTTCATGATCACAGAAACAAACAAGTTTTAAATTCATGGTTAATTCTAGAGGCATTTAATAATAATCACATGAAAATTGGGCATCTGGCTTCCATAATTACTTAAGTGTATGTTTAATATTAATGATTTGTAGTGATGACATTCAAACAAAATGCAAAGTCTTGGTTGATCAAACACAGGACATATGGACACATTATATATACTTCATGGATGTAATACAGAGGACATGAATAAGGTCATTAATAGGATATACAGGCACAGCCTACTGTCCTCATTCTATCAATCTTGACAAAAAGGTATAAAAAAAAGTTGCAATATGTATGAGATCTTGAAGGACTTACCTTTAGATTAGAGATTCTAGCACATGTGTATAGAATCATAGAATATCCTGAGTTGGAAGGGACCCACAAGGATCATCGAGTCCAACTCCTGAGTCCCCAAAGGACTACCCAGAAAATCAGACCATATGTCTGAGAGCATTGTCCAAATGTTTCTTGAACTGTTGCAGGCTCGGTGCCATGACCACTGTCCTGGGTAGCCTGTTGCAGTTCCTGACCACCGTCTTGTCAAGGTGAAGAACCTTTTACTGATATCCAACCTGAACCGCCCCTGAACCTTTAAGCCATTTTCTCAGGTCCTATCGCTGCTCACCAGAGAGAAGAGATCAGCGCCTGCCCTTCAACTTCCTTCATGAGAAAGCTCTAGACCACAATGAAGTTTCCCGTCTTCTCTTCTCCAGGCTGAACAAACCAAAACTAAAACCTCAGCCACTCCTCATATATCTTGCCCTCCAGAACCTTCACCATCTTTGTTGCCCTCCTTTAGACACTCTCTAGCAGCATTATGTCTCTTATACTGATGCTCCCAAAACTGCACAAGTTCTGCAGGATTGATCTCCAGCATCTCATCCCCCAGTCTGTACATATAGCCAGGGTTGCTCCTTCTCAGGTGCAGAATCTGATGCCTACTCTTGTTAAACTCTATATTGTTGGTGATTGTCCAGCACTCTAATTTGTGTAGATATCTTTGCAAGGCCTGGTTTCCTTTGATCAACTAGATGGGTGATCTTGTCATAAAATATAATTAAGTCTTTTAAACATGACCTTCACCATGTGAACCCATGGTGGCTGTTACCAATGTCTGCATTGTCCTTCAGTTGGTTTTCAGTAACTCCCAGAATAATCTTGTCCATAATTTTACCAGGCACTGAAGTGAGACTGACAGACCTATAATTGCCAGGATATTCTTTCTTGCACTTCTTGAAAACTGGGACCACATTTGTCAGTTTTCAGTCAACTGGGACGTCTCCAGATTCCTAAGATCATTGAAAAATAATTGAGAGAGGTTCTGCAATTACATCAGCCAGTTCTCTGAGTATCCTGGGATGAATTCCATCAGACCCAATGGACTTATATGCATCCAGGTGGAGCAGCAAATCCCACACATGTTCAGGGTTGTGTGGGAGTTTATCATTTTCGCAGTCACAGTCCTCCAACTCAGGGCATCTGGGGTCCCAGAACCCACCACTGGTGTTGAAGATAAAAATGAAAAATTCATTTAACTTCTCTGCTTTTTCTATGTTTCTATATATTAGGTGACCATCTTCATCAAGTATCAAACCAATGTTTGCTCTGGTCCTTCTTTTCCTGTTAACATACTTTAAAAAATCCTTTTTTACTGTCTCCCACACTGCTAGCCAGCTTCAACTCTAGTTGAGACTTGGCCGCATGAATTTTCTTTCTTTACAAAGGGAAGCTGAATCCCTATAGTCCTCCCATGTTGCCACACCTTGCTTCCAGTGACTATATACTTTCTTTTTTCAATTAATCTATTGAAGAAGGCCCCTGCTCAGCCAAGCCATTCTTCTGTCCCCTGCCACCCCCCTCTCCCATGCTTGACTTCCAAATTTTTGAAATTTTCCTGCGCTCTTAAAAGGTCATACTAAAAAAATGACCAGCACTGATGACTGATGGACTCCAATGTCTTTAAAAGCATTTCCCCAGGGAAACCTCACTAACTAGTTCTCTGAGCAGTATGAAGTGCATCTCTCCCCAAATCAAGGGTTGAATTTCTGGTGTCAGTTTGTTGTGGTTTAAACCAGATGACAGCTAAGCACCACATAGCCATTTGGTCACCCTCCCCCCTCCCTCTCTGGGAGGGGGGAGAAAATCAGGAAAATGAAGCCTGTGGGTTGAGACAGAGACAGCTTATTGGGACAGAAAATAAAATAAAATAAAATAATAATAATAATGATAATAGTAATACTAATAATAATGTGTACAAAACAAGTGATACACAATGCAATTGCTCACCACCTGCTGACTGATGCCCAGTGCATCCCCAAGAAGCCAGTCACCCCCATCCTGGCTAGCCACCCCTATATATTGTTTAGCATGACATCAGATGGTATGGAATACCCCTTTGGCCAGTTTGGGTCAGCTGTCCTGGGTCTGTCCCTTCCCAGCTCCTGCTGCACCCCTAGCCTGCCCGCTGGCAGGACAAAGCAAGAAGCTGAAAAGTCCTTGGCTTAGTGTAAGCACTGCTCTGCAACAATTAAAACATCAGTGTGTTATCAACATTCTTCTCATCCTAAATCCAAAACATAGCACCCTACCAGCTACTAAGAGGAAAAATAACTCTATCCTAGTTGAAACCAGGACACAGATTTCCTCCTATCACCAAAGATTTTGAATTCAGCTACCTCATGGTCACTACAGCCAAGGGAGCCACCTATCGCCATTTCCCCCAGAGGATCTTCCCTGTTTACAAGCAACAATTCCATAAGGGCACCTTTCCTTGTTGGCTCTCTTATTACCTGTACCAAGAAGTTATCATTGAGATGCTTCAGGAAACTCCTGGACCTGTTTGTATCATCTATGTGATATTCCCATTTGACATCTGGCAGGTTGAAATTCCCCATAAGGACAAGGGCAGCTGATCTAGAAGTCTCTCTCAGTTCCTTGAAGAATAGTTCATCAGTGTCATCATCCTGGCAGGGTGGTCTATATAATACTCCCACAACGATATCCCCTTTATTTGCTTGTCTCTTAATCCTTATCCAGAGGCTCTCAACCATGTTGTTAGCAACTGCAAGCTCCGTACAGTCCAGTGCCTCCATTACATAGAGCATCAGCCCCTTGCCTTGCCTGCCCTGTCTATCTGTTCTCAAGATCCTGTAGCCATCCATCATAACACACCAGTCACAGGCCTTTTCCCACCAGGTTTTGATTATGTCAGTGATGTTGTAACTCTGGGACTAGGCCAAGGCTTCTAGATCCTCTTGCTTGTTTCTCATGCTGCATGTGTTTTTATAGAAACATTTCAGATGTGCATCACTGAACCCAACCCCACATGGGGTAGACTGAAGGGTCTTGCTAGCACACAGTCCCTCAATTTTTGTCACACAGTCCCACAGCTAATTGCTGGCAGGCCCAATTTTGTCTCTTTCACCTCTCAAATCTAGTTTAAAGCCCTATAAATCAGCCTTGCTAACTCCTGGGCAAAATTCCTGTTCTCCCTCCTAGAAAAGTACTTCCCATCAAGAGCCAGTAGGCCTGGTGTCATATAGAACTTCCCATGATCAGGAAACCCAAAATTACCTCAGTGGAACCAGCTTCAGAGCCATGTATTGATCTGCTGGATCTGCCTGTTCCTTTCAGTATTGTTCTCCGCTACTGGAAGGATGGAGGAAAACACTGTGCACCTGATTCTTTAACCAATCACCCCAAAGCTGTATAGTCCCTTTTGATCACTCTTGGACTTTTCTTTGCTACCTCATAACTGTCAACAAGAAAAAACAATAAAGGATAATAATCAGTACCAGGAAATTGACTTTCCAAGTGACATCTCTTACCCTGGCCCTAGAGAGACAGCAGACTTCACTATGGGCTGGGTCTGGACAGCAAATAGGGCCTTCCATTCCCTTCAGAAGGGAGTCCCCTATGATAATAACCCTTCTTTTTTTATTGGTGGAGATTGTTGTGATGCAGGGCGTAGGGTGACTTGCCCTGGGCAACTCCCCCAGTGTGGATGGACCTTTGTCCACATCGTCATTTGCCTGTCAATCCCGTTCCAGAGCCTCATATCTGTTGTGTAGGGGCACCTGGGAAGGTAAGGTAGGCAGCAGGGGAGTTCATCTGCTGCACCAAGCAGGAACATACTTCCATACTCCCCTGTCTCTTAGGTCCCCTCCCTCTGCCTAGTGGCAAGGGGGTAGGGGAACCTTGGTTTCTTATGTAGTGGTTGAGGGTGGCTGAGAAGGCTCTCACAGGTGGTAGAGCACTACCTCACCAGTCAATCTCCTTCTCTGTTTCCTTGATACTCTTCAGATTGCCCACCACCTCTCAAAGCTCTGCCAGCTGGCAAAACAGTTCTTCACCCTGGGCACACCTCCCACAGCTGTGCTCTGTACTGCCATCTTGTAGTGGCATAAGTGTGCAGCATGCCCGACAGCCTGACACCTGGGTGGCAGCATTTTCCCCAGAGCTCTGCCTGGGAGGTTGCCTCAGCTGTGGTGTGTGCTGAGCTCCGAGGGGCCATAGCCTTGTGCCAGCTGGATACCATCACTCCCTGATCAAGCTGGCCAACCTTCAGCTCCCTCCCTGCATGCACTGCTGCACAAATTGCGTCTCCACTCCCTGACTGACTGACTTGCCACACCCTGTTTGCCTGCCTTGTTCACCATGCTTCTGGTCACTCACAGTCCCCAGGGGCTGCCTTTCTACATGAAGGAGGGGGAACAGATGCTCCTGGCTCTGCCCATGCCTCCTCACCTGCCCTTGAGAGTGCTGCTGGGTCCTGGTGGCTCTCTCAGCCGCCTCAAGTGGCCTCGATGCAGGAAAGCCCCTGCACGCAGTGATCCCCCACTCTGCTGCAGAAAGCGTCTGCGCCGGAGCTGATCATCTCAGCTATAACAACAGGAAGATTAGAGATGACTTGTTCAGGGCCCTCAAAAGTCAACACAAGGAACTGATATGATAGAAAGTATCTTGCAAACTGAGAAGAAAGGAGTTTCAAATGTGCAAAACTGAAATTAGGCCTGAAATTAGGGATAGGAGGAATATTACCTTGAAAGATAATTAATGACTGAAATGGTTAATCCAGGGACACTGAAGATTACTGCGTGTGTTGTGAAGTCTTTTAGCTGACATCAAAGCTAGTGCTCTTGCTTGACAAGAAGCATGGAAGTGATAGAAATATTCTGCCTTTAGATCTCAGTCTATTTTACTCAGAAGTTCAGTTTAGCATATATACTAGTTTCTACTGCTGTTGATAAAAATCAACTTCTTCAAAAGCACTTCCATAAAGTAGAGCTGTTAAGAATTGTAATCAAACACTATTAAGATTCAGAGAGGGAAGCACTATACTACCATACTTAAAAAGTAGCTGGATATAATGAATCAGGAGAGAAATCCGCAATCCACATTGTTTGTTTCATGATGCTTTAAAATTAATATTTAGCTTAGAAAAGGGTTTTCTGTATTTACTTATAACACAGTAATTAATTTTTAGGCATATTTATCCTCTGGGATAATTTTTCTGAAGTTAATAAAAGAAAAAAAAAAAAGTAAAAGGACAGAGATGCAGGATATCTTTCCTACCATGTACCTTGCTACACAATAGGGAAGACTGATCTTCTTGTTCATTAGCAGCTTATAACTTATGACAGTTATAAGCTGAGCTCCTTAACCATAAGTGCTCCTACAGACTCTGCTCTTATTCACAACACTATTTTCCTGTCATCAGTTGCAATATCCTTACCCTTTGATGTTCACAACATTAAGTGATTCCCCTCCTGAAGACTTACTATTTGTAAGGGACAGAAAACTCACATCCTCTCTCTTGTGCATTTTTCTTCCACTAACAATTACAGCAGTCTGATCCAAAGGAAAATATATTTTATTCCTACATAGTTCATGCCTAAGCGAAAGCTAAATGAAAGACCTACTGGGAAAAGCTAGAGGTCATCAAGAGCAACAGGAATACCAAGAACTATTGTCATTCCCATGAAAGAGATGTTCATTCACATTGTCCTTATCAATGAGCAGCTGGATTGCATAGAGCTCTGCCTGGGGATGGATGAGGAGCTGACAGAGATGATGGGTCAGAATTAAAGGGAAGGCAGGACAGGTGATATAGTGGGTGTCTGCTACAGGCCACTTGATCAAGAAGACCAAGCAGATCAGAACAGAGAGAAGCACCAGCATGTTCACAAGACTGTGGGGGTCTTCAGCATCCCCAATAGCTGTCGGAGGGATAGCACAGAAGGGCATAGGTAATCCAGGAGTTTCCAGGAATGCACTGATGGTATATTCCTTCTCCAAGTGATGGAGGAGCCAATGAAGAGAGGTTCTGTGCTGGACCTCAAGGAGGGACTGGTGGAGAACGTGAAATTTGAGGGCACCCTTGGCTGCAGTTATCATGAAATCATGAAGTTTAGGATCCAGAGGGCAGTGAGGAGGGAGTACGGCAAGCTCTGTACCTTGGACTTCAAGAGAGCAGACTTTGCCCTCTTCAGGGATCTGTTTGGTAGATTATCAAGGGACAATGCCCTTGAAGGAAGAGCGGTCCAAGAAAGCTGGTTAATATTCAGGGATCACCTCCTCCAAACTCAGGAGCAATGCATCTCAGCAAAGAGGAAGTTGGGCAAAAACATCAGGAGGCATGCATGGATGAACAAGTAGCTCCTGGCCAAACTCAAGCAGACAAATAATGCCTACAGAGGATTCAGGAAAGGACAGATAGCCTGGGAGGGATACAGAGACACTGTCTGAGCACCCAGGGTTCAGATTAGGGAACTCAAAGTCTCTTAGAATTAAATTTGGCCAGGGACATCAAGGGCAACAAGAAAGGCTTCTGTAGGTACATAAAAGGAAGACTAGGGACACTGTGAGCCCTCTCCGGATGGAAACAGGAGACCTGATTACCTGGGATATGGCTGAGGTACTCAATGACGGAGGCTGAGGTACTTTCATTTCTGCTACCAAAAAGACTATCCTTGCTAATGAGTAGTCAGAAACAACACTTTCCCAGAATAGTTATGAGATTACTACATCACTAATAGTACTGCTGATAGGTGCTTTGCAGAGATTAGATTCAAGGCCAAGATCACATAACGTTAAATGTGTGGATGAATTTCAGAAGTAAGGGTAGCAGTGACATCTCAGATGTGCCTGTAAAAGTTTTCTGCAGATAATAATATTGGCTTTGACCTGAATGGATAAACACATTGTGTGGTTATGACTGACTGAACTCATAAAGAAAGTGCCACATGTTAGGAAGCCATGCTTTCAGATTATCCTAGATGCAGAACTATTGCTGATAAAGTGCTCCTTTATGAAGAATGTAAATTTGGCAATATCATGACAGAGAAAGAAAAATTATCATAGGTTAATGTAAAACTACTTAAAGCATTGTAAATACAGAATTTGAGATCTAAATGAACAACAACCTCTAATAATGATGCACTGTTTCCTTTAAAATGTTGAGTGTACTCTACTCTGGTGAGGTTGTACCTTGAGTACTGTGTTCAGTTTTGGGCCCCTCACTACAAGAAGAACATCGAGGCCCTGGAGCATGTCCAGAGAAGGGCTACAAAGCTGTTGAAGGGTCTGGAACACAAATGTTATGAGGACTGGCTGAGGGAACTGGGGTTGTTTAACCTGGAGAAGAGGAGGCTCAGGGGAGACCTTATTGCTGTCTACAGCTACCTGAAAGGAAGTTGTGGGGAGCTGGGGGTCAGCTTCATCTCACAGAGAACTAGCTATAGGACTAGAGGGAACGTCCTCAAGTTTTGCCAGGGGAGGTTCAGTTTGGAAATTAGGAGACATTTCTCCTCAGAAAGAGTAGTCAGGCATTGGAATGTGTTGCCCAGGGAAGTGGTGGAGTCACCGTCCCTGGGGGTGTTTAAGCAAAGGTTGGACTTGGTGCTTAGGGACATGGTTTAGTGGGTGATATAGGTGTTAGGAGCATTTTTGGACCAGATGATCTTGCAGATGTTTTCCAACTTTAATGATTCTATGGTTCTATAACCCACAGAGTCCTTTCTAATGAAGAGTTAGCACAGTAAAAACTGTCTCCACCTAATAGAAAAATTGCTTTGATACTCACTATGTTCACTTGGGGGTGCTCATGTAAAGGTACAGCTAAAGGGGGTCTGATAAGACAGAACAGTCTTTGTCAGTAATTAAATCTCTATTAAAGGCTCAATGTAATCCTTCTTAAAATCAGTGAAAATATTTTTATCACTTCAGAAAGACCTGTATCCAGCCACAAATGATTTACATTGTCTTATTCCTCTTATTTTCTGATGGATTTTTAATAGAAACAAAAAGGCACGTGGCATTGTGTCCCATGTTTTACATGGAGTATTCTCTGACATTTCTTGTTCACAGAAATTGTCCCCAGATGAAATGCACTTTTCAGTTATTTGGCGCCTTTATAATGTCATCTGTGTGCATCTAAGGCTCAGAAAAATTTGCTAGCTGGCAAAGCCTGGTGACAAACAAATCAATGTTTTTTTCATTTTGCTGTTGGCATGCCTGACAGAATACATGACTATCAGATGTCAGATTCTTTTTAGGCTGCATTTATTGATCAAGTCTATCCAGAACATTTAAAGCCTTCACTTGTGTTTTGAACTATATAGAAAATGTCTTGTTGCAAGGTTCCACAGAAGCTGAGTTTTTCATTTTCACTTATCATTAGCGTTCTTACTGGCAGCTGTATGGTAATCATATATTTTCTTGCTTTCAGCCAACTTCTGTCAAATATTCTTTCTCATACCTATACACATTAAAGGTGCTCACACAGGGATGGTAAAATGTTCTGAGCAAGGTAATTGTGGTTGCTGTTAATAACCATCTTGTATGGATCTTTCTCATATGTCCAGAAGAACTAAGAATATTTTGTAAGAACAAAGGGATGGACTGACAATAGCAGATTTGTTTCTTTGTGTATTTATTCATAGGCTTTGTTCAGGATAAAAGTTTATACTTTTTCTCACTAGGGACTAGAATCTAGAATTCTTTTGAAATTCCTGCCCTCTGGCATTTTCATTTTGTGTCAGATTAGTTGCCAATCCAATTCTGTTATTAAATACATAGTAAGATGTGCTGTCAGTCAAGCCTGCAGACAACAAATCATTTGTTTGTCTTGGGATTTCAAGAAATGACCTGAGCCTATAGCAGCAATCTGAATCTTTTATGCTCTACCTGCTTGACTTGGCATTTCACAAAATGATCTGTATTTCCAGTAACCAGCACTGCTCCTGTAGCATGTATTTAATTAACAGGGCCGTGAAGAACAAGGTATATCACATACCATAATCATTCCACTCATGCTGGTACGTGGCCTGAGATTTGCCAGGGTTATCCTATCACTTACTTCTTCTCAAGAGATACTGATAGCATTTAGGCACATGGACTTTCTGCCTTTTGTTTGCTGTGTGCATGTCCTTAGTGTTCTGTAACTTACTGCTGCTTTGGCAGTCCCTCACAAGGATGAATTCAAACATTTCTGTGGTTTGATTTCTTTCCAAGAATACATACAGGCCTGCTGTGAGTGGAAGGTTCACACAGAAGAGCTGGGTCATTCCATGTTCTCTGCTAGAATGAGATTGTTTATATGAAGTTTTGAAATCATCCAGAAAACAGTTTATCTTTCCTATCTAGGAATTAACACTGGCTTTTCTAAACATTTATTGAATATAATTTTGGGGGGTTGACTCTTCACAGAAAGCAGATAAATATTTACCATGTCAAAACAAGTTCTCTGTGAGATTCATGTAAATATTAACAGAATAAGCAGTGCAATTCATTTGGTTTCACTCTTAATTTTAATAGTTCCATCAGAATTTTCATTTGGAAAATAAATACAATGATAACAGCTAGTAAAAGGATAATCTGAATGGCTGTCTCTCTCTATGATAATGGTTCTGTTATGGTTGAGTACCTTGCCCTGTAGTAGGAGATCTGTGAAAGTGGAAAATATTGAATCCATTTGGAAGCATCTGTGGTAAACAAAATCTACCACATACGTATCTTTGTATTGTAATAAGACACTGAAAGAAGTGAACTATTTCCCTACCTCCTCTTCTATCTACCTATTGTTATATTAGGTGAGTTAATATTTGTGTGGCCTTGGAGGACCTGAAAGGCATTATGCACCTTTCAGCCAACTCAGAGTGCAAATAGAGGGGTATTGCATTCATAACGTGTATGATTTTTGGGGTGACAGTTTTAGAGCTAAGTGCTCCCAACACTTGGGGCATGAGCCCTTTGGAACCTGCCTAAGGCACAGGATTCATCCCCAGTGAAAAGCACCGATTTCTGAGGATGCTCATCCCAGTCTCCAGTTCAAAATGACGTATTTACTGAAGCAGACAATGATGGAAAATCCTAGTTCAAAGCTCATATTGTTTGTTCATGCAAACAGTTTATCCATTGTTGAAGAATTATTTTCCTCAAGACCCATAAATGTTCAGATTCTCCACTCTGCAGTGTTGTTGCACAGACAGAAAGACATACATTTCAGTCTGGCTGACCCCTCTAAAAAAATTATCAGTAAATGAAAGTTCTGTTATTAAAAATGAAAAAAGAAAAAGGAAAAGGAAAAGAGAAAAAGAAAAAGAGAAAGAGAAAGAGAAAGAGAAAGAGAAAGAGAAAGAGAAAGAGAAAGAGAAAGAGAAAGAGAAAGAGAAAGAGAAAGAGAAAGAGAAAGAGAAAGAGAAAGAGAAAGAGA
>CM021732.1:103116112-103213641 GCA_011075105.1 Heteronetta atricapilla
AGAGAAAGAGAAAGAGAAAGAGAAAGAGAAAGAGAAAGAGAAAGAGACAGAGAAAGAGAAAGAGAAAGAGAAAGAGAAAGAGAAAGAGAAAGAGAAAGAGAAAGAGAAAGAAAGAAAGAGAAAGAGAAAGAGAAAGAGAAAGAGAAAGAGAAAGAGAAAGAGAAAGAGAAAGAGAAAGAGAAAGAGAAAGAGAAAGAGGATACTGGTAATTCCTGGGTGCTTCCAATTTCCTGCTACTTCTGAGAAAATTTCTCATATTTAGCAGGCACACGGTGCTAGAATTGCTTGGAAAATGTTTTTCTGGTGTGTGAGCAAAGTCATTGCTATCTAGATCATCAGAAAAAATACCAATGTGGTGACTGCAACTGTACAAATGAAGAAATGGGAAGCAAGAGACTGTGACAAATGAGGAGACAGAAGATGTACTGGAAGGAAGTCTGTAGTATATAAAATGGTCCGTACAAGCCATGTTCAGTACTGTATAGAGGAGAAAGTGAAGCCTGCTAAGCATCCCAATAGAGTAATAAAAATGTGTTATATTAACAGAACACATGGTTCAACTGATGCTTGGTACCTGACACTATTCTTAGATTATAGTTAAAATAAGTAATTAGTGTAGAAGTTCATGAAAATTATCAATAAGAAAATTGATAAGCATATATATGTAAAGAACTGGTAAAACTCATGCAAAAGGAGAGCTGTAGATTGCATGCTGGGTTTTCAAGCTGCTGGAAAGCTCAGCCTCTGAGTGATACTTGGTCCTTTGTACACAATGGTTTCCTCATTCCCTAGAATGTTGTCTAGATTAAGGATTTCACAGTTCATATGTTCCACATAGTTTAGACATAATTCTAGTTTCACAGTTTGACCGCTATGGACAAAATCTAGATTTATAATGGCAAGGAAGGTTTTATAATGGTGAAGTTCCATAAAAATTACACCACATCCTGAGGTGCTGAATTCCTTTTCAAACTCCTAACCTGATGAAGGGATGTTCAGGATTAACTAACCCTAAATCAGTCTCATCATGCTCGTTAGAAGCCCTGGATATCTGAAAAGAGGATTTTTTTTATTTGTCTAAACTGAGAAACAGAATCCCAACATTTTCTGGAGATGTTACAAATAGCTTTCTTGTATGTTTATTAACCCTACAGGTCTTAGTTTCTTGTTTCCAGAGGCACTCTATTTTGCTTGTCTTTTCCTTTAAAACTCATTTTGCAATTTGATGTTATTAATATTTATGTCAGACTGTAATGACCAGATTTACTCTGTTGGTTATTGTAAATTTACTTATTAAAAAAGAGCAATTTTATGCATACAAAGCACCCTTTCAAATGACTACTTATAGGGTCTTGATAGTGCTTCAAGTTCAATGAACCTGCTCTTCCAGTATTAAAAAAGAACAAACAAATAGAGGGTGATTACTTAACTTCAGAAGGAATTCTTTTGAGACAACTCTCTGAATATTTCAATTTAACTTTTAATTTCTTTGTGATGTTCAGAAAGATTTCTTGAATAGCTGCACAGGTACAGACCAATGGTGACATCAAGTGGTGATTTACATTTTGACTGTTTGAGAATAGTAACAACATCACTGTAATAAGAGATTTCCTCAGAGATTTTTCATCTGTTGATAAAATCACTGTTCAGAATATTACATACATACATGTTCATCCACCAATATTTGGTTACAAAATAAGGATAAGGGATGAAATAGTTTTTTGTTGGTTGGTTGGTTGGTTGGTTTTCACTTTTTGCTTTACCAGAAATGTTCTTTATTTTCAGCTCTGCATCACCCATCCAGAAATACTAAGTTTCATCCAGCCTGGAAGTTGACTGCAAATATCTCCAAAGATCACAGGAAACACATTTTTGAGTCATCACTGCTATGCCCGGTGGTACAGTCAGAGGCTATCATGGATAAATCGAAGTCTGGTAATATGTGAAAATGTCTCCTCTCCTTCATTCAGTTTCAGAAAGAAATGATAACTCTTAGTTCTTGGAGGACATATGGTCTTTTTAAACCTAAGTATTATATATATATATATTAAACACAGTGATCAAAATAGGCTGATGTAGTAGTTATACCTGCACTTCAAGAACTTCATATGATATCTCCTAATTGCTACAGGATGATTAAGTTTACAAAGTTCACGACTTCTAAGTCTCCAGTGGTATACTACTGTTCAGTGAGTATTAAGAGGGCATCCTACTTCTTACAGATTTGATCAAATATCAAATACTAATCTTGTGCCTTGACATTCTAAAAACTACATCAAATGCTGTTTTCATTGGTCTTGCTAGTACTTATCAGCAACTTATATACTCTATGCTACCATTTATAAGGAGAAAATTGCCCTTTGTGCAAGAAAGAGAGCTGTGGGTCTCAGTAAGAGCTACCAAAGGGAAGAAACATAATTATTTATCCTTAAGTATAGTATAGGAATGAACAGGCCACAGTGAGCACTCCCAGTATTCACTGGTCATTGTAAAATAGGTAATGGTAATTTGGCCTGGAGATGTGGCCACAGTGAAAATTCTGCATCCAATGACATCCAGCACAGTCAGACCACCATCACAGTAATAACTTTGTATTTAAGTATTAGTAACATATAAATCTGAAATAAAAAGTAATGTTGCATAAAGGGGATTACCAGGCAGAGCAAAGTATTTTGTTTCCTGATATTTCTGGAGGAAACTAACTGAGGAGGTGTACAAAAGTGATGAGAAAGCATAAAATTCTCTGAGGAAGTCTTAGATTTCCAGTAGTTCTCAATTAATGTTATGGAAACTCCTGGTCAGATTCATCTGGGGAAAGTTAGATGTTACAGTCCATAGTGTTCTGAGCTAAAGTGCTGACTTCTGTTGCTTTATCTGTTAGAAATATATTGTTTATTCTAAACTGAATATCCCTTAACTCTATTTTCAGCTTCTCTCTATAGAACTTCATTAAATAGCCATCTGCCAAATAAAATCTGTTCCCATATACATACCTGGGGACTTCCCATATACATACCTGAGGACAGTGGCCAAGCTGGTTTTATCCTTCTCTTGAGTAAGTCTGAATCTGATGCAGTGCTACATGTGCAGGTATGACTACCAGAACTTTAGACCCCCCGGGGCAACAAGCAAAGTCTGTACTCTGCAGCTACAGAAGCAGAGGGTGTTCCTAGCAGAGTTAATGTATTTAAATGGGTCCTGGTATAAACATCAAAATCCTCTTCATAATGTTATTTCCAGGGGAGATGACTCTGGAAGGTAGGGAGGATAATTGAAATCCCAGTACCAAACCTCTGACCCTCCGTTACCTCTTTTGGTGAGTAATAGAAAATAGAAACTAAGTGACAGAATAAATTCATCCCATGTCAAAGGGCATCCCAAAGTTCATGTACCATTTAAGCCCTATATTGAAGGCGGAGGATGGGACTTAATTAAACACAAACCCTCCTCTACCCAGTTTCTTTCAACAATGTGAATAAATTACCAAGAAAACTATAAGAGGTTTTAGGAAAGACCAGTACATGGACCTGTGCTGGGTCTGGCTGGAATGTGGTTAACATACCCTTCAGAGGCTCATATAGTAATATCCTTTGTACTTGTAGCTATAACAGTACTGGTTTTGTCTATTGCTGAGCAGTGCTGGCAGAATATCAAGACTCTCTCCAAATCCCCCCAGAGTCAGTAAGTTGAGTGTGGGCAAGAGGTCAAGAGGGGACATATCAGGGCAGATGACCTAAACCAACCAAGGGGATATTCCATACCTTATCTCATATATCTTTGTCAGAGCAGCAGTTACAGAAATTGAACCCTCTGAAAAGAGGAATCACAGGAAAACTTAGGTGTACGGTGTCATCTTAATGTGCAATGGCCAAACTTACATAGATAAAGAGTAGAGTAAGAGACGTTCAGCAAAGCACATCACATTTTGTTAGCCATCTCCCTAGATGGCTAATAGAAGAGACAACTTCCAGGGCTCTCTATTGCATTGAATATGATGTGAAAAGGCACAATACACTGAGTCCTAGATATGCTGCTTTATCCTAATTACAAAGACCTTGACACATTACCAGGAGGGGGTGTGTGAGCAAGAAAGAAAGAGGAAGCATGAGAAAGATCAATAATTTCATAACCTAAGATTTTAAATATTCCTTCATACTCCTAAAAAAAGCAAGTAATGTTGTAAAGGAAGTCTGAAAAATGTTGTGACATTTTCAAAATGTGCCTTGCAACAGATACACAATGCAAAGGTGACATGTTTAGATATATGGCTATATTTAATTGTGTTAGTTTTTTTTATTATTATTATTTATTACCTGGCTTTTCTGACAACTTTGCATCTGATTTTCATATCTTCATTTGTAGACCCTTGCATGAACTGCTGAAAACATCATTGCAGCTGCAGAACTTATTTTTCAAAGATCTGTTGGTGCTGATATATATAATCCCTCTTAAAATAGGCTTTATGGTACAGAGCTGAAGTATTCCTTGATAGTCTGGAGAGTTAAATATTACAGTGGAAAGTGCCATGGGAGATTGCTTAAAGATAGCAACTTTTTATAATGCACCAAGAGCAAAAATGTTACTATATGATAGTAACTCCTTTTTTGTTGTTGATGATGATGATGAACACGATCCAGCTCCAGAAATACTGATTGTTAACTGATGAACGGAGGTTTCAGAATTGAGTTTTAAATAGCAAGTTCTTGATTTGGATTTTACTTTGACTGTCTGCTTATATTTATTTCCACAAGAGGGCAGAAGTGAACTATAAATGTATATTTTGCCTGTACTCAACAGAGAATGTAGTGAAATTATTTATATTTTGAAACAGTCTGTTGTCACACCATTATAATTCAAAATTACTCTCTGAAATTAACAAAGCCTATAATAAAATCTTCTATGAAGGGAGAAAAAAAGTACTACATATATAGGAAAAGTTTTCAGCATGTTTCTGTACAAAGAAGGAAGAACCTGAGATGGCAGAAATTAGAGTTACACCAACAACTAAAGAGCTTTACTCATGTTTCTACCAACTGTTGAGATATGTCATTATTTGTTCTGGATTTCGTGTTTAGCTGGTATCTTTTTCTATAATTATTTAATTGCATGTTTAAATTTTTATTTATTTTAAGCAAAATTTTAATTTAACCCATGTATTTTTATCTCGATTTCTATAGAATTCTTTACATCTTTTTTTTTTTTTTCTAGCCTCACTGTTGGCTGTTATGCATGTCTCAGACAATTATCTTGAGAGTAGGTATGTATATCTTCCCGTGGGGGGAAAAAAGAAATACAAGATAGCTATTGTGAAATTTGAGCTGGAACAACCCCCCCCACCACCACTTTTTTTTTCTTTTATTTTTTTCTTTTTTTTTACATTATCAGGGACAGAAAACCTACTTCCCACTTAGGTCTGTTATAATATGTTTAACAATGAACAGTTCACTCTTGGAGTCTAGAGAAAAAATTGGAATGGAGAACAATTCTTTACTTAAAGTTCCTTCCACGTATCAGCTCAATTTTAAGCCCTTGAGTAATGCTACAAATATTGTACATAATTCTTTTTCTTGCTTTTATTTTTATTATTATAGGAAACACAAGTATAACTGGGTTATTTATACCTTTGATCTATATTTTTTGAAAATAAATCAGTTTGGGAATTTGAAATTAAAATGATAAGATCCTGCAATTAGCCAAACTCATTCAAACTATGATAATTCTGTACCTTAATATATAAATATTAATTGTTATAAAAGCTAACTCTCTGTGGGCATTAGTAAATATATGAGAAATAATATCTTGGGCAGAGAAAAGGGAATGAAAAGTTCAGACAATAAAATGAAAATGAATGCAATACTACAAAAAAAATAAAAAATAAAAGAGTTTAAGAACTAAAAGGAGGCAAGTCTTGAGTAATTAGTTTTATATTTGTGTGATATTTCATCTACTACAAATAAAATTTTAGTCTTATACTGTAGTTTCTAAACAAATTCCTCAAAATTCATGTCTACTTCATGGTTCAGCAGAATGCAACTCAATTTAAACCTTATATTGGAAACTTCTGGGAAAGCTGATACATTTTTTACCTTTATTTATTTATTTATTTATTTATCTGTTGTAATACATTTGGACTGGAAACCCAGAGTTTTTATTGCTTTACTTCATTGTATCTGTGAATATTTTTTTTCCAGTCTAAAAGGGGGTAACAACTTTGGCCATGTGTTTTCCACTGTTTCAGGATGTCTTTCTGCTTGTGATAAGGGTTTAAAAAACAGTTGTAATCTTGGCATTCTGTCTACATGGGATGAGCAATGTGATTCCCTGGTGTAAGAGCATCACTTATATGTTTATCGATTGATAAGAAAGATTTAATCTTTGAATATTTGAAATAATTCTGTGGAATGGCTGTGCAGCCAAGTTTTCTGTATATTTATTTCTTTTAGAATTAGTCTGAACATCTCCTGAAGATGATGTATCCTTAATCATATTGAAGATCTTTTTATCTACTGAAATATTTGCTTTAATATATATATATATATAAAGTGGAACACTATTCACCTCACAAATTATCAGCAGGTTATGCTTGAATTTTGTGTAGATAACAAAATGAAGTTAATTTTCTGAAGGGATTAATGTCACTCTTTAGTAGTGCCAGTATACTAACATTTCCCACTGTTTTTGTGTTTGTTTGTTTGTTTGTTGGTTTTTTGTTTGTTTGTTTGAAAGCTGATTTGCATATAAAATCTTGTATGTTCTTTGGTGAAACATGCTGCACAGGGAAACACCTGAATTAAAAGAAGTGTTTTATGCCTAAAAATACACTTACAGAACTTTTTTCAATACCTGCAATACACCTCTGTTCTGTCCTCTTCCACAACAGTTAGTTAGTTATCTGCTGCATGGAAGAGCAAGGAACTAACCTTAGACTGAACCATGAAATATAAAAGCAGTCATTAAGTTTAATGAAATATCTAGAGGTTTCCTATTACATTGAAAAGTTGAACTTAAAAAGCCTATAAACATAAGGCAACATTTATAAATAAGAAAGTCAACTCTTTAGCCCAACATGGCCTCTCTAAGGTTATAGAGCTTTCCAGTCCTGGTTTGCCTAACCCTTCTTTCAAGCATTCATCGGAAGACAAAAGTAGTCACATTCTTGTTGGTAGGTTAAATTCACATAGTGCTGCTGGCAAATAGGGGCAGAGAGGTGTATCTCAGAAGTATGACGAAAGGAACATTAGTGATAGTGGAGGACAAAAAGTCTGAGAGGAGTGGAATTCTGTGATGGGTGATCTTGGTGACCTTTGGAAGGACTGAAGCATTTCAGTGGTGCAGCAGAAGTGAGAAGCCGAAGGCTCAACAGAGAAGAAAGGGAAGAAGACTTTCAAGTTCAGAGTCCCAGGAAGAGGCACCTGCACCTCTTGTAGGTCCTCCAGCTCCCATTCAGATGTCTTGCTGACACTTCAAGTTGTCCCTGCTCACTTGAAACCTGTCATGAGAACATACCCATGAGTCATTCTTTCACTTCAGAGTGCATGAGAGTGCAGAGCGATGAGCACAGGGTGACTGACATTTAACATCAGAGGACAGAGACTTTTAAATTACTTATGAATGGACAGAGTACAGAAGATCAATAGAACCAAGAGAAGCATACTGCAAAGATGAAACACATTTCAATCCAGTCATGGAGAGAAAATATTTGAAGTAGAATAGTGTCATATCTTAGAGCAGGCTGCCTCATATTCCATTTCATACTACCTTTTAGGAAGACATTTTCACAAATGAAAGAAACAAGCAAAAACATGAGTATGGCAATCAGAATAAATGATTAGACTGATTGGTTTTATTTGGATAAATATTAACATTTACTGTTGGGTGTACGGTAGCTAATTGAGCTGTTTGGTGCTCTCCTTGATCAAAATCAGAGGTGAAGATGTTAGATATGATAAGAAATAGAAACACAGCCCAAGGATGACTGATAAGGGAAAGCACAATAGTTTTTTTGTATATAAGTATAAATGACTAAAAAAGGTAAGGAAGACATTAATGGAAATTTAAGGGATGGGAGAACAGAATCGTAAGCCTCTATGTAAATCATTTTATAAACCCAATCAAATTACCTGGAAGTTGTAAAAATCTGTGAATGTGTAAGAAATAAAAATCAAGAGGAGAAGATAAATATTTGGGTTAATAGAAGCAATTCTGATAACAAAGGAATAGCTTAAGGAAGAGGAATGTACAGGTTGGGAGCTGACCTGCTGGAAAGCAGCCCTGTGGAGTCCTGGTGGACAGCAGGTTGACCATGAGCCAGCAATGTGCCCTGGTGGCCAAAAAGGCCAATGATATCCTGGGGTGCATTCAGAAGAGTGTTGCCAGCATGTCAAAGGAGATGATCCTCCCCCTCTACTCAGCCTTGGTGAGGCCACACCAGGAGTACTGTGTTTGGATCTGGCCTCCCATACAAGCGGGACATGGAGCTGCAAGAGCAAGTCCAGAGAAGGGCTATGAAGACTCGAACGTCTCTCATACGAGGAGAGGTGGAGAGAGATGGAGCCTGTTTAGCTTGGAGAAGAGAAGACTGAGAAGGGATCTTATCAATGTGTACACATACCTGGAGGGAGGGTGTCAAGAGGATGGGGCCAGACTTTTTGCAGTGGTGCCCAGCAACAAGAGGCAACAGGCACAAACTGAAACACAGGAAGTTCCAGCTGAATATGAGAAAACATTTATTTACTGTAAGGATGGCAGAGCACTGGAACAGGTTGCCCAGAGAGGCTATGGAGTCTCCTTCTTTGGTGATATTCAAAACCCGCCTGGATGTGATCTTGTGCAAAGTACACTAGATGACCCTGCTTGGCATGGGTGTTGGACAAGATGATGATCTCCAGATGTCCCTTCCAACCTCAACTATTCTGTGATTCTATGAATGGGCTTCAATGTAGCCCAAATTTACCTTGTCTGTGGGCAAAGAAAATTATCAGCCAAAATTGCCCAGGCAGTAGGCTCTCCTTTCAAATAAAACTTAAATGATTCCATGGAAAATTAACCAAAAGCCAAAATATTGTCATTGGGAAATATTGTTCCATTGATACTATGAATATAGTTCAGGGCCTTTTCAATCAACTTCTCTTTTTGTCGATTTTGCATGTCAGAATATATCTTTGTAGAGAAAACAGTCTCCTCCAATGATGAGGAAAATATTACAAGTCATTGGCCAAAATACTTCACAATGGAATATAGCCTAATATACAAACCTGTACTAGAAAGTATGGTTGAGAGCAAGCTATACATAATACAGTTCCTACACTAGAGCATCATCCTGAATCAATGCATTTCAGCCTTATTTAAAATTAAAAAAAAAATAAAAAAATAAAAATCAATTAAAAGTCTTTCAAAGACAATAAACTCCACAAAAGCAGTAATATGTTTTATAAGATAGCATTCACTCACTGATACATAAACACCATATATTTAAAACAATACCAAAGGGGAGAAAAATAACTTTTTAAGCTTAATTCTGTTCAGAGTTTCATGATTGAAGTAACATTAAATTTGCTGTTGAATTTAAGTTCTGTACAGCTGTGATACACAAGGAGAACACAGCATATATTCACCAGAAGCACAGATTTAATCTCTTTGGGGGTCAAAATTAATATTATGAGGATTTATAATTAAATCAGTAGCATGATTTAAGTTAAAACTACTTTAAAATAAATTCATGGTACCATATAGATCCATCAGAATTCTCTCTTTTTTTTTTTTTTTTTTGAATTCATAAGATTTTCTGTTGCTTACTTTTCTTCTTCATCTTGCTAATGTCTTGTTCTTTGGATTGATGAAAAATATTTACATTAAATTAATCAATGTATTACTTTATTTTTTTTCCTTTCCAAAACAATTTTTTAATTTTCTTCCAAAATTTTGACTAAAAACTGACATTTGAAAGAGATCATGGGTACATACACTTGAAATTATACAGCTTCCATTTGATCCCAGTGACAGTGAAGCTAGTCTAGCTTCAGGGAAAGTAATGATTTTCTACATTGCCAGCACCCCTGTGCTTCCCTTAATGTACTCTTTGTCTGTGTGTGCAATCAAATTTAGAAGAGAAATGTCACCTGAATAAGAATAGAGCTGATACCTGATTTTGGCATGGGCTAAGAATTTTAATACACAATAGCAACAAGAAAATGAAAACTAAAGGTTTGCAAGGACAATAGGGGACATAAGGTCATATGTGTTATCTGCAATTTCTGGTTGTGACGTAACAGATATTTATGAAATATGTTTGAATGACAATTCTGTTGTCATACCTGTCACACCTCTGCATAAGTTCTACAGGAACACTACATCACACAGTTATAGAATTGGAGAAACAGCTTGTGTCTTGGAGGACGTCACAACAAGGAATGAAATGTGTTAGGTGGGAGAAAGACCCCTACAGTAGAATCTGCCATTGAGTTAGATAGAAAATGGGTATATTACCTATTAAAAAACCTACCTGGATAGTATTATACTAAGGTATCTTAATGAATATACATTTTTCAGGCAAAAACAACAAAAAAAAACCGCATATTTTCATTTCTGAGAAACAAAATCAACCTAAATGGTTGGCGATTATGAGAGGCTTTTTCAACTAGCAAAAAAAAATTATCAAAGAGAGTTGTTTACACTAAGGATAATTCTATTATAGGAGCAAGATAGTATAAACTGGTCATTGTAAAATTGTATTTATACTGGGCTTCCAGTTCTGAGCTGAGTAAGGTCAGGAATAGCCTTCTGGAAAGGATACTGAGGATGAAAATACCTAACCAGCTTTAAGCCAGTGCTGCATTTGTCACAAAAAAATAAAAGGTTAAATTCAATAGCAAAGAAATGGATCTACCTGCTCCAGATGTCTGACTTCAGTCTAATATTCTGTATTCTTATATTCTATCACTGTCAAATGCAAAGTGTCCTTGAAAAGCCTATCTTCTACTCTCAAGTAAAATCCTGAAGTGCATGGATAACTAGGCTGATCTATAGACAGTAGTAATTATCATACTAACTAGAAGTGAAAGGAATTGTGAGACTAGTTAGATAAAGACTATATCATGAATAGATTTACCAATATGTTTAGTTTAAAATGGCAGTCAGTTTCAATATAAACTTAATAAAATCATGATAGGCTATACATTCTCCATTTTACAATGTTTTTTCTCCTCTTCCTCTGGTTATGCATGGTATATATGCCTTTCAATGATTCAATGAGGGTTTAAAATATATAAACATCAGCATATGTGAAGTGTGTATTTTCAATGTTATTCTCATTAGATGTGTTTTAAACTGATAAACAAACATGGTCACAGTAAAAACATTATACTGCTTAAGAAAGTGATCTACACTTACAATCCCACTTTTTTATTGCCTGACTGTGCTCACAATTCCTTTTGGAGTAGATGGTATAAGCCATGAGTGCAGCATAGAACATTGTCACTGTTCAACAGTATATATGATGATGCTGGAATACCCAGAAACTTTTCTGGGCATTTTAATTCCCTAGTATACTTACTGGCATTTGTGAGAGCTCAGGAAAATGCAGATGGATTACCATGGGAGGGGAAGAAGACTATCCCTCCTGAATTTCAAGCTCTAAAGCATGTACACGCTGATGACTGCCAAACCAAAATGCTGATTTTAAAAGTATTTTCTTGTTCTAACTTAAAACATTTTAAAAGTTCTTAGCCATATCCAAGGACTTAGATATGGATACCTACAACCAAAAAAAAAAAAAAAGAATAAAATGTTGGCCATCTATCTAACTCATAGGCCTTAGCCATTCTTGGGAATATTTCCAGTGATTCCACTCACCAACATGATCAGCACCAGTGCAGGCATGTTCCACAGCAGAGCAGGAGATCATGGTGTGCAGAATGGTTCCTGCATCAAGGCAACCCCAGGGAGGGGAGGGAGCTGCCAAAGATCTGGCAGCCCTTACAAGAGCAGCTGAGGAGGCTTGGGCCTGGCCAGAAGCAGTGGCAGCAACCCCCACACATATGAAGGCAGCCTATGGGGTGCGCAAATGACCGGGAGTTTGGTGATCAGGGTGAGCAAAGAAGGCTTGGCACACCAGCCAGGGCCTGGTGTGGCAGTTTGTGCAACAGTTCATAAAGGAGGGTGGAAGGCGGGCCACTTTATTCTGGGAGAAACAGGAAGCAGCCTCCTAATGAAATAAAAATGGTGTCCACCCACAGCTAGGCTGAGACAGAAACTCAGAGGGGATACAAGCTCCCCATGCAGACACTTACACCCAAAGAGACCTCCCGAGTACCAAAAGAGCTTCCCAGACCCTCAGTTGCAGGGAACTCCAGAACCTGGAAGCTCCCTTAAGGCCTAAAGACATGGGTGCAGGTGTGTCCCATTAGACAAACTTTTCAAGCAAGTGGCCATGTTGCAAGAGGAGCTCACCAGGCAAAGAAGTATTCAGGAATTCCAGTGAGAGATCAGTGCATGGTATTGTGTGCTGACACAGTCTGAGCAACAGCCCTGCCTTAAGTCCTTGCAAGGAGAAGGTAAGCTAACTTCCAACCCTGAAATGACAGGCTTGACTGACTGACAAGGCAAGGGAGACTGGACCCTTTTCTCTGCTCAGAGCAGGAGGAGTAGCCACCTTGCTCCTGAAGTACGCAACAGATATGATGCTCTAGAGCTGAAAAGAGCATGTGAGCAATAGTCAAGACCCAGGAAAGGACTACCATGCAAAATTGGACCAACCTACCACATGCATTAGAACCAGTGCCATGAAAAAAAGTCATTGGAGATTCCTTGCTTAAAGGCACTGAAGCACCCAGTTGCCATCTGGACAGTTTCTCTAGAGAGGTTTTCTGCCTGCTGGGGGCCCACATTCACAATATCACAAAGAAGTTACCAAGGCTGGTATAGTCAAGAATGTGAGGACTACCACACATTCGTACTCTTTCACATAGAGTCAAATGAGGCTGCAATGAGGAGACTCTGAAATACCACAAAGGACTTTATGTCCCTCAAAAAGATATTGAAGGGATTAGGAGTGCAGGTATTGTTCTTTATCATCCCAGTTGAAGACTGAGACCCAAGAAGAAGGAGACAATTGGATCAGGTGAATGATTGGTTGCACAGCTGGTGCCAGGCTCAGGGTTTGAAGTTCTACAATCTGGGACACACCATTGAGAGACCTATTGAGAGGCTATTTGGCACCAGATGGAGCACACCTGAGCAGGATGGGCAAGATTGTTCTGGGCTGTAAGCTGGGTGGACTTATTAACAGAGCTTTGAGCTAGATTCAGCAGGGGAAGGGGATGTAACTCTGAGTGACAGAGAAGAACAAGGGAACACCAACACTTTAAGAAGCAACAGGAAATTACCTGTAAATTGTCCCAAAGGAATTAGAGAGTTCCGCTAAAAAGGTGTTGTGCCCGATAGCCCAGCTGAAGTACCTCTACACCAATGCATGCAGCATGGGGAACAAGCAGGAGGAACTAGAAAACATGGTGTAATTAGAAAACTATGACCTAATTGCTATCACAGAAATGCAGTGGGATGAATCACATAACTGGAACACTGCAGTTGAGGGCTACAAGCTTTTCAGAAGAGACAGGCAGGGAAGGAGGGGTGGGGATGTTGCGCTTTATGTTAAGGCATGGTTAGATTGTGAAGAGCTGCCTCTGAGAAACAGCCCTGAACAGGTTGGGAATTTGTGGTTAAAAATTAAGGACCAGTCCAATAAGGGACAATGATTGGGGTCCAATATAGGCCATCTGATCAAGTTCTTCCTGCTTTTGTTGCAAGAAACATCACACTTGCAAGATCTCATCTGGATGGGGCATTTCAACCACCTGGATGTCTGCTGGGAAAGCTACACAGCAGGTTATAAGCAATCCAGGAGATTCCTGGAGTGCATCAAGGGTAAATTCCTGGTTCAGGTATTAGACAAACCAACCAAAGGAGGAGCATTACTGGACCTTGTGCTCACCAAAGCAGGCAAGTTCATTAAAAAGGTAAAGATTTGAGGCAGTCTGGGTTACAGCAACCACACTCTTTGATTTTGTTATCTCGAGGAATATGGGCCTGGCAAAGAGCAAAGTCAGAGTCCTGAATTTTACAAGAGAGAATTTCTTGCTGTTTAAAGACCTAGTGGATGAGACCCCCTGGGACACTCTTCTTAGGGAAAAAAAAAAAAAAAAAAAAAAAAAGGAGCTGAAGAGAGCTAGAAACCTTTTAACAACACTTTTCTTAGAGGGAGAGAACTCTCCATCCCCATATGTAAGAAATCAAGCAGGGAAGGCAGGAAACCAACGTGGCTGAGCAAGAACCTGCTAGTCAAACTGAGGTGCAAGAATAAAAAGCACAGGCATTAGAAGAAGGGACATGTGGCCTGGGAAGAGTACAGGGATTCTGTCCGGATGTGCAGGGATGGGATCAGGAAAGCCTAGGCACAGATGGAAAAGAGCTTGGCAAGGAATGCAAAGAATAACAAGCAGGGTTGTTTGATCTTATCACAACGGATCATGCTGGTGAGTGGAATCACTGGAAATATTCCCAAGAACAGCTAAAGCCTATGAGATAGATAGGCAACATATATGTACATTGCTCAGAAAAGAAAGGCCAAGGAGAGTGTACCCCCTCTGAGGGATGAGAAGTGTGAACTGGTAACAACAGGCATGGAGAAGGCTGAGGTACTCAACAACTTTTTTGCCTCAGTCTTCACTGCCAGTCAGCAGTCAGGCTTAACACGTCTCTCGAGTCCCTGAACCTCTAGGCAGGGGCTGAGGGAACAAAGTCTCTCCCACTGTAAGCAAAGAGCAGGTTTGAAACCACCTGATGAAACTGAACAGCTACAAGTCTATGGGGCCCGATGACATGCTGTCACTTTAAAGGAGACATCAGAATCCAACATTTGCCTGCTTCAGAACAAAAGGAGGCTCACTGAGACAGCTTTGCAAAGTTGTATATATTTGTAGTCCAATGTCTGCCTGTTTTGGGCCCTGCTAAGGACTTTTACTGAGACAGTTTAACAAACTAGAAAGTATTTAATAAAGTGACACATATAACAGAGTCAGAAATGCTGTTGATAGATACAGTTAAAGCAATAGTGCTGATATATGATAATAGTGCTAGCAAAATGCTATCCCAGGTATTCTTCACCAAAGCTGAAGGTGCAGAGCTTACCAAGAAGGTGTCCCTGCTTTGGTGGAGGAGAAAGGAGCACAGCCTGTTGATTGCCTCTTCTAGGTTTCCAATCTATTTTTTCTGCCCCTGACCTTTGTTTTTTTTTCCTAACACTAACACTTTTTTCCTAACACTAACTCCTAACGCTATCTCCCCTTTTATATCCTAACTGTATATGTGTTCCTCACCCTACACCCCCCCATACACCCTTCCCTGGTGTGATGTTTAGTGATTAGGATGAAGAGTTGGGTACTGTAGTCATGTATGTTTAGCATGTACTTCATTAAGCTCATTATCGTAGTCAGCGGTGTTATCTTTAATATTCATTTTACAAACAATCAAGCAGAAGATTTCATTCTGGGCACTGTGGCCTTCAAGATTCTGTTCTGACTCCAAAACAGGGCTGTTCCACTACCACAAGACTGCCTCCTTTGGCAGCCTCTCAGACCAAGCTTGCAAACCTCCATCCACAAAGTTTACTTGCAATAAGCAGGAGAAAGCTCCTGAATTCCCATTTGCCCAAGGATGGTGCTCATCAGTGACACTAACAAGCCTGAGTATTCTCCACACATGCATCCCAGAGTCCTGAGGGAACTGGGTGATGCAGTTGCCAAGCCTCTCTCCATCCATTGAAAAGTACTGGCAGTCAAGTGAAGTCCCTGGTGACTGGAAAAAGGGAAACATCACTTCAATTTTTAAAAAGGGTAACAAGAAAGACCCAGGGAACAAGAGACCAGTGAGGCTCACCTCTGTGCCTGGCAAGATCATGGAAGAGGTCCTCCTGGAAGCAATGTCAAGGCACATGCAAGACAAGGAGGTAATCCAAGACAACCAGCATGGCTTCACCACGGGCAAATTGTGCCTGACCAATCTAGTGGCTTTCTATGATGGAGTGACTCCATCAGTCAACAAGGGAAGACCAACTGATTTCATCTACTTGGACTACTTCAAGACCTTTGACATGGTCCCACATGACATCTTGATCTCTAAATTGTAAAGAAATGGATTTGAAGGATGGACTATTCAGTGGATCTGGAACTGTCTGAATGGCCACAGAGAGTTGTGGTCAATGGCTCTATGTCCAGGTGGAGGTTGGTGATGAGTGGTGTCCCTCAGGGGTTCATCTTGCGACCAAGCACCCTCAGCAAGTTTGCAGATGACACCAAGCTGAGTGGTGCAGTTGTTACAATAGAAGGAAGGAATGCCATTCAAAGGGACCTGGACAAACTGGAGAAGTGGCCTCGTGTGAACCTAATGAATTTCAACAAGGACAAGTACAAGGTGCTGCAGCTTTATGAGGGCAATCCCAAACATGAGTACAAACTGAGAGAAGAACTCACTGAGAGCAGCCCTGCAGAGAAGGACTTGGGGGGTCTGGTGGATGAAAAGCTTGACATGAGCTGGCAGTGTGCGCTTGCAGCCCAGAAGGCCAGCTGCATCCTGGACTGCAACAAGATGTCAAGGGAGGTGCTGTTCCCTCCTACTCTGCCTTATTGAGGCCCCACCTGGAGTACTGCATCCAGGTCTGTGACCCCCAGTACAAGGAAGATGTGGACCTGTTAGAGCAGGTCCAGAGGAGGGCCACAAAGATGATGAAAGGGCTGGAGCACCTCTCCTATGAAGAAAGGCTGAGAGAGCTGGGGATGTTCAGCCTTGAGAACAGAAGGATCCAGGGAAACCTCTTTGCAGCCTTTCTGTACTTAAAGAAGGCTTATAAAAAAGATGGAGAAAGGCTTTTTACACAGACAGATAGTGATAGGAGAAGGGGGAACAGTTTCAAAGTGAAAGAGAGGAGATGAGATTAGATGTTAGCAGGAAATCCTTTTCTCAGAGGGTGGGTGAGGCACTGGAACAGGTTCCCCAGAGAGGTTGTGGATGCCACATCCCTGGAAGTGTTCAAGGCCAGGTTGGATGGGGCCCTCGGCAACCTGATCTGGCAAGGGGGTGTGGAACTGAGTGAATTTTAAGGTGCCTTCTAAACCAAGCCCATCTATGATTCTATGATTTTCAGTGATTTAAGGAAGCAAAGAACACTCTATTAAATGCCTTTATCTGCCTATACCTGTACTTTCTGACTTTTTTTTGCGTTCATCTAAAATATTATCAACCTTTCTGTAGGGAATTTTGAATGATTTTCACCATCTCTAGAGCAGCAGGAGGCAGTCACCATCATTACAACATAAACCTCACTTAATAGCTTCCTTCATGGGAAGAATGCACAGAAGCTGTCAAAATTACTGTGGCACATTACATGCTGTAAATATTCTCTCCACAACTGATTCTCTTTTGTAAAGCTTGTTTATTTCATATACAGAGGGAATACTGGTGAATGTGAAGAAGCAGAGAACAAGAACTTCTGTCCGTATGTTCATCTGCATGAATGGTAATCTCTCCAAGGGAGCAAACAAAGCATTGAGATAAGATGTGTGAAAAACCAGGAACTTTTTCAGCCATAGTAAATGAAATACCTGGCTCACATAGCCCCAAGGGAAAAAAAAAAAAAAAAAAGAGAGAAGAGAGAGAGAGAAAAAAAAAGAAAAAAATTGTTTTTCTCTAACATAAAGAGATGCTCTCATAACAGTTCATTAAAACTATAAAATTCAATAAAATTAACTTGCTAGTTATTGTACTCTTCCTTCTGAAAATTTCCTGGGAACATGAAAACATATTTGGATTTCTGAGAACAGGAATTCACTGATTTAATGATGTGAGAGAAAATACAACTCTTGGTTGGAGGCCCAGTCTCGAAAGCTGCACACTACCTGTCCCCTAATTTTGTATTAGTCATCATGCTTAACTGAAAAATATACAGCTAAGTGCTTAAACAGTATCTAAAGACAGAAGGCGTATCTGCAAATCATCTTTAGGTGGAAGGTTTCTTATTGAAAATAACAAAAAATGCAGACATTAGTTCAGGGGTTCTTTGTGGGGAAATAATAATAATAATTATTATTAATAATGATAATAATTATTTTTAATATTATAATTATATCATTTATGGTCTTATGAAAAAATCAGTATCATCTCAACTTCTGTTTATCTGTTCTGAATTATGAAAATTGAACAGAGGATTTTTGTGTCTATATATAACCAATAAACATGACTTTTACCTTCTTTAGTAACAATTGCCCTGTGTATTGCCCTGGCAGTGCAGGGTTCGTTCAGGCTCAGCTTGGTTTGGCAGTGGTTGAGAGGAGCAGTGCCTGTGGGCTCTCTTGTTTAACATCACCCTCTGTTCCCCAGCACAGCACTGGCCCAACTGAGAGGGGAGTCAGTGGGTGACAAACAGCAGCCCTTGAGGGGAGCTGGGCTGTGAGAAAAAAGCATACAGAAATAGCCCCACGCAGACCCAAGACTGGGGAGGAAGAAAGCATGAACATCATATTCCTCCCAGCAAAGATCTCAGATACTGACAACGTGTTGTAACCCTTCCCCGTTCCTTCTGAAGGGACAGGAGCTGTCGTTCTCCCATTCTAGAAGGCATGCAAGAAGGGTGAGCATTCACCCCAGTGGAAAGGGAGAGGGTATAGTAAACTTTCCTGCATAACCATTCTAAGGATATTAATAATGAAGTGGATTTTTTGCATTTATTCATACTCTGCTGGTGTTCATATTATTGTAGATGGACTGATAGCAGCTATTTGTTGCCCTTTGATTAGATTGCTAATATTTTATTTAAGTTAAAAATAAATTCTTGTATCCATATATGTGCCATGTCCTCATTTGCCATTAAAAAAACCCTGATGTTACATATTCAATTCAAATTATATTTTAATTTTTCATATTTTTCAAAAAGTACAGTTATTTGTACAAGAAATTAAGTACTTCATTTATTCACCTCCCTTTTACAAGAAAGCAGAAATGACAAAAAAGTTCATGAGTTGAGATGCTATTAAAATCTTATTTACCTGTTTACAGTATTGTTTTATTGTAGCTTACTGAGGAATACGGTAAGTTGCATTACCTATGGAATGTAATAGAAGATAAGAAGTTCTCTGAAGCAGGACTCATCATTTAAACACATGTCCCCAATGGAGCACTTGGCTCAGTTCAGGCTTCCAGTGCTGCCACAACACAATGATGCAGAACAGCTTCAATAAACATCCAGCACTACATATGTAAATTCTTATTCTGTATAAGTACTGTGCTTATCAAGTTCTAAACTGTATTTAACAAGCGCTAAATTGTACTTGTTAAGAAAGAAAGATAAAAGGATTCAGTAATAAGAAATATTATTATGGTCAAAAGTGAAGCTACCAGAATCCTCTTATGAAACAAACACAATGAAACTTTCCTCAGCCTTCTGATGGACAACAGACTTGGAACAGAAGTTTTTCAGAACAGTGGCAAGAGTTTCACTGCATACAACCTTCACATGATTCTGTTCAGATTCATCTAGCTGTCAGTTTATGGTAATTTCCTCCTCCCTGGTTATAAAAAGTGCTCATTCCATTTATAACTATACTTGATTATATTAAGCTGAGCAACTTGATTAGTAGAAATGATGTTTTCAAAACAGAAAGATGAATGAGCTAGCAAATGACTGGTTGGCAAGGAAATGAACAGATTAAAAAAAAAAAAAAAAGTGAAATGTAAGATGTGGCATACATCAGAGTAGGTGCTACTGAAGAGGAAAATGGATTGTGCTTAGAAGTGATTAAAGCTTGATGCTACAGTTTTTTTGTTTTTATTTTTGTTTTGTTACTTTATTATCTAGGGTATGTTTTAAGACCAAAATTAACTAGTTTAAGAAAAGCAATCTAGCTTGGCCCTAAGTATTTTGTTGAATGACCTCGTTACTCTTTAAGTGTTGTTTAAGTATAGTTATAGTATAGTCTCTGACCACTATAGAAAACAAACAAACAAAAAAATCAGTCAAGGGAACTACAGTCTCTCTTTGTTCCTTGGCAAAACTGTGGAGTGAGTCCTCCTGTAGCACGTCTCGCGCATGTGAAAGTAAAGAGGGAGACTGGGAATACAGAACAGAGGTTGACAAAGATAAATCTTTCTTGTCTAAGCTGATCACTTCCTCTGAGGAAATGACTGGAATTGTGGATGAGAGGAAGAGCAGTGAATGCCTTTTACTTTGTCTTTTAGCATGATTCCAACACTGTCTCTCTTACCTGCCTAGTATACAGGTTGGGACATTATAGTCTGGATGGGTGGACAACCAGGTGGGTAAAAACTGGCTGGATAATTGGTTTCAGAGAGTAGAGGTTAGTGCTCAACAACAAGTGGAGTACCACAGGGGTCTGCACTGGGACCTCTCCTGTTTAACATCTTTGTTAAGGACGTGGAGAAGGTAATGGAGCACACTGTGGTCAGCACTGTGGATAGCACCAAATGGGTTCAAGGCATAAGTCAAACATGTTCACTGACAGCTGCCATTCAAAGACAGCTACACAGGCAAGAGGAATGAACCAACAGGGTCCATGTGAAATTGACTGAGTACTAGTGCCAAGTCCTGCCTCAGGATGGAGGAGTCTCTGTAAAGAGCACAGGACAGACTTGCTAGCCAAGGACAGACCTGTGGGAAAGACCCCAGTAATCAGCAATCTGAGCCTAAGTCAACCATGCATCTTCACAGCAAAGGTGGCCAACAGCATCATCAGCTGCATGAACAGGAGCGTGGCCAGCAGATCTCATGGAAGGGCTTATCCCCACTGACTCAGCACTCATTGGACTGTATTTTTATTTTATGTGCAGTTTTGCCCCACCCTGCAATATAAGAAAGATTTCAGCAAACTGGAACAAGTTTAGCAAAGGACTATTAAGATGTAATTGGAGCGGAGAGGCTCAAGCATTTGTTTTTTGGGGGGAGGGAGCATTTGTTTTTTCAGGGACTTCTTCAGCCTTCAGAAGGATCAGCTTCAGGGAGACCCAAAAGTAACCCCTCCACCTAGCACCTATGAGGAGGTTTACTGTTGGAGCCAGGCCATTTACAGTAGTGCATGGTAGGAGGATGAGAGAAAGCAGGCGTAAATTGAAATAAGTGAGGTTCAGACTGGACATCAGGAAAAACCTTGTTCATCATGAGGACAGACATTCATTGTCATGTGTTGTCTGGGAAGATTGTGTAATCCCTATCTGTGGCAGTTTTCAAGACCTAACTAGACAAAGCCATGAGCAACCAGGGCTGGCCTCAGAGCTGGCCCTGCTGTGAGCAGGAGGTTGGAGTCAAGACCTCCTGAGTCCTGAATTTTCCTTTGATCTATTCCCCTATGAAGTATATATCCTATCTGGATGCCTCTGCAAATGCTCTGCAGATATCTCATCCATGTTGCTTTGCTGTCTTAAGCATTATGTTTTACCTGAAATTTTGTTTCATTTCTTTCGCTTTCATATTTTTTGATGACTAACAGCTTTAGTTAGTCCATCTCCAGTGGCGTAAGACCACTGTGCTCTGTTACAGAGCTGTCATATAAAGTAGAAAAATACAAGGAAACTACTGTTCCACGCCTCCAGTTTGGGATGGCCTCCCTCCCTGTCTGCATGTTGTACCTCATAGCACTGATCACTCCAATGTAGCCCACTTATTTTTTCAGCCCCCTCATTTTAACACTTATATAACATAGTAAAAAATGGGATCTTTGCTTCATTTTGATCAGTAGCACTGAAAGGAGGCAATGGGTCAATGTTTCTGCCTTTCTATTAAGGATTTTTTTTTTCCTTCATGTTTTTATCAAGAATCATAGTTATGTATCCGCTTGCTTGGAAGCCCTTCTGGCTTGATGTCTTATTCTCTTTGAAGAGGTTTTGGCCTATCAGTGCTTCAGACTTTATCTGTTATGTCAGGCTAGCAGAAAAATAATAATAATAATATAATAAAATATGGTCACTCTATGTTTATCTTGAAATTGTTTGATTAGAAGGAATTCTTGATGGAAATTAAGGTTGTTGGAAATAGCAATAAGCTAGGGAATAATTACCAACAGAAAATAGAAATAAAAAATGGCAAGAAATTCAGCAAGCCAATAGCATCATTTTTTAAAAGAAAGTTTGTGTTGGGGAGAAAAAGTTTGTCTCTTATTAGATAAAAAAAAAGAAATACAGCTGTTTTCTGTCCCAGTCATTGTTTATTTTAATTTACTGGTTGACTGCACACCTCACCTATGTCTTCCAGATGCATCAATAAAATAAGGAAATGTTAATCCAGCTGGAACTAGGGCCAAGAGAACATAAGGATAGTCAATATTTGGTGACTGAGTTCAGCTCAAGAATTGTATTGCTGCAGTGAGGTAGTTACAGGAGTTCTGCAGAAACACTTCTGAGCTTTTCTACTGAAAATAAATATTTTATGATTCGATGTAAGAAACAATAACTTCAAAATGTTTATAGGAAGTGAAGCAATTTCTGGGGTGGGAGGAAGTATGCAGGAGCACAGCAGGCTGCCGCACAGCTGCCTGACTCATTCTCCCATAATTCAGATTGGAAGGTGCAGAGAGAAAGCATATTTTATAAGAGTGTGAAACTTTTCCAATTTCCAAAATGAAGGCAGTATGTACAATTATTAGCTACGAGTGAAAACAGGCTGGTGGGCTCCCACCACCAAGTGAAAGCATTACTTAAGCTGAAGGCCACCACTATCCCAAGAAGACCTGATGTGATCTGCACAGGAAAATACATAGGTTGGGAGTGGCATTTCTTCTAGCCTTGGAGAATCCAGGATAGCCCTCTAGCAGCAGTAGCAACTGTTCACTTTCTGATGAGATCAGAATTAAATGATGCCTTTCCCATGAGAGAGCTCAGTCATGCTAGCTTCCATTGCTCTGCTCAGGGCAATTCTCATAACCACATGCCTGACTACAGTTATTTTTCTCAAAAAAAAAAAAAAAAAAAAAAAAAAAAAAATCCTGCTTTTCTCAGTGGTACTACTGGTACTTTACTCACTGTACTTCCTTGGTGAGGTGGAATGGAGCATGCAGCTCAAGGAAAAGTAAAGCTATGATGCTGCTACCATCTCAGATATTTTGTTTTCCAGTTCTCAATTTCTGTCTTTGTTATTGTTTTCATGAGTATATTCTTTACCATTTTCATGCCTCTTGCAGTAGGGAATTCCTTTAGAAACTGGTGTTCATTTCACCTTACTTAGAAGTGCCCCTAGTGGTAGTTTCTGACTTTCATGTTTTTCTGAGGCTATCCTGTATAACGTACACTGAATACGAATCCTGTACAGTCTGAGGAGGCCTGAGCAGAAGAGATTTTTAAAAATCATGGATGAAGATGTCCAGAGAAAATATGCTGTTTTCCCAGGTATAATGGAAGGCAGTTCAAACACGTAGATAATAGCATCTCCAGTAAAATGAAATGCAACAGTTAAAACATGATATGAGAACACCAGAAAGATAGATTAAGTTTATCCGGTGGAGGTAAAATTGTGTTTTAGCAGCTAAATGTTCTTCATCCATCTGTGGTCAGACTACAGAAAATACAGAATAAATGTATCATCAAATAGGTAAAAAGGAAATAAGAGGTATAAGAAAAATGAACATAAGCTTATCTACAGTTCCTGCTGGTAAAATGCATCTCTGTTACTATACATTTCTATTTATTTTTTACTATGCATTTCCATTCATTTATTGTGTTTCATGACAGAAACATAGGTCCTGGGAGAAGGGAGTTAAAAAAATCTTGTAAACTTTTTTTCTTTTCCACCTCTTTTTAAAGTCTTCAACCACTAGTATTAGTCTGTAGAATTCCATGCAGGTTTAGCAGCTGTGCAGCATGAAAAAATCCTCTGATCAAAACCTCAGACTATGGCCTTCAGTAGGCACCACGTGGATATATGTGTTGACATCAGTGTCCCTTAAGTTTTGCACAAGTGCAGGCATCTGTAGAATCACAGACTTAGAATCCTGCTTTTACAAAACACTGCTTGAACAAAAACATTCAGCTTTCTGCAGGCCAGAGACATGGGCAAGAAATAAAGTGCAAAACCATTACAAGGTAATACTGATACTTTGTTCTTAGACCTGGCTTTTTCAGTTTTGATTTTGTTTGTTTATTTGTGAGTGGTGTTCATGGTGGGACAGATCCTCAGCAGTGGAAGGGCAGCAGGCAGGTGAGCAGGCAACCTGCCCCTGCTGTAGTGAGCATCTCCAGAGGGGATGTTTCTCCAGTGGTGAAAAGATTGGTGATGGCAGAAGAAATCACTGTGGCAGCTATTTCTTTCCAGATTCCCAGATTCAACTGTGGAGAGGTTGACTGTATCAAGCTTGAAAACAAAAAACAAAAAACAACAAAACAACCAAAAAAAAACATTGCAAGGTGTGCAAGGTGTTATGGTGTTACTCTTTCTATCCACTTCCAGGAAAAAAAAAAAAAAAAAAAAAAAAAACATTGACCTGTACTTGAAATAGTAAGTGGACTACCTGAGATCCAGAACTCAAGTTGCATAGGAACCCATAAAATTGCTCTTGTTCTAATGCAATTTGGTAGCTTCAGTTTCAGCTTCTTTTTTTTTCCAAAGTGCATGGATTCAATTTTTTTATTCTTAAAATAGCGCAGTGACATCTATTTTTCTTTTAATTTGGAAACAAAAGTAGAGTTTTCCTTCAATCCGGTATCACTTTTTCAGGCTACTGACCACAAAACTTACTTCCAAAAATGGCACTGATGTGGTTTAACTTGGCAGGCAGCTAAGCACCACACAGTTGTTCACTTGCTCCTTCCACCCAAGTGGGATGGAGGAGAGAATCAAAAGGAAAAAAAGTAAAAACTCATGGATTGAGTTAAAGAGAGTTTAATAGGATGGCAACAGAAGGGGGAAAATATATATATATATTATATATATGTATTTAAAACAAGTGATGCACAATGCAATTGCTAATCACCCACCAACGGATGCCCAGCCACTCCCTGAGCAGCAGTCGCCCACCCAGACAAGCCTCCCAGTTTTTATCGTTCCACATGATGCCACATAGTGTGGAATATCCCTTTGGCCGGTTTGGGTCAGCTGTCCTCGTTCTGTCCCCTCCAAGCTTCTTGTGCACCCCCAGCCTCCTTGCTGTCAGGACGGTGTGAGGAGCTGAAAAATCTTTTACTTAGTGTAAGCACTGCTCAGCAACAACTAAGTCATCAGTATGTTATCAGCATTATTTTCCTCCTAAATCCAAAATATGGCACATACCAGGCACTATGAAGAAAATGAACTCTACTCAGATGAAACCAGGATAGGCACCAAGATTGCTAAGTTCCTGACTCTGCTTGAAGGAAAGCTGAATATCATTCTTGTGTTCACCTAAAGACCTGAAGAAATGGGCATACATGCTTACAGAAATTTGATTTGTCATTGTGTAAATGTGCACTATATTTTAAATGTCTACGTCTTTTTCTCTTTAAACCATCCCCCAGATCTACTGAAAGGTTATTTTGGTGATAAATCATCTGCTAAAGCAACTAAAGATGATGTCAGTAGAAGAGGGGAGTCAGCATCCTCAGGCAGTCTTGAAAGCTCCTCAGTCTAAGTGACACTCTCAATATTTCTGTGCATTCACACACAAAATTCAAAGCTGTAGATACAAAGCCATGAATAATTATGATGAATTATTCATTATCCTCAATTCAGTTTCTTCAAAAAGATCTTTTCCTTTTGAGCTCTTGAATACCCTCTTCCTTTACCCTGGATATTTTCCTTTTCTTCAAAAACCCAGTAACAGAAGACTTCCCTACATCAACCAAGAAGCATTAGCAAATTATTTTATACTATTCTTAGATGCTTCAGCTAGACCATTCACATCCAGGTACTACAGCCTATTGTAAAAAATATGCTGTCAAGTGAGTGGTTTTTAACGTAACTATACTCTAAATAGCCCATCTGGCTTGCTATCATTTCCAAATAAGTAATTTAAATTAAAATATATCAAGTATCTGTACTTTTGACAGAATTACCACACACATAAAAATGCTGGAATATGAGGATTTACAGAATTGGTCCCAGCCAGCATGGGTTTGTGAAGGGTAGGTCCTGCCTAACTAACCTGATTTCCTTTTATGATAAGATCACCCGTATGGTGGACCAAGGGAAACCAGCTGATGTGATTTTTTTGGACTTCAGCAAGGCTTTTGACACGGTTTCCCATAGGATCCTACTGGACAAAATGTCCACCATACAGCTAAATAAAAACATCATATGATGGGTGAGCAATTGGCTAACGGGCAGGGCCCAAAGGGTTATGGTGAATGGGGCTGCGTCAGGCTGGCGGGCGGTCACCAGTGGGGTCCCTCAAGGCTCCATTTTAGGGCCGGTACTTTTCAATATTTTTATAAACGATCTGGATGTAGGAATAGAAGGTATTTTGAGCAAGTTTGCTGATGACACCAAACTTGGAGGAGTTGTGGACTCGGATGAGGGTGGAAAGGCCTTGCAGAGGGATCTGGATAGGTTGGAGAGCTGGGCGATCACCAACCACATGAAGTTCAATAAGAGCAAGTGCCGGGTCCTGCACCTGGGACGGGGAAACCCTGGCTGCACGTACAGACTGGGCGATGAGACGCTGGAAAGCAGCCTAGAAGAGAGGGATCTGGGGGTCGTGGTAGACAGCAAGTTGAATATGAGCCAGCAGTGTGCCCTGGCAGCCAGGAGGGCCAACCGTGTCCTGGGGTGCATCAAGCACGGCATCGCTAGTAGGTCGAGGGAGGTGATTGTCCCGCTCTACTCTGTGCTGGTGCGGCCTCACCTCGAGTACTGTGTGCAGTTCTGGGCACCACAGTATAAAAAGGACGTGAAACTGTTGGAGAGTGTCCAGAGGAGGGCTACGAAGATGGTGAAAGGCCTGGAGGGGAAGACGTACGAGGAACGGCTGAGGGCACTGGGCCTGTTCAGCCTGGAGAAGAGGAGGCTGAGGGGAGACCTCATCGCAGTCTACAACTTCCTCGTAAGGGGGTGTCGAGAGTCAGGAGACCTTTTCTCCATTAACACCAGCGACAGGACCCGCAGGAACGGGGTTAAGCTGAGGCAGGGGAAGTTTAGGCTTGACATCAGGAGGGGTTTCTTCACAGAGAGAGTGGTTGCACACTGGAACAGGCTCCCCAGGGAAGTGGTCACTGCACCGAGCCTGACTGAGTTTAAGAAGATATTGGACTGTGCACTTAGTCACATGGTCTGAACTTTTGGGTAGACCTGTGCGGTGTCAAGAGTTGGACTTGATGATCCTTAAGGGTCCCTTCCAACTCAGGATATTCTATGATTCTATGATTCTATGAATTCTTCGTAGTTAACATACTTTCTCAATTTGAAATTAGTTAGCTTTCTAGTTAGCTAGATTAGCTAATTAGTTAGCTAATTAGTTAGCTTTCATTATTTTACAGCAGCATTCATATTTTTGAGTTCAAATACTTTCTTTATGGAGCAAGAAAATATCATAATAAGCTTCTAGGGAAATGAAAATATCTAAATATTTGCGTAAGAAGGGCAGCTCACATTTTGTTACAAATAATAATACAATAAATCTACTTAGACTCTAAGTTTCACCACTCTCCTATTCATACAGGCCTTTACAGTCCTCATTCAACCTGTGTTGAAGTCTAGAGACAATGTTCTACAGACCTGAACGGATGAAATTCTGTATTTAACTTTTTTCATTGTATCCTACTAAATTATTTCATTAGATAGCTCCACAACTTCAATGATTTCTTGTTTCTTTTAAAAGGTTTTCCATTAAATTTTCTCTCTCTCCAAGCACCCATGCAGCTCTTACCCCATATCTTCATTTCTTCCCTGAAATTCTTCTTTGTTTGTTTGTTTATTTTGATTTTGTAATGTGGTACAAGCCAATCAGTTTCACTACCTTAATATTCAGTATGAGTATAACATAATTATTGTGTAATTTTTGTTAACAGCATGGAAATTCTTTAAAAATGACTTTATATATTCTTTCTTTTCCACTTGTACCTGACCAAGAAGACACTTAAATATTCAAATACTTCTGCATTCTGGGCTCTTTCAACCTCACTAATTCCATGGTTTCAAGATCAGGTTTGCAATGATTTCTTTCTTCAATTTTGAATGGAGATCAAAGTTGAAAACAACAAAGGAGTACATAAAGAAGAGTACATAAAAAGGGGTAAAAAACATTAGCTTCTCATCAGCTAAAGGAAGCTATGCTTATCAAGCAGTCTCAATGAGTTACCTGGGAACATAACAAATATAATAAACCTGCAACACAATCTCTCCATTTAATATGAAGTGAGGCCACATAGAGCCACAGCTCACTGAAATGAGGGTGGAGCTGGATTCTGTTAAATTCCTTTAGTGCAGCACACAGATAAGGGCTGGAGCTAGCTGCAGCTGTAGGAATTAGGGTAAGCTTTTCTGTCGCATCTTGACAACTGAGGTTTGAGAAGCTGAATTCCAAACTTCTTGCCCACTGTAATTCATTTCTGCCTTGTGGCGCTATGTGAAGTTTTCACTAAAACAAATGGTCTTTCCTCCCTGACCATGAGAGTATAAGTAGTTAATATTCTCTGCCTTCATCACCTATCTGCAAGACATTCAGCCCTGGGAATAATTTTCATGTTTTTTTTTTTTTTTTCTTTATTTTTTTTTTCCTTTTTTTTTTTCTTTTTTTATTTTGTTTTTTCCTCTTTTTTTAATTTTTGGATATTTAATTATTCCCTGAAGCCCTGCCCTCAGAAGCTAACAAATACATCCCCTTGGGTAATAAGTTATTTGCAACTTTTTTAAATGTGTGGTTTTGAGTTACTTCTCCTGAGCAAACATCAAAAGGTTTGAAAGTTCAAGCTGATTTTATTAATGCATCATGAACCTCAGTTCAGTGCATTCCAGGTCATCTTATCATTTTGGTTATTTTTTTCACTGTGTTTTTCAGGAAATCAGCATTTTGTTGTTGTTGTTTACATGAGGGTTTGTTTTGGAGTGAAGTCAAGATTGCCACATGCACCCGTACTGAAGATATTCTTAGATATTGCTGTCTACAGGGATATTAAATATTGAGAGCCGAACATCAGACTGGTTTGCAACTGACTTTCAAAATAATAGGCAAACTAGAAATAAAAGGATAAAATGAATAAAGATCATAATGTGCTTTGTTTCATAGACCTTAGAAGGGTAATTTTCTGAGTAGAGCTTAGAACTGACAACCTCTTGATGCTTACCTATAGTTAGGAAAAGCAGCATTAAGTTGTTTGGTAGTAGATTCAGGATGAGACAGTTGTTTGGGTTGGTTCGGTTTTATTAAAAGATGTAATGGAAAAATACATCAAAATAATGAAACTTCAAGTCCTGAAGGAGAAGAAACTGTCATATGGCAGAACACTTTCCTTTAGAAAATAAAGACATGGAATTAATTCTCTAACTACCGGGAAGTTGTCATCTCTTGTTGGTAATAACAACCAGTCTCTAGGAATTTAGACTCCAACAGCTGTTTATCTTCCACAAATCACAAAATATTTAACATGAAAGTCAAGAGAATGAAGGGGACTTAGAATGACCAACTAGCATGTGAAAATCCACCTAACATGTAATTCTTTTCTACTCCCAATTTTTAAAGCATCAGCTTTCCATGAGTGCCAATGAAGTTACACTTCAGTGTTCTTCATATGTAAAATAAATACTCATCCAACAACCTAAAATAGAATTTCTTCTTGAGATAGGGTTTAAAACAGAAATAAATAAGTTTGGGAGCCTGAAGTACATTTGATGATATATGGAGGAAACTATGAATATTTTTTAAAATCACTATTGAGGGTCATCTCTCATTTGAAAGTTGTTGCATCTACCCTTTTAGCACAAACATTAAATATAATACATGTTACATATTCTTTAAATATGAAGAGTGGGAGAAAAAAGAAAACACATTTTGTTTTGCAAAAACTTCACAATTCTGTAAATGAGCAACCTGATCCTCAAAATATTGGAGCCTTTGGACTCATAGCTGACAGTTATCTTTAGTTACAGTAAAAATGAAGACTGTAGTTTGTACCCAAGTAAACACAAGTACTGGAGTCAACAAAGAAAATATTAATTTCATAAAGTTCCTGCTGTCTGCTGTACTTTTTCCCCCTGACTCCTAGCTAGGTGAGACAACAGACTTCACCTAACATTTGGTTTTAATTTTCTTTTCTCTTAAATAAGATGAACGAGTCCTTTTTTTTTTTCTCTTGAGAAGAAGGAGTAAGAAGGAATCATATGCTTTCATTATCAGTACTTACTTCTATTACCAATAGGCTGAGAAATTCAAAAAAAAAAAAAAAACAAAACAAAACATGAATAGAAATTTATTTTCTCTGTTATTAAATATTAAATATGTAACTATGGCCTGGAAAAGAAATTTATTTTGCAAGAGTATAAAGATCCAATGAATACACCTAGATATTTTAGCATTATGTAGTCATAATGTTCTCCAGTCTCTGCCCTGAAAGGCTTACAGTTCAGTGACTTTGAAGAAAAATTAACTGAGGAAAAATTAGGAAGCTAGGCAATATTAATTAATTAATTAATGTTTTGGTGCAGAGTTTTTTCTCTTTTTAACATATCTTCTTGCTTGGAATGAGGAATGGTTGAATTGTAAAGAGGAACTCCAATGCCTGGGTATACACCATGTATAAATATTTAAACAAAGCTACGCAGGATTTTGTTAATGAGTATTTCTATAACAACAAAGTTATATTCAGATCTTGGGGGGTGGGAGACAGTGCTATTCATCAGTACATTTTGAACAGTTCTTTTCCAAAAGTATTCCTCAGTGAAAGAAGTTTACCTTTGATTTTCTGTTCTTGGTTGGCATTTGAACATGTCATCACATCTAGTTCTCTCCAGGGGGTCAAGTTTTGTTTGGTTTTTACTTTGTGCTCATGTTTTTAATCCCAGCTTTAGAGCTCAATTCTGTGTGGTCCCTTTATCCTCCTGTTAGTCTTCAGTTACATGGCAGTTTGTGATGCAATTGATGCCCTGCCAGTATCTTCTCTTTTCAGTGGAGACCTTGATGCTCTTCTCTGAGCTGTGTTCTGCAGCATTGCTGGAATTGCATTTGTGGTTGTAGCTGCGGTTGTTGTAAAAGAAACACCTTCAATGAGTGAGCTGACTGTTTCCATTTCCATAGCAACTGGTAAAATCAAAGGAAGCATAATGATTTGCTGTTGAGCTCTTTCTCTGACATTATACAAAATAACGCCCAGCACTACAATGAATCAGAGCACTCAGAAATTTTAGACCAGTTTTAATAGTTCTACTCTAAACAGGCGAATATTTATTATCCGTTATCTTAAAAGGGGACATATATATGCTCAAGTATCTTTCAAATGTAGCATCATATAATTAGGTGACATACCCTGAGGAAAACGTGAGAAGATCATAAAATTAAAAATGAGGGTTTGCGCTTGGTTTCATATGCAGGCAGGGTATGAAACAGTTTGCTGAAACATTTCTAGATTAAAATACATATATATTTCCAATAGAGCAAATGTGTTTACATGTGCATTAATGGAATATTCTAGTTTACTATTTTTGCTTGCTCAAAATAAATCCAGTGAAGACCATATTCTGTAAGTACAGGGAAGTCATTTCTCTCTTCCGTATTCCTCCTGGATGGTTACTCTGGCAGTCTTTCTCTAAGAGGGAAATGTAAGGCATTTTTTCATAAGTTACCATATGCAAGGCTTCTAATGTATTTTGGTGCTTTCCAAGAACAGTTCTCATCTCTATAATTTGTGATGATTTTTTGTGATGATTAAATATAAATTGTGATGATTTTGCTGCTATGACAGAATGGGAACTACTGCACTTTCACATTTTGAATACAGGTGTCTTTCAATAGATTTTAATAGTAAAGGCATTTATTTTTCCCCTTTACATTAAATGTTTTTAATTTTCAAATAAATTTTATGAAATATATTTTTAACATAATGTATAAAAATCCAGATATCTAAGAAACAGCATACCCTAAAAACATGTAGATGTAGGTTTCATTTTCTCTATTCTCTGATCTTTCTCAAAATGAGTTTTGGACACTTCACTGACCTAGGAAACAACTATAGATTAATAATGACTGAAACTTCTTTAAGTCAAATTGCTCTGAGACTAACTAAGGCCCTGGTCCTTGCATGTTAACCGTTTATTCAAAATAAAAAACTATTCTAGCTGTAAAAGAAGTGGAAATTATTTTTGGAATTATTTTTCTGTCAGTTTCTGCCAGAATACTTTTCACTTTTCTCTTACAATTTTTTCTCACTTTTTAATTTTCTTAATTATTAAAAAAAAATAATAAAAAAATCCATTTGCAGTTATCAGAGATAGATATGGCTCATGAATAGCTGCTAGCAGGGAAGAAAACTTAAAAAATTTAATCCGTGTAAAAATGTATTTCAGTCCCTTATTCATATCACTTACAATATTTTCATTAAAATTAAAGAAATAAAAAAGAAACAAGAAATCTAGACTCCCTTTCTTTTCCTTTCATTAGACATTTGCTAAATGCTATCGGTTTAGGTAACTATGAAATGCCAGCCAGAACTCAACTCAATCAAAATATAGCATGCCTGCATTAGTGAGAAGTAGAGCAGAGTTCCTGTAAGCTTTATTACTGTTCACCATGTCATCTGGTATGAAATATCCTTTTGGCCAGTTTAGATCAGCTGTCATGGCTGTGTCCCCTCCTAGTTTCTTGTGCACCCCCAGCCTCCTTTTTGGTGGGGTTGTGTGAGGAAACAGAAAAGGTTTTGACACTGTGTAAGCACCACTCAGCAATGACTAAAATGTTGATATGTTATCAACACTGCTTTGGTCGCACATCCAAAACGCAACATGTTGAGACTAAGATAATTAACCCCATCTCAGGAAGAATAAATAAATAAATAAATAAAACCTACATGGGCTCAGTGAGTGGCCTGTTCCCAAGCAGAATGTGCTCTTCTTCAGCGCTTGTACTCGTGGGGGACTTCAACTTCCCTGACATATCCTGGAAACACAACACAGCCCAGAGAAAGCAGTCTAGGAGGTTTCTGGAGAGCGTGGAAGATAGCTTCCTGACGCAGCTGATTAGTGAACCTACCAGGGGTGGTGCCCCGCTAGACCTTCTCTTCACAAACAGAGAAGGACTGGTGGAGGATGTGATTGTCGGAAGCTGTCTTGGGCAGAGTGACCACGAAATGGTGGAGTTCACTATTCTTGGCGAGGCCAGGAAGGGGACCAGTAAAACTGCTGTATTGGACTTTTGGAGGGCTGACTTTGGGCTGCTCAGGACACTAGTTGGTGGAGTTCCTTGGGAGGCGGTTCTAAAGGGCAGAGGGGTCCAGGAAGGCTGGGAGCTCTTCAAGAGGGAAATCCTAATGGTGCAAGAGCGGTCTGTCCCCATGTGCCCAAAGATGAGCCAGCAGGGAAGAAGACCAGCCTGGCTCAACAGAGAATTGTGGCTTGAGCTCAGGAGAAAAAAGAGGGTTTATAATCTTTGGAAAAGTGGGCAGGCCACTAGGGAGGACTATAAGGATGTAGCGAGGCTGTGCAGGGACAAAATTAGGAAGGCCAAAGCTCATCTGGAGCTCAATCTGGCTACTGCCGTTAAAGATAACAAAAAACGTTTTTACAAATACATCAACCTCAAAGAGGAGGACTAAGGAGAATCTCCATCCTTTACTGGATGCAGGGGGAAACTTAGTTACAAGAGATGAGGAAAAGGCGGAGGTGCTCAATGCCTTCTTTGCCTCAGTCTTTAGCGGCAATACCGATTGTTCTCTGGATACCCAGTACCCTGAGCTGGTGGAAGGGGATGGGGAGCAGGATGTGGCCCTCACCATCCATGAAGAACTGGTTGCTGACCTGCTACGGCACTTGGATGTGCGCAAGTCGATGGGGCCGGATGGGATCCACCCAAGGGTACTGAGAGAACTGGCAGAGGAGCTGGCCAAGCCCCTATCCATCATTTATCAGCAGTCCTGGCTATCGGGGGAGGTCCCAGCTGACTGGCGGCTAGCAAATGTGACGCCCATCTACAAGAAGGGCCGGAGGGCAGACCCGGGGAACTATAGGCCTGTCAGTTTGACCTCAGTGCCAGGGAAGCTCATGGAGCAGATCCTCTTGAGAGTCATCAGGCGGCACTTGAAGGGCAAGCAGGCGATCATGCCCAGTCAGCATGGGTTTATGGAAGGCAGATCCTGCTTGACGAACCTGATCTCCTTCTATGACAAAGTGATGCGCTGGGTAGATGAGGGAAAGGCTGTGGATGTGGTCTACCTTGACTTCAGCAAGGCTTTTGACACCGTCTCCCACAGCATTCTCCTCAAGAAACTGGCTGCTCTTGGCTTGGACTGGCGCACGCTTCGTTGGGTTAGAAACTGGCTGGATAGCCGGGCCCAAAGAGTCATGGTAAATGGAGTCAAGTCCAGTTGGAGGCCAGTCACTAGTGGCGTCCCCCAGGGCTCGGTGCTGGGGCCGATCCTCTTTAATATCTTCATCAATGATCTGGACGAGGGCATTGAGTGCACCCTCAGTAAGTTTGCAGATGACCCCAAGTTAGGTGCGTGTGTCGATCTGCTCGAGGGTAGGAAGGCTCTGCAGGAGGATCTGGATAGGCTGCACCGATGGGCTGAGGTCAACTACATGAAGTTCAACAAGGCCAAGTGCCGGGTCCTCCACCTGGGGTGCAATAACCCCAAGCAGAGCTACAGGCTGGGAGATGAGTGGTTGGAGAGCTGCCAGGCAGAGAAGGACCTGGGAGTGATGGTGGACAGTCGGCTGAATATGAGCCAGCAGTGTGCCCAGGTGGCCAAGAAGGCCAACGGCATCCTGGCTTGTAGCAGAAACAGTGTGACCAGCAGGGCTAGGGAAGTGATCGTCCCCCTGTACTCGGCTCTGGTGAGGCCGCACCTCGAGTATTGTGTTCAGTTTTGGGCCCCTCGCTACAAGAAGGACATCGAGGTGCTTGAGCGGGTCCAGAGAAGGGCGACGAAGCTGGTGAGGGGCCTGGAGAACAAGTCCTACGAGGAGCGGCTGAAGGAACTGGGCTTGTTCAGCCTGGAGAAGAGGAGGCTCAGGGGTGACCTTATAGCTCTCTACAGATACCTCAAAGGAGGCTGTAGCGAGGTGGGGGTTGGTCTGTTCTCCCACATGCCTGGTGACAGGACGAGGGGGAATGGGCTTAAGTTGCGCCCGGGGAGTTTTAGGTTAGACGTTAGGAAGAACTTCTTTACTGAAAGGGTTGTTAGGCACTGGAACAGGCTGCCCAGGGAGGTGGTGGAGTCACCATCCCTGGAAGTCTTTAAAAGACATTTAGATGTAGAGCTTAGGGATATGGTTTAGTGGGGACTGTTAGGGTTAGGTTAGAGGTTGGACTCGATGATCTTGAGGTCTCTTCCAACCTAGAAATTCTGTGATTCTGTGATTCTGTGATTCTATTATATTAAAAAAGATTTTGTTTGCAGAATAATCCAAGGTCTTTGTTTTCCTCACAACACAAAGCAAAAATACCCCAAGAACATTCTAAACCATGAATTTTTAAGAAAAAGAAAATCATTGCTCTCTGTCCAAGGTTCATTGACTACAGGCTTTTAGAATCAGTGGAAAGACTGTCTCTGAGCTGAATGTTAGATAAGGCTTTCTTGGTCTATATGGAACTGATATTTGGAATATGGAATTAACAAAACCACTTTTTTTTTTCAATAAACGTCAGGAGGCTTCATAAATTAGTAGCATAGGAAGCATTGTATGTGTTACTTTATTCCTAAAACTGTTATGAATAACAAAAAACTTTCTCTAGATTTTCATTAAAATCAAAGGGATATTTTTACATTGCACTATGGTACATTAAGGGCAAAGAAGGCTAGGAAAGTTGATTATCTTCAAAGATAAATTGATAAAAACCTGTACATTCTGATGTGCAGAGAGTCAAGCAGGTACAGGACAATCCAGACCGGATGAGCTAGAAACTACTGACAGAGCTTAGATGGAAAAAGACGTGCAGAAGGTGGAAGCAGGGAAGAATTTAGTAACAATGCTTGAATGTGCACAGATGGAGTTAGGAAAGCCAAAGCTCAGGAAAAGCTGAAGTTAGGAGAGGTGTGAAGGAAAGCAGAGAAATGCTACTGTAAGTTCTTTGGCAGCAAAAAGAAGTGCAATGAAAACTGAGCCCACTGAGCAGAGGGATAGGGTGTCTGATTACAAAGGATATGGAAAAGGCTGGGTTCTCAATGTTTTCTTTGCCTCAGGTTTTTCCTGGTATGGTTTGCCCTCAGACATCTCAGGTCCCTGTGCTTTATGACTGTCTAGGGGACTGAAACAGGATCCATGTTGAAAGAATATAGAGGAGGAACGACCTGAGGAAGCTGGACATACACATGTCCACAGGACCAAACAGGCTGCCTCCAAGGTTGCTAAGGGAGCTGGCTGGTGTCACTGTAAATTTTAGTCATCTTTGAGAAGTAATAAAAAGTTGGAAAACTTCTGGATGGCTGTAGATAGACAAATAGGATTATGAGTGGACATTCAAAGTGATGTCTTTACGGCAATTAAAGCTTATTAGAAACTTCACGGTCCTTACAGTTGTTTTCAGGTACTTAATGGGTGACTGTAGAGAAAACAGAGACTCCTTGGAAGTCCACAGGGACTGGATAAGAGGCAACAAACACAAACTGAAAGAAGGAAAATTCTGATTATGTAGAAGGAAACTTTTCTCACAATGAGGATGGTCAGCCACTGGAACAAAGGCCTAGGGGATTTTCATTATGAGATATTCAAAACCTGACATGTTCCTGAGCAACCTACTATAATTAGATCTGTTTTGAGCAGGAAATTGGACCAGATGATCTCCAGAGGACTCTTCCAAAATAAATTATTCTATGATTTGCTGATTCTAAATGTTAGAAAAAATATGAGCTGACACTTAAGCTAAAAATATTAGAATTCTTGAAAGTATAAGAAAAATCAAGGTTGACTTTTTATATTTTAAAAACAATTTTCTGAGAGAATACTTTCCTGATTTATTCTCAGGTTAACAAATATTAAAGGTTACCAAAACCAGGAGACTATTCTAAAGCAGTCCTTGGGAAACCTGATCATCTTTCACAAAAGCAGACATCTTATTAAAAGCCTCCAGAGATCTGAGGAAGCTACTTGTCAATAACTGCAAGATTTACTCTTCAAGGTTCCTCATTAATGATTAAACTGTAAATGAGAAGGCTTGTGCTTTAACAAATAAAACTTGTTTTTGCAAAAAAGTTAAGAGTAGCCTTTTTGTCTTCAGATTGAGGCTCCTTTGAGGATTCCACTTACCAGTGACTAGAATAAATAAATAAATAAATGTTTTCTCTACACAGAGAAACCTGGGAGCTTTGATTTTCCTTTTATTATATGATTCCTATGATTATTTCCAAGTTTTTACTAGTGTAACTTACTTTGAATGAGTTCTGCATACGGAGTGCTTCTGGGCAAGACATTTTGCTTATGCAAATGACATAGATAGGCATATTATTTGGACATAGCTCTCATCTTATTTTTCTTTTCTCAGAGACTATATTTCTCTACTGCAAACTCTCCCTTTGTGGCTTTTGTTATGATGAGTAATAGATTAAATTTATAAACAAAGATACTGACTCAGAACCTACTGTATTTTAGGTGGTAATTTCCATGGTGATATTCTATGTTTACTTCAATTGAGTCCAAACGCCTCAGTACTCACTAGCATATTTAAGACCTATAATGATCCACATGGAAGTCCTTATTCAGATTGTCCCTTGCTCTGGTTTAAAATATTGCATGATCTATGTGATAAAGACCTGAGCCATTTAAGTATGAGAAGTGCTAAATATTTCTTGAAGCCTGAGAAGAGAACATGAATGCTGCTTACTTGAAGGCCAGGTGAATAAATAATGGAACATGCAAAAAAAAAAAAAAAAAAAAAAAAAAAATCTTTGCTATCTGCACTTTGTTCTCATGAACATGTGGGCTTCATTTTCCCCTCTATAGCTATCCGCTAACCAGGACCACATATTTGATGACACAGTCTTTGCCAATGTAATGGATGGAAAGAAGTGTGATGCTGTCCTGACTGTCACCAGTGGTTTCTGGAAGGCATTGACATCCTTTGGTCTTTCCCAGTAAACTAATGACAGGTTTCAGTCTTTCTGCAGGATAAATAATAACAAAATTAAAAATAAAAAGCCTCTATACTTCCAATATGCTTCCACTTGCAATTGCAGCATCTATCTTGAAGAGGCAAAGACAAGCTGAATAGAAAATCCTGTAGTCTAATTGCTCAGAGACTTATTTAATAGAAAAGGAACTTTTATCCTTTGATTGATGCATAAAAAAATTGATCTTACATTGGTCAGGATATCCTCTTTAGAGATCCCTGCAATTCATCTTCTCCTTTGTCAAAATCTCATTCCATATTTTTTAACAGAATGGTGCTTTAAAAAGGTTGATTCTTCCTGCTGCCTTTCACTGCGAAAGATAACATGAGCTATATTCTTTGTGATTACTTTGTCCTTTTCTTAACAATATACACTTTCCACTAAGTCATTAATGCTCACAACTTTCACTAAAACAAAATACAAATGGATACAGAAAAACATTTCAAAGCATATATGAAATTTCAAATTTGCCCAGTGTTACCAAGTGCAAGTTCCTGCACAGCACTTCTTTCTAACACGATTTTCTTTGCTGTAGCATACCCATATACCAGCCCTGATTCATTGTGGGTGTTCAGGGTAGTCTCAGTGTGCATGCACACTTTAGACAGTAGCTGCAGTATCATGGGTACCATTGTGTACTGAGATGGAACTCACTGAACCTAAGTGGTAAAGTTGGTGTGTCCTTGAAGTGCAGGACTGTCACTGTATGTACAGCCTGCAAAGCTGCACACACAGATGAAAGTGTTTCCTCTGTATGAGCAGGGGGAGATGATTTCTCAGCATTGCTACTGTAAATAAAATTTTAAAACCAGGCTTAAAAACCAGCCAAGCAGTAAACCACCCAAACTGAACAAGAGACAGGAGAGGACCTTTGAAGTGAAAGAAAAGTGGTGTACAGGGGCCAGATTAGCTTTCTGAGAAGCCAATATTTTCTCTTTATTTCTTATTCTATTTGTAAAAATTGTGTAGAAAAGAACTGATAGCTTAGTACTTATGTCCTTGCTTGTGACCTGGGAGATCTGCTTTCAAAACCTACCATTGATCAACCATGGGCCAGGGACTGGAGACCCATGGGGCACAGTCTGGGCGGTATCACAACCAACATGCCCTCCCACTGAGCCAGCAGGTAGTAACAGCTTAATCTTAGCCCCTCCTAGTCGATCTATTCCATCCTCTGTGTATATATATGTGTATATAATGTATATTAGAAATTAGGGATTGAGTTTTGGCATTTTATAATTTAATTTAATCTCATCATTTACTCAATTTCTGTTTTTCTTAGTAACTGAACATATTTGCTCTGTTTAGCACCTTAATTTATGAAAGTAAGTGTGCATGTCCTACATTCCTATCTGCTGGTTATGATGTTTATCTGAAGGATTTGTTATATCTGGTAGTAGTAGTATGGAGACATCTGGTAGTAGTAGTATGGAGAAAAGTTTTGGTTATAATAAACTGGACAATTTTGTAAAGAAAAGTTAGTAGCTTAACTATGTGGATAAAAGTGTCCGTACTGAATAATCCTGAGAGGATAGGAAATATTTGGAAGTGGGCATAATCAGGAGTTGTAGTGTGCACAAGAATTTAGCCTTGAAGTTTTATATAAAATTAAGCTGCTACATGTTTTTCATCTGTCTTAGATAAGCTATATGTGGAGGCAACTTGGGGATTTTTGTAAACAGGTGAAATTATTTTCAACTGCTGTATTTCACAGTTACTGACATTTGTAATTGGATTTTCCTGTTTTGCTATCTGACACAGGCTCTACTACTCCAGACAGAATGTATGAAGGAATATTCTTCTTTTCTACATTTTTTAAATAAAAGGATACAACATAGTTTGAAAAGTGTTTCTATTTTTGCATCTTTTTTGAACAATAAAGTTTTAATTCATTTAATTTAAAATACATTTTTAACTACTGTAATTCTAGATAAATTATTTCTTTCTCTAACGTTAGGATAAAAAATGTTAAAAAATATTCTCAGAGGAAAGGGAAAGTATTCTGCTATTGTCATTTCAATTGTGTCAGATGATAAATTTATTTTAGAAAATATAAATATAAAAACCATATCTGTTTTTCATATCAAATTTGCAGCTCTCCATAGGCAATAATCTGGAAGCTTTGACACAATAAATGTCATCAGGACTAGTTTATCATGTAAGTGTATTTAGTTATTTTCCCTAGAATGACAGTAAATAACTTGTTCCTATTCTGTCATTTCTGTCATCTTCTGTTGGAGAAGTAGGTCTTTAGACTTCAGGTTGCAAGGGCTGAGGCAGTTTTTAGAGAAATTAAGACAACTTAGCCCTGACATTTTCAACTTTTGGGGGAAGTTAGAGAGACTTTAAGTTCTAATAATGCATAATCACTCATTAAATATTTTGCTTTACACTGAACTTTTCAATTTCTTTGGAAAGTTAAAGATATTTACTGAGGTTCAGATAAATTTTAATTACATATATTTGCTTTATATTGTTTTTTGCTTACTCCAGCTTCCAGCTGGAACCTTAACAATGACACTGGTTGTTATACACCATTGTCCATCTTCAGTGAACCAAGATGTCATGAGGATGAAGAGATGAATAAAGATTAGTTTCTCAAGACATCTCCTGTGTATGAATTTCCCAACCAAGATGATGTCTGTCACATCTGTCCTAGCTTCACTAAATTGTCATGCTGGGCAATGTTAGCAATCATGTCAACAAAGGCTTCACTTATTAGCTGCGTGTAGCAGTCAAGAGAGATGTTGACTGGAATTCAAAACTAGAACAGGGTCATTGTTTTTTATTTGGGTAGTGGGTATGTGGATTCTCTGTTTTGCTTTAGAATTAAGACTGGAAATAAGTGGGAAATCCCTATTTGCAATACTTCTTTTTTGTTGTTTTGTTTTGTTTTGTTTTGTTTTCCTGAGGGCTGAGTTCACTGTCATAGTAAAGGGACACATATTCGCTTATTTAATTTTCTGAGAAAGTTGAGCCTATCCTAAAAATAAAATGAATGAGTAGGCTGTGTCTGGAATAATGTTGTTTTTCAAATTTATAGTCTTCTATTTAGGCAATACTGTCCTCTTATGAGGTATCATCCCATTTTCTAACCCCAGACCACAAAATTCTGCTCTGTCCATTGGTGAGCAGAATCTGTGGTTTCACCATTCAAACTTCTCACTACATCAAGACACATAGTGGAACTGGTTGCCACTCCATACCCTCCCTTTTAGCAGCCAACACATTTTGAGAAAGATTCCCTAGAGAATCATGATTTAGGTGGACACTACAAGTGAGGAAGTTTTATAGAACACCCAAGGTGCAGCAAGGTTGCACTGAACTTAAATTCTGTCCTCTATAGTCTGAGGCAGAAAAGCCTCAGATGGAGCAGCAGAGAGGAGCCAGTATGGACTGACCACAGCTGCCAGTTTCTAATCTCACCTGTGCCACTCAGGGAGGTGGCTGAGTGAAGTTGAGCCTGGGAATAGACTGGGGAGGAGGAGGTGTTGGGTTAATGTTCAGCTTTTTATTTTTATTTTATTTTTTCTCACTACCAAATCCTGGCACCCTGAGTATTCCAGGAGTCCTAATGGTCTCATATGCACTTCGAAGGAGTTGGCAATTTGTTTTTCTTGTGTAGTTATTGTGTTGCTCTATCCAATGATTTCAGCTATGCTTGTTTTATTAAAAAAAAAAAAAAAAAAAAAAAAAAAAAGTTTTTAAAAAGTTACTGTTGAAGGTTTCTAGTTAGCTTCTGCTTTCTTTTTCTTGAACTATTTTCATTTCATGTATGCCTCATATTTAATTCAGTTCCATTCTTCTGTTTGATTAAAGTAGTAATTTAAAATCACACCAAGAAGTTTGCTGAAGCGTATCTTTAAAAATGTACATCTGTTTGTTATAAGGCATTGTCTGCCAAATTCTGAAAATATAGTGAAGAAACTAGTGTTTGTATTATCCAAACAAACTAAGAGGAAGTTAAGGATTTTTCCCAATAACTTTATTTTAACAGGATTTTGTGACCTGTATGAAAAGTCTGCCTTGCTATGGCTTTATCTGTGTAAGGATGAAGCTCAACATGGTACTTAAAGCCTAAAGGAAATTTTTAAGTGACTGTTTGACAATGACATCTTAACCCACTGTCCCCCAGGGCCGCTAGTCAGATCCACGGTCCCCAGTAATCCCAACCTAAAATGTCATATGCTACACCCCATATGAGACACAACTCTTACCATATGTTTACAGCAAGCATCCTGTTGCAACCTTGCAGACTTTTTCAGTGTGTGTGGTCTGAGCAACACAACTAAATACACATAGAAGTACAGACAGACTTCACTATGTTCAAATTACAGTTGTTGTCAGAGTTGCATGATTTGTACGTCAAGGACAGCAGAAATTCTAAAACAGCACTATTCATAATTGTTAAAATGGCCTTGGAGCTACTTGAGCTCATGCAGAGCATGTTGCAACCAGAAGAGCAAAGGCCAAGATTACTATAATAAAATCTTCACTTGAGTGAACAATTGAAAGAACAACTTATTTTACTTGCATTCAATTTTGTGTCTTTTTCTATTTAAAAAGTTGTGAGCTGTGTAACATAGAGGACAGATTGCACTTTTCCAAACAGATATTGAATTTCCTTCAAGGTCTTAAGGCAGCCCCATTGTCTTACAGGTTCAAGATATAATAGACACCACAACAAAAGATACCAAGAGCTTTAAAGAAAAACAATCAATTTCTAAATAACAGTAGACACCACAACAAAAGATACCAAGAGCTTTAAAGAAAAACAGTCAATTTCTAAATAACAGTATAGTAAAAAATACAAATCAGAAGCCAGGATGGGTTGACTTGCAGCAGCGGCTAAGCCTCCACCCAGTTGCTCACTCACTGCAAAAGCAAGAAATCTCATGGGTCAAGGTAAAGACCATTAAGTAAGTGAAGCAAAAGATGCATGTGTAAACAAAGCAAAATAAATAATTCATTTACTACTTCCTCTTGGAAGCACTTTCTGGAAAGCAGGGCTCTGTCATGTATAATGATTACTGAGGATACAAACGCAAATATCTCCTACTCCTCCTTCTTTCCCAGAGCTGTTGTTGCTGAGCAGGATGTTATATGGAATGGATCATCCCTTTGATCAGTTTGGGTTATCTGTCCTGGATTTATCTCCTCGCAGCCCCCCAGCCTACTTGCTTCAGAGGGGTAGAAAAAAAGAAAAGCCCTGACACTGTAAAATCATTGTTCAACAGAAACTTACATAGGCAAGGTTATCAGGAGGTCCAGCAGAAAGCAGGGCAGAGTTTCTTTGTACAGGCAACTCAGACCAAACAAGTCAGGATATTGCAAATTCCCTGTTCAGACTGACCTCCACAGGACTGTTCCCTCAGCACGGAAAAGGTCTGTAATGCAGCCAAAGAGACTCCAGGAGAGAATATGAAGTTGGTAACAGCTCAGAGACATTCCTGAGGGAAGTGACAAGGTGGAGAGTTTATCTGGGAACTTGAGCAGGCTGTGATATGTTTGGGCAGATGAGAAAGACTGTGAAAACTGTCTGATTGGAAAGCAAGATTTGAGTAAAGGATCTCTACACCAAAGAGAATGTGGCTAGAGAGGAGACCCTCTTTATATGGATCTGTCTCATTCAGAAGAACTGAACATCTTCTGGTTAAAAAATACTGTTTATTCTTAATTAAAGTTTTATTATTTTATATGCTAGCTCATACATGAAGATAAAAGGCCTTTTCATAACTTCCACTATTTTACTTTGAAAGAAAGTAGAAGCACATCCACCTCAGGGACCTGGCCAGCTTTGTCTTTGCTTGTTTATTTTCTTATTAGAAAGATAGCATTACTTCTCAAGGTAGAAAGAGTGGTCTGCTACTGTTTAATTAACAATTACTACATTAGCAAATTTCTCAAAAAATATGAAGTGACATTTAATTCATAACAGGAAGAATACATTTGATATGGGGCAGGATGTACACTCAAAGGAAACTAACAGCCTCACAATGCACAATATATGTATGCATGTGCCTCTGTGATGACATCTGAATCTTGTGACTCATATTTGAACATGATTAAATAAATACAATGTAATTTTCTGTGCTATTAAAATCAAATTAATATATTCGTAGTTGACCCCATGTTTTATTAGGGCTGTAACTGTGGTGCAGAGATGCTGTAGAAGATTAAAATAAATCATTAAAAGAAAAACACTACTGATGAGATCGGTCATGGTCAAGCAAGATTAAGACTTGTCTCAATGCATAAAAGACACATTTCAGGACAAAGAAAAAAAAAAAAAGGAAGAAAGGACAGAGAGATACATTGTGCTTAAAGGGAAATAAAATAAAATAAAATAAAATAAAATAAAATAAAATAAAATAAAATAAAATAAAATAAAATAATAATAAATAAAACAATAACTTATACTTAATAACTTAATAACTTAAAAAATAAAATAATGCATTTAAATTAAGAGGGAAGCTTTAAAAATTCCCTTCAAAATATTATTTTAAAATGTCTCTTTGAGACCATCTCTGAAAAACACAGGATTCTAGAGTGGAGCAAGAAGAAACTTTGGAAAAATATCCTGAAGGAGGAAGCAGAAAGCATGACTTCACCAAAAGAGGATGAAGAATAAAAATAAGCAGGATGAAGATAAGTGCATCAGCAGATAAGCACATCTGCAAGATCTGGTGCCAAGAATTCTGCCCATATTTTGGGGGCAGCCATTATCATGTCTTGAAACATGTATGAAATTGGAGTTGGCTCACTGAAATAGTGTTTTAGAAAACAGGAGCAGAGATTTTTAATTAAAACAGACTCTAAGAGTGAGAAAGACCCTGAACCCAATCTCTACTATCATCTATTCTATAAACTCATTTGTACACTTTAGTAATTACAAATATATTTACTTATTGAAAGTATAACTTTAGGCAATCATTCATATACATAAATATAATTTTAAATTAGGGCATCCATGTATGCATTAAAATTATGAGCTTTTCTCCATCCCAAACCAGTGAATAAAATGCAGAATATATTATGTAGTTGGATATGGGTGGAAGTTTCAGATAGATATCTGTGAAAGTTTCAGAAAACATTTTGCTGGCAAATGCTGAATTCCTGAAGACTGGTATATATCTTTCCTATAGTAGAGGTCTGCTGCTACTCCAAGATTCCCTATTCTTTTATCAGAATATCAGGATTTGCAAAAGGGATTCCACTGCATATCCCCCATGACAATACCATTGGTCGTTAGACAAACCCTAAAGTCTTACAAGCTGGAAAGGACAACAGTTATTTTTACTTAAACTCCTGCCTTACAATGAATCAATACAATGTAAATGAAGATTTTTGCCACATTAAGTATGAAATAATATGTTTGTTATCGAGGATATTAATTGCCTAATTTATGCTTCCACTTCCATTTGCTTTTCAGCTCTGTAAGAGCAAATTGATATTCATGGAAAAGGACAAACAAAAGAGGGTTGCCTGAAGCCTTGTAGTGTAGCTGCTTTAAAGTCTCTCAGTTTAACTGTTTCATATGAAAACCAGCAGAAAGATAAAGGAGATAGGATATAGTAAAAAGGTCCGAAGAAAAGCTACAGACTATAGTTCAGCATTCAAAACCAAACCAAACCAAAACAAAACAAAAAACCTCTAGATATATCCCAAACTTGTAGTAGAATATGATTCTAAGATGACATAGTCATCTAAAATATGTCTTCACCAACAGCAGTGTAGATTATATACATTAAAAGATGTTTATATTTAGAGACAATGTACCTGTACCTTATTTTTTCAGTATTTGAACCTATATAAAGATATTTCTTGTAATAAGTTGTCCAAGTCACCTCACTAAAATTTGTGAATATTAATTATGCATCTAAGTGTCTTCAGGGATCAGAATTTAAATCTCAGCTGAGCATTAGTGCAAGCTCATCAGAAATTAACATTATTTTCAAAGTGAAAATTTAAAGATAGATCAGCACTGTCATATTTGTGTGCTTACAAGATCAAAGGCTTCTTTTTCAGCAGCAGCATCTCTTACCTTGAAAATAGTGGTGTACACGTGCATCATAACTTAATAACCCTAAGTAAAATCCTTCTGAATCTCATTTCTCTCTTGGTCTAAATGCAGAAAATACATATGCTAGCATTAAGACTAGCACCATAATATATCAGTAAATACCTACCAGATCAGGCAGATTTCTGTAACAATGTATAGTCATGAATGTGTTTTTCCCTATCGCAGTCACATAAAATTGCAATGTGACATCTTTGACTGAGAATGAAAAACAAAGCATAGGAGAGAGCCTGAGTCTCAACATCCCAGCTCTTCTGTGCTTTCATTTCTGAGGAGAGCAATGAAGATTTGATACTTAACTGTCTCCATTAACACCCACTTTCAGGATGAAGCAGAAAAAAATAGAGCCTTTTGCGTGTAGAAACTAGTTTGATAAATGCATTGCACAGTAGCTTTCCATGGGAATTTCACTGTCTGCCTTCATGGGAGTATTGCAACTCAGGCTACACATGAAAGGGAATCTGCAGGAGAAAGACACGTGGTCCTTCACAAAATAATAACAATTTTATTTTTTTTCATAGATAAATTGCTACAGTGCAATTATCCCAAGATCAAGGGAAAAGCTGCCAAAAATTCTATGTTGAATCATGAATCAGGTATTCATGTGTTCTGAATAAACCATTTCAGCCATGTATTGATTTTATTCCTTTCTGTGAAATTGCTATGTTTTCTTCAAGAATGTGTGCTTTTACCTGTTGTCTGCTATTTTGGAGAAGCAAAGCACTCTTGAAAAACATATTTTTGACATGCCAGTTGCCATTACATTTAAATGGGTTCAGTGTTCTCCAGCCACCCTACCAGTGCCATGCTCTATATGAGGTATACTATTAAATCAAACATCATCTCAAGTAAACCATTGTCAGCATTCTAACCCACATCACAATGCTGTAGAGGAGATTACAATTTGTGAAGCAGAGGATTATCAGACCAAATAAATTTTTATTAAAGGTGGCTGTCAGCCTGTCAACAAAGCTGGCACTGTTCTGAACCATTACAAACAAGACACAGATAGTACCCAGCTGTTGTGAATACATTAATTACAGATAAATAGAAAAAATGTTTTCTCAACCTATAAAGCCTATAGTGATTTCTGAAAAGTTTTTCTATTCAGTCTGCACAAAACTTTGGCACTAGGAAAGCTGTCTAGGAAAGTTCAGTGAAACCTGGAATGTCTTCCCTCACCAAATCAACAAATTTCCACATGGTTACTGCAGTAGTCCTCAGTCATCCTGCAGGACATTTTCTGTTTTGTATAACATAGAAAATAAGAGTTGAAGCAAGGGACCTACATTAACATCTTCAACACACTGTGTGGGTATTCTAGCCAGCAGGAAATTATCTAATCATTTATGGCAGATGGATGTGTGCCTGACATCTGAATTATTTTGTCTTTTTCTTGTTTAAAACATTTCTTATTGTTCATTACAATTACAGTTTCCTATATCTAAAGGAAAAAAAAAAAAAAAAAAAAGAAAAAAAAAAAAAAAAACAACCTCTATGTAAGACCTAAAAAGTCTTGCCAAAGAAATGGTTCAAATGAAGAAAATGTTTCATTGAAAAACTGTAACCAATGAGATTACTTTAAACACCTGAATGTTCAGAAATGTTATTGTGTCTTGAAGGTGGTTTGGAGAGAAAGGGTGCGTATTTCTAAGTACACTCTATTTTGCTTCTTTTTTCTTTCAATGGCTAAGCAAATGAAGTAGCTTCCAAACTGTCTTGTCTCCATTCCTGAAAACACACATTGAAACACTGAGAGGGAGATAAGTTACTTTCAGTCCTCATGGGTAATTATCAAAAACTAATAATAATAATAATCTTACAAACAAAACCAAAAACCCTCTCCAAGGAAGTACAGATAAAGAAGGGAAGCTGTGGACAAAAGCCTGGGAGGAAAAAAAAAAAAAAAAAAAAAAAAAAAGAAAAAAAGTTAAGAATTCCATCTCTTTTCAACTTAATAACTTAACAGTTCCCTGAAAGAACATGTGCCCCATATTTTGAGTATTGATGGAGATTGTTTTGTAACTAGCCACTTTCCAACGTTCATATCCAAAACTGGGACTTCAAAGTAGCACAAGCCAGGTAAGCCAGGAATTAGTCTTCAGGTAGCTTGGATAGACAATGTGACCAAGATAAACACTGGGACACTGGAAGAGAAATAAGGGCCTTGCAGTCTGCCAGTACTTTCTGATAATACCTGTACATAAATATTTCCCTGGTGGAGGCAACAAGGACATTGATTATAGCAGTATATTGGGAGACTACATTTGTCACAAATATGAATTAACTATTCTGGCAAGTGTGTGAAAATCATCTAACTCATAAGAATTCCAAACTGGCTACAGTTTCAGGGGCTATTAAGGATTATGGATTATTACCAAGAACATAAGAATTAAATGAATTTTTAATATAGCATCATTTAAAAGAAAAAAAAAATGTGAGATGGCATACATTCTCTTTTTTTTCTGAAGAAAAGCAGCTACTTATTTCTGTAATTAATAACTTCAATAGTGGCAGAAAATGAAAAAAAATACAAATAAAACATATTTGTATTGATATGATTGCAACTAATATTTGGTGATAAGAATATTTCTCAGTTAAGTACTACATGCCCCTAATATTTTTCCTCTTACCATTTGCAAATCAGTATGAAAACAGAAATGTAAAGTGATTCGCCATTGCTGGCAGATCCTGTATACTGCATTTCTCTAATAAAGGAAAACTTTCTTTCACTCAAATTTTGACTGAAACTGGACCCAAAACAATGTCATTTGGAAAATCTTTTTGTCAGCATGTCTAATTCTCTTCAGAAAATGGACATTTTTTTCAGTAGACAGACTACATGAAAATTTTTTCTTAACATCAGCCTTTAATGTTTCTACTTAAGACTTTTCAGCCTTTGGAAGAAGAAACAGTTTCTGCTTTCCATTTGAAGCTTTGAATTTTCTGTCTAGCTTCTAAATTTTTGTCTTGTTTTTGGAGCTAATGAGATAGTGACTTTTCAAGGTTTTCCCACAAAAGTAAAGAAATTGAACAGTTTATTTTATTTCATTTAGACATATCCCATGAAAATAATTATTAGTCTTCCAGGGAAGAGTCTTTACCAAAATTTAAAAAATAAAAAGGATTTATAACAGTATCACTTTTATTATAATGAAAGCTATCATAGATATGTTCTGCAGAGTACAGTGAGAACTTGTTATTTCTAATCCTGTCGATCTAATTTGTTGTTGCTATTCCCTGTGGTAGAAGTACTGCCAGAGAAACTTGCTAGGAAAACTGCATATAACTGAGTTATCATCAGAATGGAAAAATGAGAAAGAAGGTGATCTATTCAGGTCTCACTTTTTTAGAAGACACAGTATGCTTGCATCAGTGGACATCTTCAGAAGTAAAACAGCTTTAGGGCTGGGATAATCCATACATCACTTGTTAGTTCTTTGACATGCTGACAATAACATCAAGACCTGAAGGAAGCTCACTGTGTTTGATTCTGGTATGTCTGCAGCAGACATTCTGCTATGTGGTCCTAATACTAAGACAAAAGATAATGTCTTCACTAACTCATACTGAAGCAGCTCATATGTTCACTGTCAATAAAGTGTGTTTCAAAGTCCTCTAAGACTGGTTTCATTGATTTTTCTTTACCCCCATATGCTTTATGGAGCAAGTTTAATGACACTGAAAAGCAGGTAGAAGAAACTTTTACCATGACATTACAGGAATGCTGTCATAATACTGTAAAGCAAAATAAAACACAATAATATCTGCAATTGTTTTGGTCATCCTAGAGAATTTGTCGTCCAAAGATATGATTACAATGTTTACTTTTATAAGGATGAAAAGCAATCTAAGTCGTCTCAGAAATCTTTTATTGAGTTTTCTTGACTTTACTGTTTTCACCTGTATACTTCAATAATATCCAAATCTCACTTTTCCCTCTTCTTCCCAGATACAAATACTTATTTTATTTTCTGCTAGCTGCTCATCTGCTGATGTTAAACATTTTGAGCAAAATCTAGTTTTGGATATGTTTCTGTAGCATGGTCAGACTGAAACACATTTTGTTTTTAAAGGCACCAACCTCATTATAACAGTGTTACTTGTCTTTTAGGATCTTTTTTCAATTCCATTAATCTCAGTATCTAGCAATTTCCCATTGCAAACATCATGGGTTCAGTAGTCCAGATGAAGATTGATGGCCAGTGAGGGTAAGGTGGTACATCACAGGGGATGGCACCACAAGCAGTTTTTAAGATAAAGACAGGGGGTTTGAATTCTGTATATTACTGCAGAAAGAGACAGACCTGACAAGATACCTCCCATAATGTTCTTTTATCAAGCTAGCATTACATTCCTATATTTAAAGCAGGGCTGTAGGGTTGCTGTGAACCACCTTGTAATGTCCAGGTATGCAGACCTAGAGTGTTAAGCATTGGTGGTGATACATTTCAGAAGCCTCAGAGCTAAATGAAAGTCTCACAAGAAGGGAGTTTCATACTAAATATGGGTAGAAGAGGGTATTTTGAGAAATGAATTTGTTCCTAAAAGCTACCTCAGTCAGACAGCTTGGACTTTTCTTGTCATGAACTGGACGTTGTAATTGAATTGTCCCTCAGGTTTCTTTTAATAAGACAAGAAAACAGGCAGCAAAACAGCTCATATTGACATATCAGACTACACTTGAATGAGGGTGCCACTATTTCTGTTGGCCTCCAGCAGCAGCATGACCCATCATCCTTTCCCTGCAGCACTGGGCTCCTGAATTAGCTGACAGATTTCCTGCCAGTTGTCACGTGCAACCATTACACTCATTTAGCCCCCCAGAGCTACAGAGGGAGAGGGCACATTCTGCCACTTACTGGAAAATATATATATATATTATGCAAGCTATAATATTCAGCAGAAAAATTGAAAATCTTTTATGCAGCTAAATACTGCCAATATTTTAAGTCTTGCAATCATTGCTGTTTTAACTCCTGCAAGGTCCTGATTTTTTTTTTTCCTATAGCTTTTTTTCCCTCATAATCCCATTGTCCAAGAATTGAAGTCCAGTTGCAACAACAGATATCATCTTCCTGAAAAGTACTACAGGACAGAGAGAGGGAAAAAGAATGTGTCTTTCTCTTACTGATTGCTAAATTCTCTATTTCGAGATTATCACCTGCTTAAATAATTTAATTTTCCATAGGCACTGTAAAAACACAAAATCACATTTTATAATGTGCTTATCAGATAATAAAATTGTTTGTTTAAAACAAGTATCAGTGAAACCCCTCCTTACTTAGCATCCTTAACATTAGTTTGTATGCTTTTCTCAGACACAACTGCCATGAAATAATGTTAAATGACAAAAACAGCAAAAGGTGATTCAAATGTCAGGAGTGTTTGTTTGTAACAATTCCATATTTCAGCATACTCAGAATTGGCTTATCTTCTAGCTATGGATTCATGAAACCTGTATTTGATGAATATACTCACTTAAATAGGAACTTCCTGCAAAATTAGAAAGAATAAATGAAAAATGTATCTTCTTTCAATGGCATCATTTTAGTTATCACTGATCCACTGATACAGGTTTGTAACAGTATTAATGATTAGTGTCACTCTTACAAGGCTTACTGTTACTGATATTATCAGAGAGATTATGCTTGAACCAGGTAGAAAAAGACAGACCAGTAAGATCTCTGCAGTTTCTGGAACAGAAACAGTTCTCTAAAGAGTCTTTTCCTAATTAAATTTGAGATGACATTTCTAAGTCAAGTGATATTCCTTGGAATATTCATGCCTCTATCAAGGAACCGGCTGCTATGAACAGTGAAATACAATTACATCTAGAATGGAATAATTTGTTCATTGCTGCTGTGAATGAAAAGAATGTCTTCAAAGGTTAAATTAGTTAAAGTGATGCTATTAAGGCAACTTTCAGATACACTGGCAAAGGAGCATCTCATTAAAATGACTTAGTCTCATTAAAGACTTCTGCTTTCTTGACTGGAAAACAGGGTGAAAGGAGCAGAAATGAACTCTAAACAACTGCAACACAAACTATTATAGTTCAAAGACCTTTTTTCTCTATTTTGAAAAGCTGTATTTCATGTTACATGCGTTTTCTTTCACCGAAAATTTCTTTTGACAAGAATCTGGTCCATCCTTTGTGCACAACATATGTACATACATCCCCTGCTCTTGGCTCCCATCCCTTTTCAGATCTCAGCTGCATGTGTCCCCAGCTCTCATGGTCCCACCACAATAGGATGTGTGATTTAACAGGGCTGGTTCACACTATAGCTGCAGCCCAGCTTTAGCACAGCCTGTCGATCTCCTCAGCCATCTGAGATACTAGCATGGCCTTGTGGCTGACATAGACATCTCAGCTCAACTGTTGCAGAAGTTAGCTAGACCTCACTGTGCATAAGTGTATCTATATATGATGTGAACCTTCTTTTGATGCACCTATAGCTGCATCTCACCTCTAACACTGGGGAGGGAATGTGAAGACTGCATGACCACCTGCAATTACTAAGCTTGCTGCTTTCAAGTCTTCCCAGAAGCTGTTTTATAAGAATGCCACATTTCCTGCTGGTAGTGATGGACAGATATTTCGACAGAAAGCAAGAGAAATTTGTGAGTTCTTCACTTTCCATTCTGTATTTCAAGAATGGGTTGCAAATTTTGAAAGTTTAGGGCAAGTTCTGCAGTTCTTGCCTGCTGTCGGTGCAACTTCTGTAAACATTATGTCATGCTGTAAAGACATTAGTTACTGAGCAAGGTTCTATAAACAGTGACCAATCATAACAGGATTTAAGCCATACCAAGAAGATCCTAAAATTGATGTATTTGCAACTGTGTTGCAGTTCATTGTACCTAAACTTCTTTATAAATATTAATTAAAGCAAAAACTCTGCTGATAAAGCAGCATATCTGAGCTCTGGAAAGATACCATTGTACCATACTGTTATAATTTTATTGCAATTTAATATAATTTAAATTATATTATATAAATAATATAATGTAAGAGAACATATAGTATATATGTATGTATTAAAACTAAATTAATTAAACTAGATTATGTGATATGAATTGAATACAATTTTTGGATGCAGAGCTCCTCAGCAATATGGTAGCTGTTCAACTGCTGTCCATAAGTCCCCCACATTGTCATCCCCTCAAATGTAATTTTGTGAAGTTATTTATTAAAGACACTTTAAAGATTAGTAGCTCCCTTTTATACATAACACAGAATATTGTGAGGAGATACTGTAAATGCAGATCTTTTAGATTTCCCATATATTGGGGCAAACAAAGCTTCACTGTTCTTTTAATCTTTGTAATGGTCATACTAAGCTCCTAAAAGAGTTACATTTTGTAAATGCCACATGTTTCACATTTACAGTCATTTGAGCAGTTGTAGTGTAAGAACAATAGGTGAGCCACAATCAGATTTAGAAAAGCCACAATGCATGCATTCCTTTTACTCTCCTTCCACATTACACACCCACAGGCAAAATATAGGGGAGAAAAAAAATGCACATTTTGTTATTTGATTGTAAATGAAAAGCATTAGAGCAGCTTTGTATGCTCACACAATATATCCATTGTTAAATTAGTACAAAGACACACAGCATTGCAATCTACCTAGCTGAAGTATCAGTCTGTGGGAAAAATAATAATAATAACAATAATAATAATATCAACAATAATAACAATAATAATGTTAGAATTTTAAGACAAAGAAACAATAGTCAACATTCTTGCCAAATATTTAAACTTTCAGTTTTGAAAATACCATATGGAGAGCAAAATTATCTGGATAGCTTTCTACCTGAGAGAAAGTTATGCTCAAAAAAATACATTTTCAGAGTAAAAATAAACAAGATGAAGACTTCAGGAAAAAATGTTGGGTCTGTGACATCAAAGAGAAATTGATATTGTGACATTTCCTCATCTTTCTCAAAAAGAATAAATGATAAAACACAATATATTAAACAGCCAAAACTTGTAAAATGGACAATTGTGTTCTTGCTCTTCAGAACAAATTTGGATATTGCTATTTGCCAGAAGGCTGAGAAAAATTTTTGGTCCTTGATCCACTATCTAAACATAAAAATAATACATATTCTAAAGAAGAGGCACTGCTTACTAAGTTACCTTTAGATAAACTTGAACTTAAGAAAATAAATTAAAAAAAAAAAAAAAAAGAAATATAAACTCCTTGTCTTTTGAATCAGATTGACAAATAAATCATTAAGTATGTTGTTTCCATTTCCAACAGCTTTCTTGTAAGTCTTTCCTCACCTCCTGTCATAGTAATGGTAATAAAAAAGAAAAAATCCACAAGAAAGTTTAGTTGCTGCAGAGCAACAAATTCACACATAAATTTCAGATTAAATGAACAAATTTACATGAAAGTTGTATCTAAAAGGTGTATATTAGTATTTTAATTATCCATAGTTTTTAATTAAACAATCTAAAGTATTAATTCTGTGAAGAATTATTATAGCAACTGTAACTACATCCAGAAAATCTTGTTTTCATAGCTGTCATATTCATTTCCTAAATGTTTTATTTATCACCTTTTATCTCTTTCCCTCCCTTATTCTGCAACCAAGTAATATTGGATTTTTTTCCCAAAGAGAAAAGACACTAGTCACAAAGCACCATTCAGTCATGCTCTTCTGGAGACTGAAATGCCTTTGATGTCATATGACAGTTGACAGAAAACTATTAAAAGAGATGCTATATTTGCCAAATAGCAATTCTAGTCTTCTACAGGCCTGTGCTCCAGTGACATTTTCCACTAAGATGCATTAAAAAGGAAGTCCCTTGCTTTGACTTACTAAACAGCTTCGATTTAATAGAGGAATAAGTTCTATTGATTTTTTTTATATTTCATTTTATTTTATTTTTACAATGAGCAAATCTTGTGATTGTACACCTTTGGTGATTCATCTTTTACTTCTAAGTTAAAAAGCAAGACCTTTCCTCTATGAACCATAGAATCATAAAATCATGGAGTCATAGACTGGCTCAGGTTGGAAGGGACCTTAAAGATCATCTAGTTCCAATACCCTTCCATGGTCAGAGATGTCACCTACTAGATTAGGTTGCCTAGGGACTCATCCAAATTTCATTAATTAACTAGATTTCCATCCAGTTGTTTTGCACTCTAATGTTCACTTTACCATGGTATCTTTAAATAATTGAATAATTACCCAGTTTGATTCCTGAATGCTCATCTTTTCACTCCTTCCCAATGGTTGCTCAATATCTTCTTGCTTATGAAGTTTCTCCTTGAAGACACTCACAGTGTAGCGCAGAGTCACCTTCAAGTATAATAGCTTGGAAACCAGAAATAATTTTGCCACTGCAGAACAAAGCCTTGCATGAGTTAATTTATAATGTCAAGAAATATCATGGTGCTCCAGTCCACTGTGCCAAGTTCATTTCAGAATATAAAAAGCCTCCTTTTTAGTAAGTAATGCAGTTATGTGAAGAAAATAGCTGAGGTAGCATCACCTTGATAAAACATATTAGTCTTTTGTGCTATAGTAGCACTTAATACATGTCCCTGTAATGTCCTTGCAACTAGGAGAAGTATACTCATGAGTGCTATAAAATCATTTAATATCTTAACCTCACTGCAAATCTGATAAACATTGCATTCCAAAGAACATCCATCCACATTCAATAACCCTGTTTACAAAGTTCATCTAGAGACTTTTATGTGCTTACTGCTGTGCATTTTCCTGTACAGGAAATATTATTTCAATCTTTTTCCATTATGCAAACAAGTGAAATTGCAACTCCAAACTGCACAAAGGTGATTTGTTATTAGAGTGTCATGGCTGGAAAATTAACATGGAGTGGTCAAGAGAATTGTCTGAACTTTTCCATGGGAAATACATACATATATATATGTATATATATATATTCCTCCTCTTCTCCCACATTATTTCCTACGAGGAAGAGACATTGGCTTCTGACTCAGTGAATAATGCTCATTTGATCAGAGGCTCATGTTACCATGACAACACCAAGGGAGCAAACTCAGTTCTGTGAAAGACAACCAAGCTGATGCCAGCCGCCTCACAGAAATCTAGCAGTGCCTCCAGCAGTCCTTCGCCATCCAAAACACGTCTGTGTTTCTCTGGCACTCCTGTACCTGCTGCAAGGGCAGGCAGGTCCTTCCAGGCTCACAAGACTGCATCCTGAGCAGCATAAAGAGAAAGAAATCTCTGGCAAATGGGATCTGAGGACTGCATGACATTTCATGCTTCTCATATTCATAACTTGCACACATTAATTTCTCTCTGAACATATTTTTTTTCTATGAGTCACTTTCCATTTGTATTTTGAAATGGGTGGTCAATGTGCTCATCAGCTCCTAATGACAAACATTTTATCATGTTTTAATTTGTAGCTTTTTCCTGAGGTCACTGTATCCGCTTTTCATATCATATACGAGAAAAGTGTGGATAGTAAAATTTAATGTATACAAAAGTTTTATCAAGAAAAAGGTAACTGTCATCTCATTGTCCTAGAAACAAAGGTGGAAGATTACAATACTAGCCTCCAGTCACATTTTAAAATTATTTTCCTAACCTCAGCTTGCAGCTGCAGTAAGACTGATTAGCTGCACTCTGTAACATAATGGACTCCCTGCAATGTGGTTTTGTTTAATTAAATAAAGAAAAATTAACAACTTACTAAATAAATTATTCAGTATGATATTTCCAGAGATAAAATTTCTAGTCTCATTTGTTGAAATAAAGATCTTATTTTGAAGTAAAAAATAAAAATAAAAAATAGTGACACCTGGAATGCTGTATTCAGTGCTGAGTGCTGGCCTCCCCATTACACAAGAGAAGGACTCACTGAGAGAGCTCAGCAAAGTGCCATGAAAATTATTAAGAGCTTGGAGCATCTCTCATACAAGGAAAGGCTGAGGGAGCGCGTACTCTTCAGCCTGGAGAGGAGAAAGCTCAGGGCAACCTTATGAATGTGTATAAATACTTGGGGGGTAGAAGAGGAGGGCAAAGACAGGAGAAAGTTGTGTTTCAGTCAGTGCATAGTATGGTTGGCAGCTCTACAATCAATTAAGCTTAACTTTTACTAACACTTGCAGTTTTCAAGGTGATTAGATATGCATAATTAAACTTCAGAGCTTTACACATCAAATCACAGTACAGAACAAGGGATATCACCATTTTGTAAAGATGCATATATCTGAAGAAATACTGAATTATCCAGGGTGCTATAATCTGATTCAACCTAGAAATGTACAGGGTCTCAGGAAGTCATTTGGGAAAGCTTCTAGGGAGCCACTTATAATTCCTTTACAAATAGTTGATCTCCAGCTCAGATATCAGCATAATTTAAACTTGCTAGATTTGTACACAGTGGAGAATGAGTCATTCCCTTGTGTGAGCGTTTTTTTTGAAAAGAATATTAAAATCAGAGCTTTTCTTATAGCTGTGACCACAACAGAACACTTCTCTTCTGCATTTAAATGTTGAAAAGAAGAAAAAGATCTGCTAAGAAACCACATAATTACAGAAGATAAAGAGAGACAAAAGGTAGGGAATGAACACAGAAAATACAGGGGAAGGAAAGCAGACAAAAACATAATTAAAATAGAAGAAGAAAAAAAAAAAAAAAAAAAAAAACAAAAAAAAAAAAAACACTACAAAGACCTACAAGGGAGATTTAGAATATTTAGATATGAAAACAATGTATATTATAAATGATGTTACCAGCAAACCAAATTCATGAAGGGTTCAGTCAGGGAAAAAGTGACAAAGAGATATCATGAAATAAGCCAACGCTTCATTAAAAAGAAAATTTGAAGAAGAAACAGAAGAGGTAAGATAACAGTCTTTGTGAGTTGCTCCATGTTGTCATCTGCAATAAGGATCATTTGTTTGAACCTTTACTGTAGGATATAGGTTGGAATGAGAATACAGGCCCCTGGCAGGTGTCCAGCAACACTAATAAATTTAGAGTATTGGCACATAATTTTCAAAGTTGTTGAGATATACAATTCTTTCTAATCCAACTGAGTTGAGCCCTCATAAGGTCACTAATTGAGCAGAAGAGGCTTTATGTGTAATGACTGAGTTTCCTGAGGTGAGGGAGCTCCTGAGGCTCCCTGAGTAAGAGACATAGTGCAGTGGAAGAGCTGGGAGCAGGGCCATCTCTTTCAGTAGTTAGTAGATGTCTTTGCCATTTTCTGGAAGTGTATAAACACTTCTTGCATAAACCTATAGCAGAACAAATATATTGTTGATGTTCCTAGTACATTGAAGGTAATGTTATAAAGGAGAGATTCAAACACCTCAGTGGATTGCTATTATTCTCTAACAGCAGTCAAAGAAGAAAACTAATTTTAATAACTTTGATCACACAAATGAATCTCTGTGTATAACGGCTGCTTCTATATCATGCAAGAATCCATCTGTGCTGAAAGACTGTTGATTTTAGTGGGCCGTAGGTCACTTACAAGAAAGGAAGAAACAAATCTGAAATGTGAATAAAAGCAATATGTATATGGGATTACATTTTATAGTTATAAAATCATCTAGAACAGAAAAAAACAGCATAAGCAGAAAATGTGACCTCTGTACTAAGTATCAGTAGATCATCTGTTAACGTCTTGGAAAAATTTTAGAATTTACTGTTTTACCAGTCTTTCTGGAAAATGACAGCTTTAAGTTTTCCTATGCCCTTACGGTTTCTCTGAGTCTGCTTCTGTTTCAAGAAAAATAGTAGGCTTTAGAAATCATAACCCTTTTCATCCTTCAACATGTTTCTTATCCCATCATACTTGCAAGAGAGTCAAAGAAAACAGATAAAATTAAAACTGATATTTTCAATTGAGAGAAAAAAAAAAGTATTAGAAAATGTTAATGTTTAACCTTGAATTAAAGAACAAAAAGAATTAATATTATTACTGTGATAAATGATTGAGTCCCAAATAGGATTCTAATTAAAGTTTGTAATTTATTAAGCAAACAGCACTGGGTGTGCTGAGAGTCTCTGCTCCACCAAGAAGCACACCTGTTACATCAGGCGGCTGGATTTTATGCTCCTAGACTACTACGTATTCATCATTACTCCTAGAAAAGGCAGGGTTATTATAATTAGTTCCCGGAATCCAAACCCTCTCCTGGATGCATGCATATCAGTCTCTGGTGGTCTCTCTGGGGGTCGCTCATGCTGAAGGCTCATAGTCTTCCTCCCAGGCTTTGTCCTTCGGTCATCCTTCAACTCCCCTTTTCTACTTATTTGGTGATCTCTTAGCCGGCTATCAGAGGCTTGTGCAGTTTCCCATGCAAAAGTCAGCAGTTTCCTAAAAACTCCTTGTTCCTCTTATCTCCCAGACTAGAGTCTCAATGTTTGCCCTTCAAACCCTCTATTTACACAAATTGCTGGACCCTTCCTTTGCGTGATACAAGAACTATGTACATTAATAACTCTGTTTTTCTTAGATAGAAGGTTATATTTCATCATGCAGCCCTAGCATTGTTCCATACTGACACAAATCAAATTAACACATCTCACAATACCATAACTATAACTTTTCCAAACTGCCACATGGATTACAATAAACTTTTGTTTCCAGTAATAGTACTCATACCATTATGTTTATGAGCTTTGGAGCATATTTGTCCCACCTTTTAGATACTTCTTCTTGACATCCAAATAGTATTCATGCTATGTAGTTATGAAGAACAAGTTCCATACATACTCACATAAACTAATTCTCTACTTATAGGGCTGTGCTTAGAATGCCAGATGTATGGACCTAAATTTTTAGAAACAGTCAGCCTGTCCAGGACCTAAGATGATATATTCAGCTTTTAGAATCCAGAAAGATCCAGTATGTTGGATGAGCATGTTTCCAAAACCGACTGCTGCAATGATGGTGAGCTGCTACCAAGTACCCTCCTTCCATAGCCCCAGCACAGACATCTACAACTTGTTAACCCCATTTATTCTATTATTCCACCATTATCAGTAAAACAAGACAACACAAATGTCCTAAAGTTGTCTAGCTCACATGTCACAGAACACAAAGCTCCTTTTGAGTCCTGTAGATAATTGTTCACTCCAAAATAATTTATCTGAAAATGTTATTGTTTTGGAACAGTGCATTCCAATGATGTTCTGTTTTCCAAGTTTTTGTGCACTTGTCTGATTGCAGCTAAAAGGCTCAACCACCTGTTATGCCTTCTGCACATTAGCAATCTTTATACGAGGAATTCTTTCAGCTGCCACTACATGGAATCCTGCATCCAAAAGGATGAGCATCTGTGCTACTTCTGCTAGCACCTGCATTTTCAGTTGAGAAAACCCTGCATTATTTATATTTTATTTATCATATCACCAAATGCCTCAGTCTCTTTCCTTCCTGCATCTTTCCCATTGCCTTTTCTAAATCAAGAAACTCAATTGCTCCTTCTGTTAAGACTGAAAGATCATTTGCTACCTGAATTCATTTTATAAATGTGATTTTTTTCTAGATTAAAAAAGTTATGCTAATATCCATTAACTGTTTTAAGCACAAGCTGTTTTGTTCAATTCTTTTTTTTTTTCTTTTTTTTTCATTTTTTTTTTTTTTTCTCTCATATAGTAATTGTAGTGAGCTCTGATTCAAACCATTACCATTAGGCTATTCCAAGTAAGCAGTTCAGAAATTACAGCATGCAGGGAAATCCTCTGCCTGATTTCTTTGTGGTAGCAGGTTACTCCATTAAAATGGGCACAATTTGACCTTCTGACAAATTGAAGTAGGTTTTTTATAATGTCTTCGTGAAACAAACCAAACCTTTCTGGGTATGAAAAGTGAACAACTGTTGCAACTGCTGCCATTTGGCACTGTGGTTTTTCAATCCTTTCTTTAGCAATTTACTTGCAACATATGTATTAAATTACAAAAACAATATGATCCAAAATAGAATTTTGCAGGGAAGGATTATAATGAAGATGATTTTTGAAGTAGTGATGGGTGTGTTCATGTATGAAGAAAGAACATGTAAGAATTTTAAATCATTAAAACCAAGGGGGTTGTTGATGTGCAAATCTCCTTACCATCAAGGACCAAACATTCAATGTTAAGCAAATGTCCTTAGCAACAGCAGCAGACACATTGCAATTTTAACCCGTTGGAAAATCTCATATAACTATTATCTTATTTCTTCTTTTTAACTAAGGATTAATGCTTAAAGGTTTGTAATACATGTTTTCATGGGGATGGGGCTGAGTCCAAGGTGCACTCTATCACCCTAACTCAAATTACTTCTAGCACAATTTCTTAAAACTTATAGGATATCATAAATTGACATGGGAGGAAATTGGAATGACCTTTCACAGCAGTGCATGAAGATTCAGAATAGAAGGAGAATAAGCCAGAGGTGCGATCTCAGATGCACACTTTCAGTTACTGCTTAGTGATGTGTGATTTTCTGCTGATTTTTACTAGCTCTTGCCTCCCTCTAGGGTCTTTAGTCTTACACTTACTTCTCTCAGAAAAACTAATTCTTTTTTATTTCTTTAAAAGTGGACATGAAATATTTAGAAAAAAATCATTGTTCTACATAGACTTAAAATGTACACCAGTGGCTGCATAATAGACTACAGGTCTCTTGCTGCTTTCTCATCCCAGACATCAACACAGCTCCTTGAAGCAGGCCTACTTAGATATTGTGCAGGCTTGACCAAAAGTTAACATTGACATGATTGGTCAGAACTGGACAGTACATGCTGTATCCACAGAACGACAAGGGCAGGACTATGCTAACTGAAGATATTCTTTTAGAAACTTTTTCTAAGTGTTTTTACATTGCATTGGCAAATTTCAAGTTTCTTTCATTTTCCAAAGAGAAAATATATCTGCATTCACCTGGGGATTAATTAAATTTTAGAGTAGGAATAAAGTCCTCCAGGTGGGAAAACTACAATTATCTTACTCATATAAGCATACTTTAGTGAAAAGCCAAGACTGTTTAATGATATTTAATAGTTTGCATTTAACACAATCTTTTTGTCAATTCTGAAAAATCTATTTCTTGATAATGTAAAGGTCAGCATACTTATATCCTCACAATTTTACACCATATAATATGCTAAGTTGCTTGCTGTGTAAAATCACCAATTAACTTTGCTTTTTTACAAAGGACAGGAGATTTCTGTTCATAGTACTTACAATAAATACAGCACAGTCAAAAGTAAAACATCAAGAGTGGTTCTGAAATACTCTTCTTTTGCCAATGTGTGTGCAGATTTTTCCAAGCAGCAAGAAAGTAGATCACAATGACTTGAAACTCTTTCTATTCTATCTCACTCAGACTTCTGAATGAGAAAGAAATACAGCATCGCACCTTTTAGTAAAAGAAAAATTGAGAATTCATAAACTGCAGTACAAATGTAGCAAGCTAGATTTTCCTTATTACCTCCCCACAATCAGCTTTTTTAAAACCCTCTTATTCCAAATGGTTGTTTGTTATATATATATATATGTTATATATATATATAACTATGTTATATATATATATAACATATATATATGTTATAAAACATATATATAAAATATATATATATATATATAACATATATATATAACATATATATATGTTTTTTTCATTGTGAGTTCTCAGAGACAGGGTCTATTCACATCTCTGCTCCAAAGGATCCCATATACACTCTTCACATGTAACAAAAAGCAGGATGCCAGCTGTCTGCCTGTCCTGGCATGGGAAGTAATTGGAATGTCCTCTTGCATTGTGATTATTCTGTTCTGCAAATTTTCATTTACATATTTTAAAAGCAAGCTTGAACTGAGAATCTAGATCTGGTCTCTGTGTTTCTACACATCTGAATCTCAAGAAGAAATGTGAAACCTCTAAATTTTTAAAATTTCATTTATAATTAGATATTGGAGTCCAAGTTCAAAATTTGTATTTTTTAGGTTTAGATTCAATGAGTCTCTCTGTTGCTGTCATACTGGGTGACAGACTTATTTTTGTAATTATTGGTAAGAGACTCCTTTAATATCATTTGAAAATTGTCTAATCAGTAATTCATTCAATGAAATCCACTTATATATTTGCAGAGAAATAGAGAATAACAGTAATATATAAAGAAAACAGTGCACCTGAAAAATTAAGATTTTTGATAATTTTTATTAAAGACATGAAAGTACTAGTGAAAGGTCCACCCAAGAAGGAGTGTAGCAACAGTCTTCAACAAAGAAAGCAACAACTAGTTAGTCTACATTCAGATTTATCACAGTTGACTGTGAAAATGTTTCTTCTTAGCATCAGCATCACAAGCATGGCCTTTGCCAAGATGTCTCTTGTAGAAATTAAATTTGTCATTTATTAGCAATGGAAAATACAGCCTGGTTTCTCATTGGAAGAAAGGGTTAGGACACATGGAAGTGCAGCAGCCTGATAGACAAAAGCAGAAGCCAATGATCACAGCAGGCAGAGTGAATATTGACAGAGAAAGTAAAGAACATGAAAAATTGCAAAGGAAAAGTCAGCCTTGTATCAAAACATGTTTCCTGATCAAGATTCCAAAATTCTTGGGAAATAGATTACTTTCACTCAAGTTTTTTGCTTGAAGATATTCAAATCTTCATTTGCCATTTTTATCCTCAAGTAATGTGGAATAGGCACTTACAGAGACACATTTCATTAGCAACCTCTGAAAGTCATCCTGTGTCTCCTGAATGTATATAGTTTTAAATAAGTGCTGATGTTTCCTGACAGTCCCAAGCACAGACAGTTCTCATATCCTTCCACCAGACAACACAGCATTAGCAGGCATTCCACAGATGAACTTGTTGCAAGAGATGTGCTGCTTTTCCTATCTTTAACTAGTTCACTTTGCTAAATTCAGCTTGAGACTACCTTTAATATTTTCAAAGGAAGACCACTATATTTCTTCATTTCTGAAGAATAATTTAACTATTTTACTGTCAAAGTATAAATCATGTTCTTGTAGTTGGAATCAAGAATTCAAATTCTCATTATTTCATGTAGGGAATTTCACTTTTTTAAACAAAGATCAAAAGTGGCATTTACTGTGAAGTGAGCAATTATAATGCATTGTAAATGTCTGCATCAGCAAGGTTAAGTGTGAATAGTTTTTTACTCCTACATGGATAACATCACTGAGACAAGAGTTCCGTTGCTCTTTTACTATCTCTACTACAGTTAGACAGGATATCCACCAGACACTGGAGTGGAGCTGCTTCCCTTGTGATTTGAATTCGTCACTGTGAAGTTCTGCAAAGTGAGGAGCTTTCTGAAAACCCACATTGTGCTCAGAGATCCCACATTTTCCAGGCACCTTGCTGAATACTATCCTGGCTAGGCTAGCAGCTAACCATTCAGAGTTTGCTCAGAAAGAATCAAGCTAAGACATCGGATTGTTACCTGAGTTATAACAAACTCATATCTACCTGTGTTAAACCTTTCCAAAAGAAGTTGAAAGCTCCTCTTAACCACCTGAGGATAAATGATGTGGATCAGAGATGACTCATTGTGAAAATATGCTCAAGACCCAGGCTTTCTTCAGAGTGTAGACGTGCCCTTGTATTTATTTCAAAGTACCTTTGTGACCATGGGTGTACCCTTTTTTCTTCATTTCTTCAGATAACTATTGATCCTCAGCAAGCATGCGCACTGCTCTCTTTCCAAGCAATTTACACAGTTCTTCTGCCATTCACAAACACCCACTCATCTCTGTAGGGTGCCAGTCTTTTTACCTTCTACTGGTTTCAATTCAAAACCTCAGCTGATTAAACTGCATATGTTCCTCCTACTATAAGATTTACCAGCAGGATTTATTTTGTTTCCTTCTTTCTTTCATCAACTCTCTCATTTTTTCTGAGTTGAAAAATGCTAATAATATTTAATCAGCCAGGCAATACCTACCCATCTAGATACCACTCTTTAGCATAGCAGCTACTAAAATAACACATAATATACTGAAAATAGCTTACCTGATTTTTTTTCCAGAAGTATATTTTTCTGTGAGTTATGGGACTAAACGTTACTCACAGATAGAATCATTAATATTTTTATGTTTATGGGCCATGCAGGTTACAAACAATGGGCCAAATCCCTACCTCTTCTACTTTGCTTCACTTTGGCAATATTCTCAGATTGATTAGTCTTTTTTGCAACAGAAGGTCAGATCTTGAGATCCTTATTCTGTCCTTTCAGGTGAATGCTAGCTGAACTCCGATAAAATAGTGACCAAAGGATTACATCTAATCCTGAGTACAGTCTCCAGTTTGATGTGTTTCTTCTTTAGCACTGCCAGGTTTGCTCTTCAAGCAAAAATACTTGAGCTGATATTCTGAAACAAAATTGTGGAGGCCGTGTCTTCTTTCCACAGAGTCCAGGCCTGGTGGTGTCCTATCATCTTCACATTACCCCTGAATCTGAGTTGGGTCATTGAGTGAATATAAGCAGGTTATAGGACTAGAAGTTTTCAAATATCAAATACAATCCCTTGGTACTATGTGTGATAACAATAAAATCTCTTCCATAAATTTAGTGAATGGTATCATGTATGAGAAGAATAAAATCTCTTTCATAAATGTAATGACTGTTTATTGTCTTCGTGTTCTTGTGATCCTTAGCAGTAAGATCTACCCAATGAGTCCATATAGAAAAGGTGCATGCTTGGCTTTTTCTAGTGGATGCATTACCCATAGGCAGAAAAGATTCCATTATTTGATCAAGCAAAATTCATTTATTATTCCTTGATCTTTTTTCAGTTTTAGCATTTGAGATTTTGAGGTCAGAAAATAGAGCCAAAACAGTCACGCACAAGAATTTTCATATTCTCCTCCATATACCAGAGATTAGACCCACAGTTTCCTCTACCCTGCTGCTTCTCCACATCTTCACCTGATGATGGTCTTGTAATACCTGGAGATGGCCCATGTGGGTTGGATTTGTGGTTCCCATAAATAAGGTAAATAGATAGTTTTGTGGAAGGTAAAATGGACTAACAGAGTGACAGAGGTCTGTGCAAAGGTTTACAGAAGTATGATTTGAAAGGAGGACCAGTACTGATAGATAATATTGATGGAATATTATTACTTGATATTTATTTATCAAGTAAACGTAAATAAATAGAACCCACTTTTTTTTCAGTCCCTGTGCTACTGAATTGTTTAATTTTGTTTAATTTATTTATATAAAACGTCTGAGAAGGTAGCTTTCTATCCTTAAAACTATTGAATCTGAAAAACCTATTTTAGCTACTCAACATGTTGACTTAATTCAGTAAGCATAAATACCTGTTAGATAGTTAAGTTCACCTTGCTTTAATTCTACCTCCAACAAAGGCTCTGTTAATGAGAAATTTCTATTTAGCAATGTGTTTCCTCACAGGATCTCTAATTAAAGACTGTACATATGTTTTCTCCTATTGAGTAAACTGCAGTATTGATAGCTACTCTTGCCACACAGATACATCTAACAAACATGCCAAAAAACAATGTGTTTTTCAAAACAACAAATTCTGTCCAGGCAGCAGCTAATTGGAATTTAGGAAAAGATTATCAGCTTGTGAAGATTAATTCATAAAAATGAATATAACAGGGATGACACAAAGCCATTTGGAGTTCAGAGATAAACAACTGGGAGGGACAGTACCCTTTGGGTACAATTTGTTAATTTTAATCTTACATTCTTTTTGTGCCAAGAGATATGCAGACTTTTGCTGGATAACATGGAATGTGTTAAATGGGAAGAACTAGATCCCAGTTTTCAGCAGTTTCCAGTATCACCATGAAGGAAAGCATGGTTTGTGAACAACATAGATTTCTTTTTTCTTACTCTGTACATCTTCCCTTGTTTGGAAAATATTCAAGGCCAAATTACCCAGCAGTACAGACTAGCTGTTGTGGCAACCATAGCCTGTGCCCAACTGTGTTGGATACATATGTATCCAGCTGAATGACTACGCAAGTTTCTGGTGGTTGTTTCTCTTCCTCTCCATTGCTGTTGTAGGTAGTATGTAAGAGTTATGGGCTTTACTGTAGACCAAAGTATGCCTAATCTTTAAACAGAAATAGAACAGTATTTATATAATACTATTCTTAAAAGAAGCAAAGAAAGTACTCTGGCCCTGCTCATGAAGTACTGTCTAAGTGATCTAATAAGTGAAGCCTGAGGGAAGAAGTGCAGGCTCTTACCCAGAAAAAGTTTTATCTCAAAGTCATACTTCTCCAGTAGTATGCTGAGTTTGGAAAGGTTCTTCCAAAACCTATTAAACCTGTAAAAGGTTATTCCTCTTTGATGAATATATTATAAAGGTCTTTTCTAAATAACAGTAAGTGATTCTTTTTTTCAAATTTGACAGCTAGTAAAAGCATATGATTTTAAAGCATTGAATCTCTTTTCTGCAACTCAGGGGGTTCTGGTACAGTGTGAACAGTTTTGAATACAAATGTGCAATAAACTGCCATTTATGAAAAGAATCCAATTAGCTTGTTCTTGAACACTGAATATTTGCTTTGCATACGCATCCTTTATTATGCATTTGAAGAATAAGAAAAAGGTAATTGTGGAGATCACAGGAGGGAGGATTTTTTTCTTGCTTTCAAAAGCAAAGCAGAACCAAAAGCTTTGGGATACATTTGGCTCACAGTGATGGGGGTGTGGAAAAAAATGAAAAAGAGAAAGATAGCAGGAAAGTAATACTATTTTTAGAAATGTCTGAAAGGGCCCCTGGTTTTCATTTAGGTTTAGGATTAAGTTTATATTAGAATCCAAGTTATTGCTGCTTCTTGGTGGACCTGCAGAACTGGGAACAGAGCAAGGGTTCTTATTCCAATGTTGAAATTAATGTTTGTTTGTAATTTGCCTAGATGTGACCCTGGTTAGATGAAAATTACAATATTATGAAAAGCTAGTTTGAATATTCCCTTTTGTTGATGCATGGCTTTGCACAGGAACATTATAAAACTTTTCCTCTTATAGTTTACCTGCAACATTCCTGTTCTCATCAGTTTCTTACCTAAGACCCACTTCTTTTTTAACACAATGCATTGAATAGCTTTCTGTCAATGTTGCCTATTTCATTTCCTCTTTTATTTAGGTTTATTTGAGAGGTCTTTCAGTGCAGCTGGACTTAATGTGCATTCTGAAATCTACTGTAGGTATTTGGAGTAGCTTATGAGTAGTTCATGAAAAAGAGAGCAAAATTAAGCAGTCACATTACTTATTGGCATGCCCAGACCATTGGTCCTACTGTATCTGTCAATCTTCATGCTTACTTTATTGGGGACATAGGAACCGTTTCCTTTATTTACCAGTGCTACTAAGCAAGCAACCACTAAAAACTCAATAGTGGCTCTTAATGTCTGATAATTTCAGTGGGAAAAAGGGATATGTTGCTTATGCCAACTTTGTATTTTTTCTGTAAGTGAAGCCACAAATATTCTATCATCTCTGTTTCCAGTTATACTTCTATGCCAAAACAATCTGGTGTTCTGCCTCCAGAGGGACTAGCTAAGCTCACTAAATTCTTTTAAGAGGTAATTAAGTTAGCATTAGGAGCATTAGGAGCTGCATATAATACTGTAGTTACTCAGCTTCTATAAAATATTCATAGCAAGGAGCTGACAGTTTTTGATTTAATGGTACAGAGGCCAAACTTCCAAACTGAGCTCTAAAATTAGTGGCAGTAAATTTTAGTGCCTGCCTGCCTCTCTTTTCCAAACAGGAAAAAGCACACATGGTAGGAGAACTAAGCTGAATTCTGCTCTACACCTGGATAAACCATTTAAATCTGAACGATGCATTGTGATGCGTGTCAATGTAGCTTTTGACCTGTGAAGCTGAGGAGTGAAAGGGAAGCATGCCCTGCTGTTAAAAGCAAGCTGTATCTGCCAGAGACAGACTCCCTTTCCTTGTTGCTTACCATCCTTGTGTGCAAATTAGGATGGCCATTTCTAACAAGGTCCACACAGCCTGCAGAGCTGCAAGGCAGATAAGGTTCAAAACTACAATGATAGTGTTTTAGAATGAGGCAAAAGGCAACAAGATCAAAACAGAAACCACACTGAAAGAATTATACTCCTGAAAAATAAATTTAATTTGTCACTTGACAGGTGAGTATGAAAATAAAACTGCCTCATAGATCTGCCCAGTAACAGGACAGATAGGAATTCCATGATGCTGTGTTTTCTGGATCCTGCTGGATTACTCAAAACTGGACCAGATATGCAGATTTAAGCATCTCTTGTACTATTTTGTAGGTGGATTATTAAATGCAGAGGGACAGGATTCCTCATTAGAGTGCCAGTTAAATTAGAAGTTAGTGCCAGTGCAAATGGTTGAACTGATAATAACAGTCATGAAAGTGATGAAAGAGTGATATAGGAATATCCATATCATTAGAGTGATACAGGAAATTAATGGAAACAAGTGATATAGGAAATTATATAGGAGTGATATAGGAAATGAATAGAAAAGAAAAAGATCTGACTGAAATCAAATATATTTTTCAAAATGTATTTTGTACATGCAAACTGTATGTAAAAATACAAAATATATTTTTAATATTATAACATGATAGAATAAGATAACAAAGATACATGAAGTTTTCTAAATTCATTCATTTTTTAATTACCTCATAGCAATGAAAAACAGAGGAAGGCAGCACAGTTATATACAGCAGTGTCAATATGATGGTAAACATCATAAAGGAGATAAATAAGAGTCTTAAATGCAAATAAATATCCCTTTAAAAATAGTAAAGAATTGTCAAATTCTTGCCTGAATTCTTCAAATTCTGCCTGACAGTCAAAGCAGAAAGGTTTTTGGTAAACCAGGAACCATACTCTCATCTTTTTATTCTGGCTTCTACCTACTTGGTCACTGTGCTGAGTTTTCTTTTTTCAGCACACTTTATCATGGATATTAAAGTCTGACTTTACCAGTTCTCTGCTGAATCTCAGTTCCCACACCAGGATCAGCATTCAGTGTAGGCAGCACAAAGGCAGCACCTAGAAATGCAGTCCCCAGCCACTAGGCAGTACAAGCACAAATCAAGTATTTCCTTGCATTATTTTTCCAACCATAAGCTTTTAAATTCCATTTCCATCAGTTGTCTGTTTATTTAGAAATATAAACTCAATTAAAGGATTTGGTCCTTTGTTTTTCCTTGGAAATTAAACTATTAGAAATTTTAGCTGTAAAGGCTTTCTGTCGTCTTTGGTATATCTTTTATAAACAAGTTCCATAAGGCTAAAGACAAAAGAGTACAATTGCTTTTTATATATTTTTCACCCCCAAAATTTTCATACTACAGTTCTGTGTAGAGCTTTCACCCCTCTCCCTGCATCTTTTATTTTACTGTTAAAACCATGAAATCTGTTGTTGTCTGGTACAGGCGCACTTTCAAAAAGGAGATCCTCTATAATCTCAATCATTTTTCCCTAATGGCATTTCACAATGTCAAAAGGATATCTGACCCGTTATTATAAAGCCAGACATTCAAAAAGTTTAATAATCAGTCAATTTCTTCCAGAGAAATATAGACCAGCAGGATTTCTGTGGAATATAATATAAAAATAAATAAATAAATAAATAAATGACATATTTTAATAAATTCATAGAATAATAAAAAAGCTCCCATTTTTTTAGATTACAGAGGAGGCATACAAAGAAATGATAAAGTCGTACAGAATAAGCACGAGAACTAGAAAGGTAAATCAGAGCCTTCTTCACTTCACAGATCACAAAAAAAAAAATGTTTTTATTTACTATGCAGTTTAACTAAACATTAGAGCATTAAACATATACATGCAAAATAAGAAAGTGAAAATGTGTAGAATTTGTGTGTTTAATTCAAATTTCCACCGAAAGTGATTAAAAATCTCTGAGTTTGAGTCATCAGTCACATTTAAGACTTTGCCTCCCTTCTCCTCTTCTTATTTCACCTATGTCAAAAAGCAAGCAAAAAATGCTACCTTTTCAAAGATAATGATAAAGCCTCTTGAGAGGAAGTTTTTATCTAATTCCCATTTGGAGAAGATTTTTGTTTCTTATGCTTCAGTCTCTAGCATCAGCCTCTGTCATGGACAGAATACAGGACAGAGACAATTTTTTCCTAAAAATGCACCCTTTATTGAAACAAAGTGAAAACAAAATCAGACATAAACATAAACAGATGCCTTTTACCTATATTTTCAAATCACAGTGCTTCAACACTGAATATTCAACCCGTCCCCCACCAAACAATTCACAGAATCATTGAGTCATGGAATGGCTTGGGTTTGAAGGGATCTTAAAGACCATCCCCCTTCATGAGATTCACATGGGCCCACCTCCTGAGCCTGTTCATGTCTCTCTGGATGGCATCCTTTCTTTCCAGTATGTCAACTGCACCACTCAGCTTGTGTCATCTGCAAACTTGCTGAGGGAATATATCATACCAGAACATAAAATGTCTCTCTGTAGACAGGACTGGATCAACAAGATGAAGAAGTGCTTACCCTCAGGCTGAGGAAGATTAAAGCAGTAATGACAATGGGGTACTGCTTTAACAAGGCACCCAATAAAATATTCAGTTCCTGTCCATTGTCTAGGCATCTTTACAGCCATCACCGTAAAGATAGACACCATCTCAGTCTCTAAGGAGCAGACAAAACTTTAAAAAAATGTGTTCCTTTTGAACAGGAATGAATTCTACAGGACTGCAGAGCTTTTTGATGTCCAAGTAGCAACACTGGATTCATTTCTCACTAAAAGGAAAACACTAGAAGAAGGAAAACCTCCCGTGTCAAGGAAACCAGGACATCTACTGCAAACCTATATCTCCTAAATGCTTTTCCTGCTTCTGTCAGCAGGACATTCAGAATATTGCAGAGTAGCCCAAGACCTCCAGTTTCTGAGTTAACGCTAAATCCTTCTGAGGTGTCTGTTTTATCATGCTCACGCTACTTCCCTTCAGCTGTTTTTAGGGGTGTATTTCCAAAGTGAAACCTTTAAAGGTTGCAGAAAATTAAACCTTTAAAGGTTTCTGTTTGTCCAGGATACAGTTGATACAGTTAATCACTTCTGAAGAAAAAAATACCATAAATAAAAATTTCCCTGCTCAAATGAAAGATTGCACCAAAGATTAATAGTAGCCTTTCTCGTCCCATGTTCTTTGAAATGTGGGGCTAGGACAGAAGCATGTGAAAGCAGCCTTAGGACTAGCAGTTTCAAAACAAAGACTTTCAGCAAAGATGTATACTGAATATAATTGCTGTTATCTATGTATATTTCACCTTTTTACACTTCTAATCTTTTGGGTGTTTTTGAGGCAGAACTGAATTCCATTCCATACTGCAACTTAAATACCCCCTACATAATGACGTTCAGTTCCTAGCAGTTTTCTTATTTGATTGCAATTAGCACAGAGAAATGAATGTAAACAGAGTGCTTTTAACAATAAAAGTAGGCTTTGCATAATACACCACCTGAGAAGCTAGTAATGTGCAATTACACACAGAGAAAAAATGTTATTTATTTGGAATAAATATCTTAGGTGTAAGATTAATTCTGAAGATTGTCAACTAAATTGCACCTTTTTATGTGCTGCCTTGAGACTGATATTTTATATTAAAAAAAAAAAAAAAAAAAAAAGTGTTGCTCAAATGACAAGAACTGCAAAATCCAGAGTGCCACAATTTCAGAGCTCAAAACTGAGACAGGGCTCTTGAAACCTGGCACTTAAATTGTAAAGGCTTGGGAAGATTTGTGGACTTCAGACCTGGACAAGAAGGAAACTTAAAAATACATGGTACCAAAGAAAGTGTTTAAAGTGAAGTGTCAGTGACTGCACTGCCTTTAATTACTTCCATAAAAGAGAAGCAAAACAATGTTCTAAAACAAACAGAGGCAAGAAATTCAGATGCAAATGAATCATCTACACTTTTATTATTATTATAGTCTTTGATAGACTTTGGACTGTGCAAAGTAGTACTGTCCCAAATAGTTCTTAAGCATGATTTGTATCAAAACTGATTGCCAGGAATTGACCTTGTTTACAGGATTAAAAACCTTAATTAATTATGTTAATTAATTGTGTGACATACATCAATAAGTGTTAAAATCAGAGGACAGCTCTACACCTACTTCATTTACTCATGTACACACAGACTGACTGAGCTGAAGACAGAAGAATGAAGCACTTGGGGAAGGGACTTAATTGACACCAGGTGGTAAATCCTGAATGGGGATTCAAGCCACGACATATTCTGAGTTCAAATCAATCAGGGTCTAAATCCCAAATTAGCACCCAACATAAAACCATCCAGCTCGCTTTAGTCAGGGAAGTAGGCAGCCTTTTCTGGCTACCAGATCTCACTCAGACACCCTCTCACTCCCATTCCTCAAAAGGATCAGCCTCCCTCCACATCTCTGCCTCTGGTCTTGCTATCTGCAGGGCTTTTTTTCCATTTTTTTCCCCTTTTCATCTTTTTTTTTTTTAATCTTTTTGCTTAGGCTTTCCAGTGGCAGCATAGGGTGCAACAGGTGTTAAAATCAGTACAATCTATTAATGTACAGTGGTTGATTTAAAAGGCTAATTTTCTTACCTTGTTTTCTCATAGTACAACAAATCATTTCTGAGATTTATAATTATTATTAATAATGCCATTAGTATTAGGAATCTCCTGGGCTAGCTGCCACTGTTTGAGCAAACACTGAATAAACATTAACATGTCCTGTTGTGCATTTCCTGGGTTTCCTACCAGCCCAGAGAGTTCAAATTTATTAACAGAAAATACAAAGCTTGAGTCAGTCCAGCAGGTTACGTTTAATCCTTGCAAAAAATCTCACTGTGAAATACTGTGCATCTGTAACAATTTTTATGAGAGAAAATGGGATAACTTGGTCTGTCATTGAGATTAGATGAAAAAGCAGAATACATGTTTACTTTTGATGCAATGAAAAAACTTTTCACTTCAAGCTTCTTTATTAAAATATTCCAATACTGTACAGACATAAAAACTTAGGACTAAATAAAGTTTAATCTTTATTAAAGCTTTATCTTTATTTCAGTTTTTAAATGAAATAGGCTGGTAGAAATAAAGCTATGCAATTATAGCTTTATATTTATTATAAAGCTATTTAGCATATAAAGCTATTAGCTATATTTGCTAATATTTAGCAAATGTTTTCAGAGAAATAGAAATAGCATTTGGTATTATCTGTAGGTAAAAATGAATACTCAGTTTAAAAGTAGGGGTTTTTTTTTAAGAAAGAAAAGAAAGAATGATGATGCTTTGGGCCTTCCTATTACACTGCTTTAAATTGATTTATGAGAAAATGGACAAGAGAAATTAGTAAACTTCTTTTTTTCCTAAAAGAGAGATTTTCTTTTAAAAGTATGTCTTGAAACAGCAGGATATTACTCAAACTGATCATCAGACTCACGCTTAACACTGTAGCCTGGTAAACATGATTTTGCCATTGCTAATAAAGACCTACGTGCCTCTTACTGACTTGATGCTTGCAAGGTCTCAGGACTTGTCTGGGCTAGTTTTGGACCTGAGAAAATTAAATTTGGTTAGATCTGATAGCAATTGTCAGACAAGTAACCCTTGCCTGAATTTGTTTTAGTTTAGGTTTCATCTACAACAATAAAAAGCAGAGATTCTGTGTGATTGTAACTAAGATTATAGAAGACAAGGTGGTGGGAAAGAGTGCAGATAGATGGCAGGAGGTCCCAGACAGCAAACTCATCACAGTGGTCACACCACAGTCACTACAGGAGGGCAGCCTTGTGAATTACTTGCAACTGGTTTTAGAGACAAGAAGGAGATCTGAAAACTGATTAACTGGGAACCAGCGAAAATAGACAGCATGTAGGTGCCACTGTTAAAAAAAAAATAAAAATAAATTAAAAAAAAAAAAAAAGATAATATTAATAATAATAAAAAGTAGAGTTGAGAGTGAGAAGAAAGAAAATCAATCCAGGAATATCATATTTATTCTTGAGACGTCAGGATGCTGCTACCTCTTGGTAAAACATCCCTCCTCATCTTACTGGGGAATGTTGAAGCATCAGCCTTGGGACCCAGAGTAATGTTGGAAAGTAAGCATGACTTCAGCCAAAGAGAAGGGGGTGATGTTAGCAAGTTTTGGTATAATATTTTATGGTGTATTATTAATGATACATTTCTGATTTAATTTGGATTTTAAATATTAGGAACATTGTAACTGTTTTAATGATAACTCTGCATTCTATCTTGATTATGCTATTAAGATTGTAGTTACACTAACATAGTACTTCAGCTTCACATACAGCTTCACAGTTTTATCCACTTTTTCCCCTGTCCTGTTTGGAAATGGGGAGATCATTGTGCTGATGTGATTTCGGTTCCTGTTCCTGCTACATGTTGGTGTGACTTTTTTGTACAAATTGTATGAATGTATGAAGATTTTCAGTGTAACAGTACACATGGACATGATGATATTGAATATATAAGATCACTGAAAACTGCTTTTGGAAAGTTTCAGGAGCTGTGAAACTGACAGAGAAACATGAGAAATATATACACTAAAAAGATCTCAAAAAGAGATAATTTAGCATCCACCATTTTCCAATAAAGTAGTAGGAGACATAACTGGAAAATTATGTCCAACTTCAATCACTTGGTGATTCTGTAATATGCATAAACATCAAAGTGATAATCAGATCATGTTCATTAAAAGAAACAATGATGGAAATTCTTTATCACTGTTAATTGTGTATTTCTAGAAACAAATGCCAGTGGATATGTGATTGACAGGGCAAACTGTTCTTTATAACATACCTGAAATAATATAACACAACAGCCACAATTTCCCCATTTTATCACAGAGCTGAGCTTGGCCCACAGTATCTCAAAACCGGTAAACAATGACTCATATTGACTCACTCTATCTAAAAACATTATATTTATATTGCTCTTCTGCAAGATCTGCCAAATTGACTAAACTGTAGTTCAGAACTGCAAACGTATACTGATCTGAATCACTTAATCATTTAACTGGAAATGTCTCAGGGACTATAGATAAACTGGGTTTGATTTAACATTTTAACCAGTGAAAAAAGAGGAAAACAGCAAATTAAATGAAAAATAAATAAATAAATAAAGATTGAAATCAGCACTTACATTCAGCCTATTTCAGTTTGAAACCATGAAGGGAAAACAAATGAGTACAAGAAGCTTTCCTGTGCCCCATCACATTATGCAAAGATCACATGTGGTCATAATCTCTGTACTCCTATGGCCAATTCAGAAAATTCTGAAGTTAGGTGGAGTCCCTGCAGTGGACAGAGTCAATCTTTCTGTTTGCAGAATAATGTGGCTACAAAGGCACTAGCTACCCATTCCCAGGCTTCTGTGTTGAGATCTTCCTCAGATTTCTCTATATGGTCCTAGAATGTTGTTTTTGGACATACCCTGAAAAATGTCTTATTTTCCTAGTAAATGCATATGCTTCTCTGAAAATCTGTTTTTCATTAGAAATCATGTTATGAATCTCTTAATTGTCCTTTGTAAGAGAATGCAGCAGGTGAAGGTTATTCTGAATTTTATCCAAGCTCAAATACTGAGTATTTGCTAGCAGCCATTTCTGAATGAATAGAAAAATCATTATGATGTAACTCAACAGTGTTGTTGAATGAGCAAGTTAAAATGCTATACATATTTTCATTTTATTTAAGTGAATACTTTTCAGGCATCACTTGAATCTCTGAAGTATTCTAGGATATACTGGAAAAGACTCTATACTCAATCAGTTGCAAGCACAAAAACATTGCCTATGTTCTACCTTGTTCTACCCCTCATGATTTCTAGCTTTTCAGTGGATTTCTGTCTTCTGGGTTCTGCACTCCTTTTGAGCTAACTTTGTGCCACACTATTCCTGTAAAAAAGCTTGGGAAATTTTGCAATAACTTAAGAGGTTGTCTTAAATTTCTGTAGAAACAACCAGCAACAATGGAAGAGTCATTTTCATCCCAAGATTGGGGGTTATAACAAGGGGTTCTGCTCACAGCTTAACCACAAATCTGTTGAGAAATACTGTGCTCCTTTGCAGTACTTTGCTTCCCCTACAGTCCCTCCAAATGAGATAGATGTCTTTCCTTATTTTGTGATAAATGACATTGGACTTATCACAAAATTTTACACTTAGGAGACTGAAAACATACATTCAGTTGATGCAAATAAATTAAACTCAATCTGGGAAGTTCTGAGATTTTACATGAACTTAAAATTTAGTTGAGAATTAAACTTTAAGATGTCTACTACAGCTAAAGTCAGAAAGTGTTTTCATGGTGAGGCAAGTTCAGAATCAAAGACACCTAGGCCTGACATCAGTGTAGCTTGCAAGGATACCTTGCAGACACAAATATTCTCAGTGTGATAGTGACTTTAGTCAACTGAAATGGTAAGAAATCAAATAACAAACTACAGAGTTGTACACCTCCAACAGCTCAGCAGCTGCCTTAATGAAACCTCCAACTAGCAGTTCTCTCCAGAGAACTAAAAAAAATAAAAATTAAAAATTAAAAACAAAAAAATAAAAAAGAGAGAGTATTTCACATAAATTTCCCAATTGAGTTGATATTACAAGATGATATTGTTGATATTACAAGATGATACAGTTGATATTACATGTGGGTGCTGTTATTGTAGTTCTTGAGAGGTCTTTACTGTCCCTTTTTTTAACCCTTAAACCATAAATATTGTTGGATAATTTTGTGCGGCAATGTGAGAAGAAAGCCTTAAACAGAGGGCAGCATTAGTCTTCTGTATGGATTACTATCTTATGAATCAAGATTAAGCTGACAGAAGATGCTAAGATTTTTGTCTGAAAGGCAATGGGTAGATAAGAAAGGAGTCTGGGGCCAAAATAGAAAGTTAGCAATATCAAAGAAAGTGCTTAGGCACAAACAGAGTAAAGAAAGTTTACTTAACTTTGTTCTGCTGAAACAAAATGAAACAACTGTAGGATTCACAGTGACTGTAGGACAGAAATAAGCTGGTTAAAATAATGCGTAAGAAAATGTGCCTCGTGTCAGTGAAAGTTGGAGCCAGAAAGGTAATGAAAATAAAAAGGTCTTGAGACCTGGTAATGAGGGTTACACTGTTTGACTCACAGTACAGAAAGAAAATGATGAAGGCTAGTAATAGGGAATGAATGTGCAGCTAGCACTCATTACATGGTAGAAGGCATAGAGGAACTGTAAGCCCTTACTTAGGTCCAGTAACAACTGCATTGTTGACAATGGCAAAGAATTAATGTAGAATGAAAATTATAGTGTCAAACTAGAAATAGATTAGGAAAATATGATCAGCTCCTGGGCTCCATTGAATGGAATAGAAAAATTCATCCTACCAACAATGCATCCCATGCTTGCAGCGTTCAGGTTATTGTTCACCTTAGTTCTTAATCCATTTATAGTATCTTGGCATTCCTTCAAAGGCGTATGTTCAGAAATTTTATTCACTACTTCATTTCTCTGACAACTTAGTTAGAAACTTTGTTTACCAGTAAAAGAAAATAACAGAAATGTGTTTTGTAATCTAATGCATTAAATCAGACGGCAAAGTGTTACTCTTTCTTCTTTCATTGCTTTTTTACACTTGAAATCTACTTCAGGTTTTTAGAATTAATAACTTTAATAATTCAACACTATTCACATAATATGTCAATCAATTCAAATATATATTTTGTTATCAACTGGGGTAGGAGTTAAATTAGATACCTAGTCTATATAACTAAATTAGTTCTCCACATCAGGAAGAAATTCCTCCAAACAAATATTTATTCACCATTAAAAATTGGTTGTGAACCAGTTATTTTAACAAAGGGCATATTATCAACTGTGCAAGTGTTCATAATTAGGAGACTTCAATGCTTCTTTTTAGAAACAATTGCAAAATTCCACAAAAACAAAGAGTTTAAATATTTCTCAGTCAAAACAACCTTTTTGAAAAGTTCATGACTAAGATCATTCCAAAATATACATCTCAGGTAGCAAAGAGAAGACATTAGAGAAGGTAAACACTATGAAAAAGAAGCATAATGATGTTCATTCACCCACAATGAAGCTTGAAGAATGAATCTCAAGGTAATATATCTATAATATGTCTCATGTCACTGAAAAACAGAATAAGTGAGGTCATGTTTTTTTCCATTCTGTGGTCTGTAGTTCAAGATGAAAGTCTCCTCCTGAAGGAAATAATTGCAGCTGAATCACCAGTTTACCAGACTGTTACCATCTTGACAGTGTTAACAATAAATTCAAAAATTTCTTATTCTTTCAAAGCACAAATTTGTATACATTAGTTATTCTGTAAATTCCTGTCTGGATATAATTTTGTCTGGATATAAACAGACTTTTTTTTTCAATACCACTATTCAACAAATGTAACTTTACCTGTTTTTGCAGGGCAACCATTTTAGAGTACTTAATGCCATGAGTGATATTAAAAAAAAAAAAAAAAAAAAAAAAAAAAAAGGAATTTAAGGGTGTAGGAATGAACTTTTCTCTATAACCCATTAACTTTTAGTGAGAATATAGAAAGTTCATTTAATAATGACATATCACTCTGGATGTGTGTGTGAGTAAATATGACAACTTGGAAGTGGGGGGATTCATATATGCAATTCTACATGAAGAAAAGGAAAAATGCTATGACAAATCACAGTGCATTATGTCAGAGTGCTTTGAAGACTTGAAAAGTTGTTTTGTTCTTTATAGGCTTCAGCTCACTAATGACTGTGTTCCAGAGATTACAGAAAGTAGTTCTACTTGTAGGGTTAAGATTTTGTGTTAGGCTTTTTTGGAAGACGTATTCCCTGAATTATCTCTTGAACTGAAATTTTCTAATAAATACATGAGTGAAGATATTTGATGTTGTAGTTTCTCTGGTAGCTCTAAAATTCCTAAGAGTTTTTCTACAAGCAGGGAAGAAAGTGATTATTTTCATATTACTGAAATGTGGTTGAGGTTGCTGCTCAGCTTAGCACATAATATGTGCCCCACTTTGCAACATGATTACCTCATGAATAATGTTTGGATACCTTGGGATGTGTCACCAAAACAAAAATGCTAGTTCATTTCTTCAGCTGATGTGGCTTAGATGGGGTAAAAATGCAGGATGTTTGGTGCTGGTGAAATTAAAGTCCTATAATTTCAAATGAGAGCTATGTAATGACATATTACTTGAACAATAGATCTGAAAAACAGTATCAGGAAGGTTCACACCTGAGGCTTCACCTCAGTAGCCAATTGATACACCCTTTCTTATTGTGAATATATTAAAAAAAAAGACAATATTTATGTAAATAAAGTGACAACTTTAATAAAGTGACAACTCCTGTCAGCTTGTAATATTGCACAATACAACTTTGGGGAAGATAAAATTCCCAGTAGTCTTGAACATAGTAATATCATGTTCAAATTAGACAGACATAATTTTTACACTGATTAATAGGTAGGTAGGTAGATAAATAGATTTACTTTAGCTTAAGTTTGCTGACATTTCAAAAGATAAAAGAGTCAAACTGACTTGAGCAAATACTTACAGTTATTTTGGAGTTATATAGGTGTTTGGGTTTGTTTTTGTTTTTGTTTTTGTTTAAAGAAGTAAAAGTGCTTTAATGATTGGCTTTCTCCTCATGTTTGAATTAATCAGTATACAATTGAGCCTATTCATGCAGATGAAGCTTGTGAAAGCTTCATCGCTACTAGGTGGGTGAAAGTAGTATTTTCATGTTTTAATATTTATAAGTACTAAATGCACTACCAAGAAGACAAATTATAATACCTGATGAAAATACCTGATTTACATTCTATCTTATATTTCACAATACCTTTGTGCTGCCTATTATGAAGATGTTATTGTTCTTGCAAGAGTATCTAACAACTAAGTTCAAAACTTGGCACTCCATTAGACTGCGTATTGTATATTTGTGTCACTCAGAGTTGCAATTTCACATCCAATTTCTGCATTTACATTGTGTGATTGATAACAATAATCAAGATAGAAAAGCTAAAATTTCTTCATTGTAATCACAATTTGTAGACTTATATCTATTTTTCTGATGTTTTGTTATACCCTGAAAGGGAAATCTAGTAAAGTCAAGCCTTGAACTTTTGTTACTAAAGTGAGCAAGGAGTCCTATATCCATCCAACTTCTTAGCAGAACCAGAGTTAAATGACTTTTAGTCAGTAATAAATAGTTAGTTAGTAATAGTTAGTAATAAATAATCTATAAAGACCCTAAGACACTGAAAAAGATTTGTCTTTCTCAATTTATGTCTCAGTTGACAAAAATCCCAGAATATCCCACACTGAATATCTCACCAGAATATCCCTCTTGCCTAGGAAGAATACAGAGAGCCACACAGGGAAACACGCCCAAAGATCTTCCCATGTCAAAGGATCCTTCTGGCTGCTGATGTGGTTTTCAGTCCATGTTGCAAAAGTGCAAGCACTGCTATTAATGGGAATGCATATGGAGTTGATAATGATTCAGTCTAAAAAAAAAAAAAAAAAAAAAAAAAAAAAAAAAAAAAACTCTAATAACTACAGATAACATATTACAATAGCAAAGTCATAGCCTAAAACACCATGCTTGTCATACTTTCTTTACAGAGGCATAATTTCTAAGCATATAAATAGTGTTTCTTAAAACAGCGTATAAGTATTTTGAGGGACAGCTTGACAATGAGGCAAAGGGCTGAGTATTAAACTATTTCTGGTGCTATCAGATTGGATAGTAGCATCTAATAGAACAGGCCTGAGCGATGGTTGTATTGCCTGAAGAACACAACTAAGATTCAAGCAAGACGAAGTGAATTGTCCATAACACTTCTACCAAAAGAAGCCAGCCAGGCATCTTGTAAAACGAGACACAATGCTCCAGCCTTACATGAAGAACCACAACAACAAAATTATCTTCTGCTGACCTTTCCTCCATAGAAGCATTAAAATTGCCACACTGCACAGCAGAGTAACCCAAAATTTCCTGGTTCTGATCTTCATTCTCTCTCTAACATTGTCTCTTCATTCTCTCTCTAACATTGTCTCTTTATTCTCTCTCTTGGTTTTCTCTCTGTTTCCACTATAATACATCTACTTTTGTTGTTAGTATGTATATATACTAACATGAATGAATTCAGAAGCTGCCTCTAATACCATATATATATATATATATATATATGGTATCACAATACCTTTGTGCTGTCTATTATGAAGATGTTATTGTTCTTGTGAGAGTATCTAACAACTAAGTTCAAAACTTGGCACTCCATTAGACTGCGTATTGTATATTTGTGTCACTCAGAGTTGCAATTTCACATCCAATTTCTGCATTTACATTGTGTGATTGATAACAATAATCAAGATAGAAAAGGTAAAATTTCTTCACTGTATATATATATACATATATATACATATATATATTTATATATGGTATTAGAGGCAGCTTCTATATATATATATATATATCTGGTATTAGAGGCAGCTTCTGAATTAATTCAGAGCCAAACTATTCATTTACAGTAACCCTTGAGCAGGCTTAGTACAAAAGAGGCTTACTACCATGCGATGTACAACAATGTCTTTTTTTTTTCTTTTCATCTTCCTTGATGCTGTATCTCTACTTCTGCTGTAATCAGTCCTTAAACAGGTGTTTTCTTCAGAGTAAGATAATTTAAATTGCCCATAAATTGCCATATAAATTAGCCTGGACAAATAAAGTGTAGTGAAAGATGGTCCATCTTTAATCCTTTAATTTACAACTAAATCCCTGATTTCCAGTTCAAGCAAACAAAATACAAGAAGCAGATGGTATAATCAGAAATAATATGGAGCATTAGTTGCAGCAAAGGAGCTAGGCAGTCTTAATCTTCATGGTCATCTGCAGGACTAATTGTGTTCTCAGTGAATTAGTAGTATCTCCAGGCTATTGTCATGTGAAATTTGCTTTGCTGCCATGTGCCATTATATAAGTACTGAGTGCATCAGATATATAAAAAACTCTTTCTTTTTTCATGTGCAGAGAGAGGAGAAGGCATTGGTAGGAGGAACCTGGAGCAAACTAAGAAAGGGAAGAAAAAATAGTAGAACATTTGGAGCTAAACAGAGTGCTGGAATGGTGAATTCATTGGAGAAGGGCTAAGCTTGATCATCCCAAGGTGAATGCACTTTCACTCAATGTCAGCAATCAACAGCAGAAGCTCTGGGAGAACTTTGAACCAAGGCACTACAAAATGAATAAAGGAATCAAAACCGTGTCTGAGATTTAATCTGTGGCATAACAGTGACCTTGCTTCTCATGTCTGTTTCTGTTCTGCTATTTAGATTTACTTTAGAAATATTGCTAAAGTATTTCTAAATATTAATAAATAAATAAATAAAGAAGAAGAAGAAGAAAGAAATGGAATGTGATTAACTTGGAAACTTCAGTTTGCCTGTTGCAGATATTCATGAGATCAAAATATGTATCAAGCAAAACATAGGAGTTAGTAAAAATGTACTTATTTCAATAGTATCATATAATTAAAATAGCAATAAGCTGTTTGGAGGAAATCACTAACGTAAATCCCAGAGATGCTAGAAATACTTTGCCTGGCTGATACTCCAAATATACTTACAGGTGTACTTCATGACCCTGAAAACAAACATCTGCATTTGAACAGTTTCATTACATGACATATAGGTAACAGGAACAGATCCTTGACCAGAAGAACTTCATAAATTTTATCCTTGAGGTGATCACAGCAAAAATTGGAAGCATCTTTAGAATTCATAAAGTAACATCTCATGGAAATTGGCTTTCCTGAAACAAAATCCTGTGGGACCCAACAATTTCTTGTATATTTGTTTTACAGAAAATGATGTCTCATCACATTTTCAGCAGTTTTCATTTAATTTTGTGAAGAGCATCCCAGCCACAGGCTGTGAGGTAGTACACACAAATAATTAGAGAAGCAGATTTACATCCTTTTGATTTAAATAAAGTGTCAAAAACTCTTCAAGACTGATGTGTTTGTCAACAAAAACAAACGAAGAGGGGGAAAAGAGAGAGACAGAGAGAAAGAATCTTGTCCAGGCTCAAGAGAAAACATGATTTGAGACTACCTGTAGGATAATATTTCACTGGACATGTTAGGTTGCAAAGATTTGTTAAGTCTACATTTGCCCAGAGCAGAAGTGCCCAACATCCTCACTAGTACTACAAGAACAAGCTGGAGATACAGAATTAGCACTGCACAGTACTGCCATCATGGCTACGATAACATTAGTAGGTCCTGCTGTTCACGTAGACATAACTTGGCCAGCCTGTAAAGCTTTGTTCTCTCATATTCCAGCATGCAATTCCATGTTTGTTTTCCACTGAGATTAATCAACTGATCACAATTCCTTTATTTTTATGAAAAGTAAAAAAGAAATCAGATTCTTCAGCTTTTACTTTTTCTCCATTGATGCATTTGCACTTATTTTTGCCAGCAGCTATACATCTGCATAATGTTAATGAGGTTAGTGCTGGACATCTGCAACATAAATGAGAAAGAGTTTCACAGAAGACCTAAAATGCCTTTGTGAAATACTATTCCACTATATTTAACACCTGTTTCATTTAAACTTGCTGGAAGGATAAATAGTGCCCAGAGACATAGCCTGGTTTTTTCTCCTTCTAGTATAGCATTTCTAGCTATATCTTTGAAAAATATTCACAGAGAAGATTAATAGAATTTCCTGCTTGTCCTAGCTAAAGAAAGTATACCCCAAAATGTATCACATCCAAGATGCTGATTTCCATTTCTGTCACAGCAAAAGTACAGAATAGATCTGGATTTGCAGGGGATTTTTTTTTTCTTTTTTCTCTTTTATTTGTTTGCTTTTTTATTATTTTTATTTTTTTAAAAATGACAGATTTCCTCTTCTATGTGTGAAATTAGTTCAGCTGTAGATGTAATTTTAGTGGAAGTCCTGTAGAGAGTGTTAATGTGATGTAGATTGCTCAATTTAAATCACTGAGAATTTTTGTATGGAATGGATGTGTTCATTTTATGTTGCTGAGCAGAACAGAAGTTTTTGATGAACATGTTTGATTCAATATTAATAAGGGAAGTCTGCATCTTTGTCCCTTGAAGAGTAAGAAACTGTTCCCATTGCTGTACTATGTGAAAAATTTTACTCATACCAGTACCCTACACCCAAGATTTCTGATTGAGTAAGGCACTGTTCCTTTGTATAGGGCCAATCTAAACTAGAAAGTTTTGCTGTTAAAGCTTTATGAATGTACCTCAGGGGGATGAGTGTATGAATTTACCCTCTGTAGACTCAGTTTGTACCTGCCATATTCTGTCATTCTGGGAGATTAATTAATTATCCCGTAGAAAGAATTCCTTTAATGGGTACAAGCAGCTGCTCTATTAAACATATAACAATTCTAGTGTAACTATAAATCAGAGACTTTAAAACATAGGTAAGCACTGTGTTCTTAAACAATAATATGTGAAATAATAAATGTATAGATAAAAGAGAAAGCATAGACACTAATGGAAAATAATTTTCCTTGTTACAAAAATAATAATTCTACGCTTGCAATTTTTAACAAAATGAAAATTTTTTTTGTTTCACAACACCACTCCTGAATATTTTTAGTCAACATTTTTATATGTATTATTTAGCTAATTTGTTTAATATAGCTCCAAAATTGTTCATCTGCAGATGAACCTCCCTAATGTCTATGGAAAGTAGGGTCTTTGTTTTGGGGGGAGGGAGACAACATGCATACTGGGAAGGTTTTTTGCTCCATTTTTTGTTCACATTTTAAATAAACAACTTTGGCATCATTTTATACTCATTTACAAAGAAATTAACTTCTTATTGTGCTCTTACATATATTTCCTGCACATAAAGATAATACCTTTTCCCACCATACAGATAACTTCTGCCATATCACCTTACCCTCTTAAACATGAAATGTCATTTACTATGACATTTATAATATCAGGATTTCATTTCTCCTGTACTTGACTGCTCCATCACTTCCAGTAAGTGCACGCAAACAGGGACAGCATCATGGTAGAGGGAGTCGTAAAAGGAACCTTAGTACTGAGATAAAGAATGAGTAACTTTAACCTGAAAAACTGCACATTAGCTGTTCTAATTAGCAACCAACTAAAATTAACCAGAATAAAAGAAATCTAGTGGAGTCCCTGGGGAGAGGTAGGACACAACAGCCCATCTGCCTCCTGTTTCATCCCAACCCCCCAGCCCTTCCTCATGGCCAGACAGGAGACCCACTCCCTTCCTCACATGGCACTGGCTCTGGTGCTGAGTGGGAGTTTGCTCAGCAGAGTCAGCCCCATAATGTGGAGTAAATATATGCATTTTTCAACTGTCAAGTTTGTTTTCTGACAGCATGGTTAGCTAAACCACTTTGGCACAGCAGAGGAGCATCAGGACCAGCAGAAAGCATAAGGAGGCACTGAGGCCAGATGAGGGATTAATTAGCTCAGGCTGCCAGGTATTACTTCATCCCTAAGTGCACTGCCTGCAGAACATACTTATACAGAGCTACTGTCTTTTCAGACAAATCAGTCCCTGAAAATGAGCCACTGATAATCTGCTGAGAACATGGAAATAAAGTGCATTGTTAAGGGTACTGCTCTGGCTTCTGGCTGAGAAAACGTAAGCTTAATCCCTACATCTTCTCTCTCTGCCTCTGCTCTGTCTTAGGTCCTCCTGAAGAGATCGGTGACAGCAATATTAAGGTCAGTATGAATGAAGTATGAATGGAATGAATGGCATATAAGCACCAACAGAAACAGCAGAAGAAAAAAGAAATACAAAGCTCTATGAGGATGATACAGATCCTCAGTCCCAGAGCACTAGTACCAGTAGCAAACTGAGGGCTTGTCATTTCCACACAGCCCATATGACTGCACTGCAACAAGTCCTGGTTGCAAACAACTCAGTGGAAGACCCTAGGGCCAGCAGCAGAAGGGTAGCAGCAAGTTTGCAGCATGTCACACCCCCTTCCTTTCCCTGTGCAACAGAAAAAGCAGCTGTGAGCTTACACTTCAAATTCACATTCCAAACAAGGAAACAAAAGAGGAAATGGGTAGTAAAATAGCTTCAGATTTTTGGAAACCAAGGCAAGCAATATTCTGAGGCAAAAGACCACCCTATAACAGCTAATGATTCCTTCAGGGTATATATACATAAAAAAAATCTGTTCAAAAACTAGCTTATCATCACCAATCAAAAGGAGCTAAAGGTACATAGTGAAAACTTAACAGCCAGTATACCATCTTCCACAACTGATCCAGGCCACAGAACTTCAACACAAATGTCTTGGGCCATGAAAGTATGCAGGGGCCAGGGTCAGCAGTTTCAAAATTGTTTTGGAAAGTTTATACATTCTGGGAATCCTCCCCAAGGTCTCACACTTAATCTTATTGCATTAAATTCACTAAAGATCCCAATCTCACAAAGAGGTAGAGAAGGTTCAGTGTGTTGAAAATGCTGTTGCTACGCAGAGGTCTGCTATGGATTTACTGGTTGCCAGGCCTAAGCTAGTCAATTTTAATTTTCAAAAGAATTGCTACAAGCAATGTCTAACTCTGATATAATTCAGAAGACTCAGATGGTCTTAAAGGCTTTTGGGGGAAAAAAGTTAGTAAATGAAATATGCCTTTGGTTTGGTTACATATAAAACCCAAAAGTGTTACTCTATTTTTAGCAATAGACAGCAATTTACTCATATTATTGGAACTACATTGCTTCATTAGACTTTGCTCAAGCCCTTTCTTCTGTTAATACTAGTACAACAGGCTCTTTACGTCACAAATGCCAACACAAGTTATCTCAGGAATAATAGCAGGGGGGTCCAATTCTCAGCTGTTGAACCAGCAAGAGTGGAAGTGTTGGACTAGGTCAGGCATAGAAGTATGCTGAGGATTTGTGCATGCAGCGTGCTGACATAGCCAGCACTGAAAGCAGGAATAACATGTATGCTGACCTTTCCAAGGGATGGGTGAGAGGTAACCCAGCCAAAGTGATTGCAACAGGAGATAGAAAGACACCCATTAGGCAGACTTCAGCTGCAAAGTCAGACATTTCAGTTTCAGCATTTGCAACACCGGTATTCATCTAAGTGTCTCCATGTTCAGTACATTCAGTGGTTTGCCTAATATATTCTCACATGCTGTTCAGCAGTCCACTGGCAGCTATGTTAGGGTGAGCTAAATACCTCTTTAGGTCCCACTGTGAGGACTTAAGGGCTTTAGGGCAGGACCTAGTTGCCCAAACATGGGTGCTTGCTACTGTCAGGTATGCCCATCATCCATGTAGAACTGATGGATGTGATACAGGGCCTGTAGCAGTCTGCTTTCTCCCGGAGTCATAATGGGGGGCTTGAAATAATGCTTTACACCACCACTTAGAGCAACGCTAGGCACCTCTCTTTAGGTGATTGTTTCCCTTTTTCCCTTTCCCAAGCCTGAGATTGATCCTGATTCTTACCAAACCTGCACCATCTTATATTTTAAGGGCTATTCTGGAAAGAGATACCCATGGAATTAATAGTTTATAGAGTTAGGATACATGCTACTGGTTCATAGCTAATGATTGCTCACTAGAAACATCTTCAAAACAATAAGGCACAGCAGCCACTGTTGAATATGTTTTTCCTCTCTCTTACAGCTACCTCTGCCTGGTAAGAGAATACTGAAAAATGTAAAGTTGTCTTTCAGACTTGAAGCAGAGTAACAGGTCTCAAACTTTAAAAAACTGCCTAGTCAGTTGACAGCTTCTGCCTCCTTAAGCCAGAAACAGCTGGAGAATGACAACAAGCTATACCTTGCAATAAAGCAGTGATATCAAAGCTCAGCTTTTTTCCTAGGGGAAGGAAAAAGGCATCTAGGGACTTGGGCTAGCTGTTAATTTATTCTCTCTCTCTTTTTTTTCTTTTTTTTTTTTTCACCTGATGGGTCGAATGGATAACTCTCTTATGTAAAACAAAAGCCAAAACAGTGCATTATAAATCATACTGAAAGTTCTTGCTTAGTTAGTAATTTCTGGCCAGGCAGTTAACATTGAAATAATTCCCACAAGCATTTAATCATCAATTTATAGAATTAACAATATATTTAGAAATGATTGTAAGGTTTTCAGGATCAAGAACCAATGCAATTAGATTCAGCACTGTCTTGTGTAACTGCTGCCTGATACAGCCTTCAGTGCAGTGATAATGACTTATAGCAGGCATCTTCAGCAACCAGTGGAGCAGGAGTTAGCACTTCAGCTAGCCAGCAGTAAAGTTCACAGGAAATGACAGGGATTAATTGGCACAACAAAGCTTGATATTTTTCAGGTGAGATATATGAGAGCTGCTTCCACATATCAACACCAGATTGACAGCCAGTGGTGGTTCCCAGGAAAAATTATTCCCCGGTTCAGTCACAGTATATTTGGAAAAGGGAGATAGATACTTGTTGGATTCCCTTCTGTTTTTCTTCAGCTTCTTTAGTTCCTTCTGTTTGTATTTACTTATAATTTTGTTTTCTTTTTTCTTCATTTTTCTTTGGAACAAAGATCAGACCTCTGTGTCACTCTTCTACCATGCAGGTTCCTGTCCAAGAATACCATGTCCATTCTAATAAGAAATAATAATTGTGTTCCAAACAATTGTAATTGTTATTATTTCTGACTTTGAAATGTGGATTTGACCTAGTGATCAAGTCATATATGCTTCAATTTCTATGACTTGCAGGAAACTGTTCTGGAAATTTCTGTTGGGGGGGAGGGGTTAAGAAAAAATAAATAAATAAATAAAGTATTAGAGCCTGAAATAGTTTGTTGTTGTTTTTTCCTTATCTCTAATTCTGATGTTAGCATAAAGTGCCCCAGTAAACTGCATTGTTTAGGAGTTCATAAACCCTGAACTTAATTTTAATCTAGTTTTCATCCATTGCACTTTAACATTAAACACCCACTTCTGCTGCTTAATTGAGTCACAACGGGAGATAATGTATTTCTGTCTTGGATATGACAACTGTGGACAAGCATCTCTTCTTTATGATTATGTTGCTAGCTAGAAAACCTTCATATTTTTTTAACATTTTCTTATAAATTATAGCTTTTAAGTGTTTCAAGGGGCTTGATGCTCTCCTATGAATTTTGAATCATTAATTAGTATACCTTGAAATGTAGATTTAAAAAAATGAATAATGAATGTTTTCTGGTGCCAAAACTATACTAACCTTGGCAAATTTCCCAATAGTGATTTTACATTTTATAAACAGTCAAAAAAAAAAAAAAAAAAAAAAAAGTGAAGGCTTTTATCGTATTACATTAAAAGGCAGAAGATGAAACAATATTCATTTTCTCTTTACCCTGATATACACTTATGACAAATCATTGACAAACTCTGAAATTAGTAGGCTCAAATTAATTCTTTGAAATATCAAGTAGCAGATAAATGATATGCCATCTGTCATCCTGTCAGAGGTTCTTTTTAGAGTATCATTGTTCAGGAATGAATCATAGAATTAATCATAGAACGGCTTGGGTTGGAAGGGATCTCAAGGAGCATTTAGTTTCAATCCCCCCTGCCATAGGCAGTGATGCCACCAACTAGATCAGGTTGCTCAGGGCTTCATCTAGCCTGGTCTTAAACACCTCCAGGATGGGGCATCCACAGCTTCTCTGGGCAACCTGTTCCAGTGCCTCACCACTACTAGAAGGAAATTAAAGAATTTCCTTCTAACCTCTAATCTAGAGGTTAGTTTAAAACCATTTAGTTTAAAACCATTCCCCCTTGTCCTATTATTATCTATCCTTGGATAGAGAGTCTTTATCCTTGGATAAAGAGTCTCTCTCCATTCTTTTTATAAGGATTTAATTACTGAAAGGCTGTAATGAGGTCACACTGGAGGCTTCTCTTCTCTAGGCTGAACAGCCCCAGCTTTCTCAGCCTTTCTTCGTAGGAGAGGTGCTCCAGCCCCTTGATCATCTTTGTGGCCCTCCTTTGGACCTGCTGTAACAGCTCCACACCCTTCTTGCACTGGGAGCCCCAGACATGGATGCAGGACTCCAAGTGTAGCCTCACAAGGGCAGAGTAGAGGGGAACAATAACCTCCTTTGCCCTGCTGGCCACCCCTCTGGTGATGCAGCCCAGGACGCAGTTGGCCTTCTGGGCTGCAAGTGCACGCTGCTGGCTCATGTTGAGCTTTTCATCCACCAGACCCCCCAAGTCCTTCCCTATAGGGCTGCTCTCAGTGAGTTCTTCTCTCAGTCTGTACTCATGCCTGGGAATGCCCCAGCCCAGGTGCAGCACCCTACATTTAGACTTGTAACCCCAGTATTCTCTGAATGAGGTATTGTTTAGTCCTTTGAGATTTCTGGCCTCCCACTAGGTGGACCGAGCAAAGTTATACGGAAGCCAACACTACTTCACAGGGGAAAAAACACAGACAGAAAAACAAACTCCAAAATAACCTGATAGTTTTTGCCACTCAAAATAAGCTGCCTGGACAATATGCTGTCCATAATTAATGAGAGGCCAATTTTATATTTATGCTTTCAGCTAAACAAAATATGGACAAACATCACTGTGATTTCAGAGGAGCACACCTCTCATTTTCCATATCGCAGAATAATTATATGAATGGTTTTGCAGGAATAACATGGCTAGAAACAGTGTGTGGTATCCAGAGTTACAGAATTATTATATGGCAAAAGAACTAGTCCCATAGAAAAATTGAATCACTGAAAGGGTGCATTTACAGGGTGCTGCAACAGCCTCTCCAAAGCAAAACAGTTCATTGTCCTGTGTTTGCACTTATTTTTTTTTCTATTTTTTCTTTTATGAAAGGAAAAAGTAGAGTTATTATGAAAAAAGAAAGAAAAAAAAATGTTCTGTTAGAAACCTAACCTGTCAAAACACAATTTCAACAGAGAATTTTCAACTAGTAGTATTTTCCATATCACTCTGACTAATTGCAACAAAGGAAATTTAATTTACATATGAGGAAACACCTTCCCCTAGCATTACGGAAAAACAACACTGAAAGGAAATTTTGGACATATCCAAAAGCAAAGGTTTCTTACAAACCTCCTGAGAAGAGCACCTGTAGAAACAGAATAGGTGCAGGTGTTTCTGCCCTTAAGTCAGGGAATAGCCAAGCTAACCCCTATTTTCTGATTATTTTCTGTAGTTTTATTGAGCTAATCAAACCAACTGCCAATGCAACTCAGAAGCCTTAATTCTAGCCTTCATACAGCAGACTTCACAAAAGATGGGTATGAAAGGCCTAAGGCTATAAGAACTGTAAGACATATAGAATCATAGAATCATAGAATATCCCGAGTTGGACAGGACCCATAAGGATCATCAAGTCCAACTCCTGGTACTGCACAGGTCTACCTAAAAGTTTAGACCATGTCACTAAGTGCACAGTCCAATCTCTTCTTGAATTCAGACAGGCTCAGTGAAGTGACTACTTCACTGGGGAGCCTGTTCCAGTGTGCAACCACCCTCTCCGTGAAGAACCTCCTCCTGACGTCGAGCCTAAACTCCCCCTGCCTCAGCTTAACCCCGTTCCCGTGGGTCCTATCACTGGTGTTTATGGAGAAAAGGTCTCCTGCCTCTCCACTCCCCCTCACAAGGAAGTTGTAGACCACAATGAGGTCCCCCCCTCAGCCTCCTCTTCTCCAGGCTGAACAGGCCCAGTGACCTCAGCCACTCCTCATAAGTCTTCCCCTCTAGGCCCTTCACCATCTTTGTTGCCCTCCTCTGGACACTCTCCAACAGTTTAATGTCCTTTTTGTACTGTGGTGCCCAGAACTGCACACAGTACTTGAGGTGAGGGCGCACCAGCGCAGAGTAGAGCGGGACAATCACTTCCCTCGACCGACTAGCAATGCCGTGCTATAATCTGTCACTGTCTTGCAATACAGAATGAATGTAGTATTAGGGCAAATTATAGAGTTCTTATGCAAATGAAAAAGCCAGCAATTATCTAATTATATTAATTTGCTAGAGGATTAGTATTCTCTATACTTAACTATTGTGGCACTGCCTTAAAGAGCTTTTTTTCTTCTTTTGAACTATTTATATATATTTACAATGGTACTTTTTATGTATCACATCTTGACTACTAGATCTGAGAAAGGTAAGGAAAAAAAGGCGATTTTCATTATATTCCATGTACATCTCAAGTATCCTGATTTACCATAGCTACACTTAAAGAAAAAAAAAAAAAAAAAAAAAAAAAAAAAAAAGGAAAGGCATTCTATAAACAACCAGCCTCTGATTTTGATTTAAAGCGATCAATTCATCATAAGCTAATGGCAGGTTTCAGCAGGTGAGAGAAGCAAATAGAAGAAGCAGTAGCTTTCTGTTTGCACATTCCACTTTGATTTCATTTGTGCTCCACAGCTGTAACTTCCATTCCCTGATTTCAGCAGGATCCTACCCTGTGTATAATTGAATGTTTATAATGTATAAAATCAGAAAAGAGCAAGTCATTCCATATCAGTTAGAAACATGGATTTGTGTTGTTTGTTTGTTTGTTTGTTTTAAATTAAGTCTGGACATTTTTCTAAATTACAAGCTTTAACCTATAAAGGATAAATAGATCTTGTTGCAGGAATCATGGTGAATATGTCTGCAAAACCTCTTGTAGACAGACTCAAGTCAGTTCTGCCTGTTCTTCCATTCAGCCAGGTGTAAATCAACTGCACACTGAGACTATCAGTTTAAATCCAGCATCCAGCTAATGCATCTCTATTACTTCCAATTGAGAACCAGTTCTGAATGCAGGCAGGAGGTGAGCTTGTTTCTGCCTGTGATCTTATCTCACGTACCAGCTACAGCCTCATACAGGATGTTGGACCATTGTGGCTTTCAGATTCTGAAAAGAAAAGGAGACAGGAGAAAGTAAAAGGGATGCGAAACAGGAAACAAAACTTGGACTGAAAGCTAAAAAGGTGGCAAAAAAGGAAAAATTTCATTCAGTATCATGTCTCCTCTGTCGATGCTACAGATACTGTAGCATTGTACATACTTCCTCCCAACCCCACAGCAACAGAAAGCAATCAAAGCTTGTCTCTTTAATCAACACATAAATCTGTTTAGACATTATGGTTTGATTAAACAAATACTGCAATTCCATGACACAATCCAGCAGGGAATCTGACATCTGCAACAAAAATCTGGTTGGCAAAGAACAAGATTGTATGTAGTGGAGGAGGAAGAAAACTGGTATTATCAGTAACTGCTCCCCATGCAATAATTGTTCACATTTACTACAGCTCAGAGAATTTCCCCAGCTCACCAGATCTGCATAAGAACAACTACTGTGTGAAATGTAAACCTCTGCTCTTCCTGAATCTTCCAGAGTTTGCACATACAGTCTTCCATTATTGGTATTGTCACTTTGTCTCAAAGCAATTAATAGAGCAATCAACCCCAAGAAGGGAAGGAGGCAGTTTATGTCAGTAGAAATGCTTAAAAATCTCATTTCACATACCAAATGCTATATACATGCATCTCAGTTTGTGAGAGGAGGAAGTTATTGCACTTTACTATATATTTCAGTTACAACCCAGTTTTGTCACTGTGCACAAGTGCTACCAAAATGCTTGAGAAACAATTTAGACACAAACTAAGTCAAAATAAGTCATTTAATGCAATAAAAAAATACACAATTTTTCATCAAAGTAGCAATTCAGAAATCAAAATTATTACACATTTGCAGGCTAGTACCTTGGGGAACTATGATTTTTGCAAAAGCAGACATCAACAGGACATAAAAACTATCCCTCAGAAATCTACCTTTAAAGTTCTGTTTGTAGATAGGTAAGAAAGCCCTATAATAAATCCACCCAACTTCGCAGACGGGAACTGGAAATATCTAGAATACTTTTAAAGTAAATATTAATATTAATTTGGTATCCTGTACCTCAAATAGAGACTTAGGGAATGATCAGAGTAGTAATAAGTCTCTTCCTAACAAAAAAAAAATAAGTGAAATGTGTAAAACTGATTTTAGTGCTAGAAGTAGTAAACTGAAATGTATTTATTTCACATAAAGAGCCTGGTACTGCAAACATTGTTTTCCCATCCTTGAGGAAGAGGAACAAAACAAAACAAAACAAAACAAGAAAAAAAAAATCATCCCAGCATGTGGTCATTATGAACTGTACCTGTAATCTGTTTTTCTATATCCTATTAAAAAGCTCCTAGAAGGTTTGGAAAACATGTTTTTAAAATACTGTGCAACTGTAGGTGTTTCCTAGAGGTGACTGCTGCAGAGCAATACCTTGCTAGATTTGCATGTTGCATATGCAGTAGCTCTTGGAGAAATGCCCATTACAAACATGCCTGCAGAGCACTCTAACTCTGGACTCTTCTCTGTGTTGAGTGGGATGAACCCAGGCTCATATCCCCAATGAAATCAGTAGCTAAAAACACTTATGAATATGGTGTTTATGGTTAACAACAGTGGTTGGAAAAATAGCTGGTAATTAATCTGGGTTGCTGTGGCCATGCATCCTGGCACCCTGCACAATACAGGCCATAGATACTCTATGCATTAATTGTTTCAAGTCCATTATCTGTGCTCATACAAGAATTTTTGTTTTCAAATCCATTGTCCCTATTGTTGTCTTTAAAACAAATAAATAAATGGGATCTGAATATGTCCATCTTCAGCTTTCAACATTTGTACCTTGGTCAGATGTTTTTGAATCTCCTACTTGGATTCTCCTATAGGCTGTGTTCAGATCACTCCTTAATTGTCTCTCTTGTAGTCAGAGTGAATGAACTAGTATCTGATGTCACATTGCGCTAATAGACTCAACTCTTTGTAGGTAAGGTAAAGTTAAAAAATATTTTGCACATATCTTTAGAAGTTACATGTTTCAGCAAATGCTTGACACATAAAACAGATTAGAAAGCAATGCCCATGTGTAGCATTGTGGATCAAATTTCAAAAATATTTGCAAAGCATTGGTGTATTCAGGTTTCTTGAGCGAGCCCTGCACCAGCCCTGCTGGTGAGTATCTAATCCAAGGACAGTATGTGCTCTGCTTTTGTAGAAGAACCTAACTGTTCTGGGAGACAGTCAGTAGGTGTGACATGACTTAACTCACTGTTTTCAGTATAGTACTTGTAATGCCTTAGAGTTTGCATGCCCTTTGCAATGCTGCTATTAAAAAGTTTATAATAGAAAAAAAAAAAATGGCATAATGTATAGAAATCTCTCTTTTTTTTTTTTTTTTTTTTTTAGTAAGACTCTTCATTATGTTAACATAATTTAGGAGACATTTGGATGTGGAGCTTGGTGATTTGGTTTAGTGGAGGACTTGTTAGTGCTGGGTCAGAGGTTGGACTAGATGATCTTGGAGGTCTCTTCCAGCCGAGATGATTCTGTGATAATGAATGGCTATTTCACTTCTTTTTTTCTAGCTTTTTCTTGCTGAGCTTCCTGTATATCCCCACTTAACAGAGAAGCCTCTTAGTGGGAAAATAAAATAGTTCCCTTGAATCCAGTTGTTAGCAAGTACCACTATTACACACAGATATTTTTTTTTTGTAGCTGTGCATAAGCATTTTCAGGTGCATGGATCTCTCACAGATAGTAAAATACAGTCACTCTTCTTTTTACTATATCATTATCCTAAAAGGTGATAATTAAAATGATTTCACAGTTCAGATTTAAATAACATTTTTATTAATTATGGACTGCTTATAATTGCCATATTTTGAAATATCTCATTAGCCTTATATTACATAAGGAAATTATTATGACTGCATTATCATTACTAACTCTAAATAGAAGTAATTTTCATAGTCTATACACTGCATATGTCAAATTGTAGAAATCGTTGGGTTTTTTTCTTTTACTTTCTGAACTATTCCATCTTTTCAGGCTCAATGTAATTATGCCCCTTCTTTCAGAATAAAAAGCCTGCTATTTTGAGCTCAGTTTAGAGAAAAAAAAAAAAAAAAAAAAAAAAAAAAAAAAAAAAAAGAATAATTCCAGCAATCAAAAAAAAAAAAATAAAAAAAATATAAAAAAAAAAAATAAAGAAAAATAAAAAAAATTTGTGATTAAAATGGGTAGAGAG
>CM021732.1:103213741-103623215 GCA_011075105.1 Heteronetta atricapilla
TTTTTAAAAAAAAAAAAAAAAAAAAAAAAAAAAAAAAAAAAAAGCTGGTAAGTGTCCCTGAACTATATAAAAGGATAAGATGAAAAGTTAAAGCTCACAAAGTTTGCTGAATAAAAACATTTTCTGATTAAAATGGGTAGAGAGGTAGCTTTCCTTAATTGTAATACATAACATTAGAGATGAAAAATTACAGTCAATGTGCAAGAATTCTGTATTAGCTCTCCAGATCAATGTGATCAATACAGATGTTTTCACTCTCATTTATGATTAGGAGTATATCAAACTGTTTGTAATTTAGCTTTTGCTTATAATACCAGTAGGAAAAATATTTTCTCGGCTGATTCCTAAAATATGTGTTCAATTCAACAACTTTAAGATCACAGTCAAAACTGTGCCAATTTTCCCTACCATAACTGGTGTCAGTGGCATACCCATCTTGTAGACACGTCCTTGTTCCTACTGCCTACAAATCATATCGCAATGAACAAACCACAGAGAAAGCCCAAAGAGCTCTTATGTTTCTTTAGGGTGATTCAGTTGCACCACCCATTGTTGGAAAAGAGAGGGAGAATGAGAATGGTCTGGTGTCCCTTTTGGACCAGGAACTGCTCCAGATGTGGATGCGTGTCTTGTCTGTTAGGGAATGGAAATGAGAGAATCTCTCTTGGAGCAAGGTGTATCCAAAAATCATGCTTCTTGATTCATGGAAAATTCAGGTAGTTTGGGGTACAAAAGAGAAATTAAATAAATTCCATTTCCAGAGCAGTTATTTCTGGGAAAACTGTGAGGTATCTGCATGTAAGGAGTTTGGAGCAGGCTTCAGCAAAAGTTTTTCAGGGCAGTTTTTCTTTCTCACCCTGCCTCACAATCTGCCTAGAACCCCAACAAGCAAGTTAACAGAAGTTGTACAGACTGCTGCGGCCCTATGTAATGGCATCCTTGATCAAGAATCATTCCTTCAGACATCCTCACCAACTGCAGTGATCATTGCTGTTACAGGATCCTTATCATCCTCTGTAGTTTATAGATGAATAAATGCCTGTAAAAATCTGTGCATTTTTTTCATTTGCTACCTATAAATTGTTTTAGTATTGATGACTCATGTGTAACCGAGGAAAATTAAAAAACAAGAATCACCACATTTCCAATCTTTGGTTTCTTTGTTGCTTTTTAATTACATTTGGAATAGAGTTCCAAGGGCTGATGAGAGACCATAAACAACAATATTCATTAAAGCTCAACAATCTTGCATTTAAATGGAAACAGCCCCTTGAGCAACAAAAACCACCAATGAATGCCACCAAATCACATCAAAATCACATCAAAGTATCTGCTAGTTATAAGACCACTGGGTACGAAGGTGAAACCCTTGACAACAAATACCAAAAACTACACAGCAAGGTGATAGTTTGGCAAGAAAGAGACAAAGCCAAAAGCAAACAGCTTTTTGCAGGAGTGAGAGGGAGAATTAGAGATGAAAAAAAAAACAAACAAACAAACAAAAAAAAAACCAATGATATGTATATACACAGAGATATAAAGATCCTTCACCCCATAACTGGACATGACAAAAATTCAAAGACCACTCAGGTGGTAGGTATGGAAGAGGCCAGAAGATATTGCCCATTACTGAATGTCTAAAAGAGACCTATGCATCAATTTACAAAGATATTTAGATTAGAAACTATAGACTATATTATAGACTCTGTTTGTTTAAGCCTCAGATTTATTTATTCCTGGATGCTTAAAAAAAGTACAAAATTCCTGGATATTCAAACAGTGTGAAATCCTTACAAAGTTTACACTGAAGTTACAGAAGGTATTTCAAAACTCATCAGAAATCCCAAATCCCAAATCAGAGAAAAGGCCTAATGAGCCATCAGAAAAAAAAAAAAAAAAAAAAAAAAAAAAAAAAAAAAAAAAAAAAAAAGAGCTCATAAGACTCATTATCCATCTGAGTGAGGAAGAGAATTTACCCAAGCTGATATCATCCAAGCTGATATCATCCAAGGAAAAAAAAAAAAAAAATGGCTATATTTTTAAATATGCCATTATCCTTGTCTTCCTTCCCCACAAACATTCAACTTCTCCTTCATAAATGAAAAGATCCATATTCTACAGAATAAAAGCAGTATGTCTTCTCACAGAAATAACTCCCCCAGGTGATAAACCTGCAGAACTCATGGCAAAAGAAAGCACTGAAGACTAGAAGATTATATGAACACCAAGGAGGACCAGACAACTTCATTAAAAAAAAAAAAAAAAAAGAAAAAAGAAAAAATAAAGAAAAAATAAAGAAAAAAGAAAAAGAAAGAAAGCTTACAAAATACCCAGAAGAGAAATCCTGTGAACTGAAACAATTGGAGCCTTGCTCTTAGGGCATCCCCCAGCATTTACTGCTATGAACAAAATATTTCACCACCTGGACCTTTGGTTTGACCTGAGCTCGCTGTACCTATGTCCTTGCATGCCCTCATGGTGGTGCCACCTCTGAGGTGATTGGTCTCTGCCAGATGATAGCCCCTGAGAGAAACATGTGGTTGGTACTGAAAACTCCTGTTTCATCATTATCCTCCCATCCCCTTCCCTCTGTGCTCCCTGTTGTAGTCATTGACAGGGAAGCAGCCCAATGAACTCCAGAAGCTGGTGTAGTCTTGTGCAAGCCCTTTTTAAATGAGCAACAGCAGGCTGCAGTGAAGCAGCCTTAAGGCTTGGGTGCCCGTGCAAGCCCAGTTTCCAGCACAATCCTGTGCAGCCTTTGCTGATCATGGCAGCTGCACTAATACTGATAACTAGTCTAAAACTATCTCTGAGGGGGCTCTATTTCACTGTAAATAGGCCCAAAAAAATGGCTAAAATGCTACTGCGTGATTCACCCATATGCAAGGGCAACTAAAAAAAAAAAAAAAAAAAAAAAAAAAAAGGACTTAAAACCATTTTTTTACCTCAAGGGCACTGTGCAGGTAACCATGTTGAAGATGGTGGTGTGCAGGCACTGCAGCAGTAGATGCCAAGCTAATGTCTGCTTCTTCATTTGCTTTACATTGTCTTCTTCTGGGGGGGGGGAGAGGATAGAGTCACTTCCTTTTTCTTTCTTTTATTGCTTACTGAGTCCAAATGACACTTGCAAAGATGAGTATGGGTGAAAAAAAAAAAATCAATTTACTGATGAAAGACTTTCATGTTTTTGCTCCAAGACTTAATTCCTATGCATGGCTGAGAATGACAAATAAAATATAATAATCTTTTCAATTATACATAACAGATAACCAAACATTGCTTATGGGAAATGTGCTTAGCTGCAATAATAGACAGGTAGATACAAACTAGATTGAGAGCAAAATGTGAGTCGTTGTTGATTTTCTGTCACACCAAACTAATAAAGTATTCAATAAAAGCATACTATAGATTAATTGTCAAAGGAAAAAAAAATACAAATGCCTCAAGAAATGCTCTTTTCCTTCTGTTTCTATCCTGAGCTTAAACCAAAATCTGAATATTAATGTCTTAAAATAGGAAAAGCAATAGACAAATATGTTATGATGGTTATCTCTGGGTTGGTTATCTTTTGATTGCACATCAAAAACAGTATGTTACTTCAGATAGCAGTCTTTCTACACTAAACAGAATAAGAAAGGTATATAAAACAGCACCTAAAAAATTGCCTGTCTTTAATATTTCAGGGAACCTTCCCCTACTTACACAGGCATTGTATTAGAGGCATTTTAACACTGAGATGTTCATACTCCAAATTTCAGTCTTCCTCTCTCCAGTACCTCCCCTTCAGCTTAACTCTATTGTCAAAGCTTCCAGCATAAAGATAAATCAGCATTTTAAATAACAAATGGCAATACAGGTGGTCAGGTTAACTCCAGCTACAAACCGGGTATTATAGGGATGTTGTTTCAGCCTGATATGAAGTCTTCACATACACCATTACCAGCACTCTTCACAAAAGGAAAAGGAAGTAGGAAAAATAAAAGAACTTCAACTAGCATTATCAAAGGATTGCACTCCTCCCAATTCCCACCTCTTTCTCCGTACCAGCAAAAGACAGGCTGCTGCTCTTGCCCTCTCATGGTCCCTCTCATGGTCCCTCTGAGGTCCCTGGGGCTCCAGGGCTCCAGTATTTCTGAGAAAGAAGAAAAGTGAAACAGCTGAAACAACACCTCAATCTCTGATTCATCAGCTAGAGTTTTCAATAACCTGTCTAATGATTTTACTGTGTAAAGTCTTTTAGTAATACTTATCCCTGTCATTACACATATTCATCTGCATGTTTTCATTTCCTAGCTTAAATTAGAGACACTCAATAGAATATTCTCTTACATGAAACATATTTTTGCTAACCTTAGTGTGATGCATGTTTTACAATTAAGCAATAAAATACAGCTTTTCATCAGACAACAAAAGATGCTTTCAATAATGGAAAATTGTATGGAAATCATTTATCATATGCCTCCTCTAGTGTTGTTTTTTTGTTTGTTTGGTTTGGTTTGGTTTTGGCTACAATTTCTCCCAGAAGTTCCATAAAGGGAGAAAGCAGGGAAAGCAAACAGTAATTAGGAGAGAAAAAAGGTAGGATGATCCTAGACAGCCAATCACACTTAGAACATATACTCCTTTTGATGAATTTTATTGGCATTTTTGAAGAAATCAATAAAATAATATTGCAAGAAATAATCTTCCAGTATGACCAAATTCTCCTGGCATACTATTGATTGAATGTACTTAACATTGACAGAAAATGCTTCATTCATCTTTCATACTAGTATTTGAGGAGTTGTGTCTGACCATTCCACTATCTGTGTGAAAACTGTCTTTTAATGCAGAAGCAATGCCAGCTTTACATTTAAAAGCTATTCTAATCTTTCACGTGAAATAGCAATATTATACATAAAACACTTGCTACAAAACACACCAAAAAAATGCAAGTATTAAAAAAATTGGTATATGTTAACAGTAAAATAGATCATGCATCTGTAATTAACCCAAATATGTGCTGAATCTAATGCAGTACATTATTATGTCATTGCTGGTTTTAACAAAATGTTATATACAATTCCTTTTAGAAACATTTAAATGGATTAAAAAAAAATCTACTGCATGAATACACAGGAGGCATTTGAAATGAAAAACCATTTAGATCCACAGTGCACTCTAGTGACATTTGAGCTGACAAAATTATCTGCCACTCTAAATGCAGGCTGACCCCAGGAGTGGACTGCTCTACCACAGAGGGATGTAAGAGGATCAGGAAAGTAGGTCTCATTTTTAGTCTGAAGGAGAGCATGATCACATATCCACCTTTACCTCCTCTCACCTTCTTTTATTACTCTTTCCACCATGGAGAGAGTGTTGTTCCCTCACCTTCAGGCTGCTGGTTCCCAACTTTGCCCTCTCCCATGCCTCATCAAGCAAGGGCACACAAGCTAGGAGGTCTCCTCTTTCTTTTACCCTCACTCCTAGCTACACTAGGTACAGCTACTTAGTGCAAATAAATAACACCACTACATTTGATATTGCTGCATGTATTCATGATTAATGACAAATCAAGCTTCCCGGAGTGTTCAGCTGTGAGGTGCTGTGAACCAAGCAAGAGGTGATGGCTGGAGGCAGAAGGACACCAGTACTGAACCTCAGGCTTCTTTTTCTAACCCAAATTCATCCAAAAATTCCCTGCTAGCATTTTAATACTACCTGTTATAAATAAACAAAATAAAACATATTGAAAAAAATGAGCTGAAACCTTTCCTGTTGAAGATTTGTTTGACCATACGGCACTGCCTCAGGGATAAATGCACTACCAGCGTGCCTCCAGAAATTCCCTAAAACTTAATTTTCTATCATATTTGCCAAGTCATGGAAAAAAAAAGAACAAGTAACATCTTTTTACAAATATTAGATTATCAACAATAAAAATGCAAATATTCACATATCCTTGATTTACAAGCCAATGACAATTAAGCTGCTTTCTGCTTAAGAAAAATCTGTTTTCCTGCTAATGTCTTCTCTAGCAATCTGTCCTCAAAAAGATTATTTTTTGTTTTCAGAATCACAGAATTTCTAGGTTGGAAGAGACCTCAAGATCATCGAGTCCAACCTCTAACCTAACACTAACAGTCCCCACTAAACCATATCCTTAAGCTCTACATCTAAACGTCTTTTAAAGACTTCCAGGGATGGTGACTCCACCACCTCCCTGGGCAGCCTGTTCCAGTGCCTAACAACCCTTTCAGTAAAGAAGTTCTTCCTAACGTCTAACCTAAAAATCCCCTGGCGCAACTTAAGCCCATTCCCCCTCGTCCTGTCACCAGGCACGTGGGAGAACAGGCCAACCCCCATCTCACTACAGCCTCCTTTAAGTTATCTGTAGAGAGCGATAAGGTCGCCCCTGAGCCTCCTCTTCTCCAGGCTGAACAAGCCTAGCTCCTTCAGCCGCTCCTCGCAGGACTTGTTCTTCCAGGCCCCTCCAGGTTTTCTGATGATGGGGTAACTTAATAGTTTCCTTTTCTCCAAAGCTCCAAGTGATAAGACATTTTGCATGGCATACTGAGAATGTTGTAGAATGCCATAGTTGATCTGTTGCCTTTCTACTAGATGGAAAAATTGTGTAGACTGTGGAAATAGCATTTGTGCCTTTCTTTGCACATCTGAGGTCCCAGTTTTCATGTACTCCTCTTCTGGTCAGCATTACTGATGATGCCTTCTCCTTGAAAGCTCAGTTTATTGACAGAGCTATTAATTGCTATAATTTCTGTATCTCTGTCTCTTCACATGTTGTGAAAACACTCTGTTTCCTGGTGTGCTCTCCAGAATTGAAACACAGTGGGATGAAAACAAACACATTATGAGTATTAAATTGGCTATAGTTTTGTAAGTGCAGAACTGGTAAAATCATTGTGAGATGATTTTCAGGTGATGACGTCTTTCTCTAATTACTTTGCATTGTCAGCCTTCAAACTAGAACTGTTTTATTTCATAGCTCAATAGATAGAAATAATATATTTCATGCAGTGTGATAACACAGATTTACTTTTTATTACATGAAATTCTAGCTGTTTTTACTGTAATTCATCATAGTACATTTGTTTTACATAGTAATATTTTATAGGAAAAACATTGAAAAACTCTTGGTCCCTCTCTGATATGTTCTTTACTTTTTACACACTCTCCCATTACAAAACAAACAGAATTAACATTAGAAAAATTGATCTTCCTAAAATCATAGAGTATTATGATAGGTAGATTTTTTTTAAGTAGTAGTTCAATTTATTTCTCAACTCTGAATCTCTGTGGATCTGATCCCCTCTCTAAATGCTCACAGTACCCTCCAGAATCAATCTGTGAATGCAAATCTTACTATTACCGTTAGTGCTTGTAGAAACAGTCACTGTAAATTTAACCATAACATCATACATTTCTACTGAGCAGCAGAGAACCTATACAGACAGGTTAAAAGTACAGTAAATCCAGATTAATCTCCTTACTGCTGCAGCTTTGTACTTGATGTGCCTCCTGGAGGCTGAAAATATTATTAGCTGCAGCTGGAACCAAAGGCACAATGTTGTCCCTTGCACACCCATGACCCCAGCTCTGTTGGGCTGGTAGGAATACCATTCTCATTACACCTGAACACAGATATATGAAATATTAGTAGAGGCATACTACAGTGTTAGCATAACGCAATCTGAAGAAGACTTCTCTGAGAGCCTTCTGCTCTTCTCAAAAGCTTTACAATAATAACACAATCAAAGGTTGTAGCATGTTCCCAATTCTTTTTAATAACCTGGTAAAACACCAGCATACAATGAAATCAATGCAAAGCTGTCTTTGTTGACATCAAGTACCTTCTGACTTTCTAGACTTAAATAAAAGTAAAAATTAAATTTCTGTATTGTACATGGCCATAAACATAATTATTATGAATTCTGACTCTCCATTTTCAAAGTGGACACAATCCAAATTAAATTGTTGCATAGGACTGAATGAAGAGGCTCTGTGCCTCCAGTGTGTATCTTTTCTCTGCAGCTGAAATAAAATGTAAGCACAGATTTACAGACTTTTTTTTATTAGTTGTTTACTACACTTTATGATATCAACATTTTTGTGCATGCAATACACTGCTAGATTGTGTATTGAACTTTTAGTCTAGGAAATAAATTCACAGCACAAGAAGAAGAAGACTCCACAATTAATTTCCAAGGCACTAACATGTGTCTTCAGGTGCAAATAGTGCAAAGCACCTGAATGAGGGCCACCTGACACGATACAGGATGAGTGATTTGAAGCTGGTTCTCAGAAGCAAACAGCACAGGTGTGTTTAGAGGAAGCTATTCGAATGATAGGCAGGGGAAAATAAATCAAAGAAAATATTCTGTACTCCTGTTACACAGTTGCGTTGACTGTGTCTTATTCTCCCATGTCATGCATGCTTTCACTAATAATTTTCTTCATGTATTACAATTGCACTCAATAGGTCCAAATGTTTTAAAGAAATGGAATATAACAAGCAAAGATGAAAACTGTCTGCCATGGAGGGTGGAAAATGGGAGTAAGGTTTTTCTTTTTTCCTTCTTGGAAAAATGGAAGATTCTGGAGTATAGTGATGTATTCTCTTTGTTAAAGTTTTTCTTTTGTTTTGGTTTGGTTTGTTTTTCTTCATGTTCCTTCCCCTTGGACGTGATGCTAAAGTTTTTCACCTCCAATTCTTATGTGCCAGGGACCCACATGACTCTCACTGGAGCTGTCAGAGTGCCAATTACAGGCAGTTTGAATTTTCACCAGTCCTGCACAGAGGTGAATGAAAACCTCTATTCCTAAGAATGAATTTACCTTTTCTGTAAGTTTTGAGCTTTTGTTCACTTCCCTGGCAGCAATCAAATTTTCTCTGTTTATACTGTTAAGAATATGATTCTGCTTTTGGGCATTGCTGTCTCCAATCTCTATTTAATAGATCCAAATGTGAAGTCTTTCCCTAAGGAAAAAATACAATAGTAACTTACTTATGTTAATCTCTCCACCCCCAGTTTGTTTCAGTAACAGGGACTGCCACCTCTTTAGGAAATATTGTTAAAGCTCAGTACTTTTTTTTTTTTTTTTTTTTTTTTTTTTTTTTTTTAACTTCATGACCTTAATTGCAGTTCTCTGTCACGATCTCTTACTTTTGTCCGGTCTAGTACAGCTGGATGTGGGTGCTTTCAACCAACACTTTCTCTACCTTGTTAACTTTTCATCCGTGCTACCAGTCATGTCTTTGGAAGAGGTCTTAGACTGAAAAGCAAACACAGTGACAATCTTCTTGATGGGCAGCAAACATCCTATGACATCTTGATCAAGTACCAGAGAATTTAAACACTATTTATACTATGGAACATGATCTTTTTGTGAATAGGCTCTTTGATTTACAGTCTCACAAATATTAGGAGGGAATCTTATAAGATATGAGCTGGTGAAAGATTAATTCTGTTGAAACAGAGCATTTTCTCTTTGCCTTGTGCATCTTTTCTTTTTTTTTTTTTTTTTTTTTTGTATAAAAATTCTCTGAGAAAGTGGATGATTTATTTTAAAAGGACCCTAATTCAAGGTTATGCCAATGAGATAACTGTCTTTCGCTTTGATTTAGATGTTCCAGGCTTTCCTTTACGCAAATAGTATGTTGGCTTCATTTCCTTTATAAGTAATCTTGCTCCCAGCATTACCAGCATACTGGCTCTCAAGTTGTTTCACAAGCAGGTAAGTGGGAGCTTACTAAATCTATTTAAAACTCAGGAAGTCTCTTGGATAAAGAAATGAAAGATGTAATATTGTTCATGCAATGAGGTTCCATATTTGTAATGATCCCTAGCATCATTCATTTTGCAATATTATTCTCTAACATAAAATTTCAGAAGTGGTTTGGTTCTGTGTTTTTTTTTTTCTTCTTTTGCGAAGCTTGAGTAAGATTTTCCTCTTTACAAGCTGAGGTTAAGCTATACAGTAGGAAAGCTTCCATTAACATGTTTCTTATCTTCTGGGTCTGCTTTTCCCAGTTCAACTCATTTTTTCACTGCATCAGCCAGAAGTCACACATCTCTTTCTAACTGGTCATAAATGAGTCTTCTTGGATCTGGACTGGAAATAATGCAAGGAGTGTAACTCCTGCCAGTTATAGCTTTCCAACATTCACTCTGCTGCAGCAAGACCAAATTCTGTTTTCACTTAGTCTTGTGCAGATATTGAGCAATTCCAACAATCTCCCTGATATTATTACAGATTTTCAGCAGTATAACTGACAGAAGACTGAACTTCAGTGCACTCTGACTGCCAAAACTCTTAGATATTTAACCCTATTTTAGTCTGCAGCACACAGCTGAGGAAGGCAGAGCATAGCATAAGTTTGTCTTTGAAGGAGCTTTGAAGGAAAACCTGGGCAGAGTAAATGCCTATATTTAACATACATTATTGCAGATACCTGAGTTAACAGTTATTCTTCTGCTATCCTTGTTAATTTTTTTTTTAAGCAGAAGCCAAATGACACCACACATACACACATATATACAATTAGTTCTGTGATACCTGTGCAGAAATGGAAATTCTTGTTTACCACAGCACCATTCCCATAGAACTCCAGGTTCTAATGCATGGAAAAGACAAGCAAGAATGACCTAATCTGGGACATCTTTCTAAACTTCTCACGCCTTTCCAGAAGAGGGTTCAGATAACAGCTCTCCTTTTTCAATGAGACTTTGGCTACTTCTGCCCGTAGGAGAAGTTGCATCAGCACTGGATGCCAACGCACAATCAGACTGAAGCTTCATGTGGCCACTGCTCCAAAATAGATTTTTGTGGGCTTGCAGAATCGGGGTTTGACTCTCCCCATATTTGTTTTCTTATCCATTACTTCTCCCTCCCAAACAGACAAGCATGAAGACAGCTCTTAAAAGCAGCATCTCAGAGATATTTTCTTCACCCTGTACCCATCATATAGGTTTCCCAGAGAAAGTAATCACCTGTTGAATTCATTTTTAATCACTGTCTTTTTATTATTTTTACTTTTTAGCATAAAGATGTGTAAGTATGTTAGTTCTGTGTCAAGATAAAAAGCAGTATTAAAAAGTTACTATTTTTAAGTAACTCCCAGGAAAGAAAATCTTGTTTCTTTCATGCATTTTCTCTCAGTAAGACATACATGGGTTTACAAGATGCTTAATTCCTCCTTAAGCAGGAGTGAATGCAGTGTAAATCCACACTCTTGTATTCTGACATTTAAAAATACAAAATATTTTTCTAGTAGCTCTACCTATTTTAATCATTGCTTTATTTGCAACTACTGGCCAGAGAAAAAGATGGATGGCTCCTAAAAAACACCTTGGAGAGCAGCTCTCTGTAGAGCAGAAACACAGAACTTCTCTTTCAAGAAATGGCTAATGCTTTGTTGTATAGGAGATTTCTTTCACGTTTGTTGATAACAACATCGCTGTGATGGCACTATTACTGTCAAACTTAGTGATTTACAGGAAAGAGTAAGAACAGAGCAGTGGCCTCAGAAATGTCACTTGAAGGCCTCTTGATTGATCTTTACAACAGTCCCAGAGAACTACTTATCCTGTATTCAAATTCACTATTATTTTTCATTCCTTGTAGAAAGTTGTCGTTATACATAGGCTTAAAATTCATTTATTCTGGAAGTAAATAAGAAAGAATAGTGTAATAAAAGCGGTCTGTAAAGTCTGAAGCACAGTAACTAATGCTTCAAATTTGCTTTGCAAATGCTTCAGCCTACTACAATCTTAATGAAGAAACATATATTCAGTTGGTGTGGTAACTTGTCACCAAATCACTCCAGTGGATTGACACTGATGTACTAGAGTGAAGAATGTGACCCAATGCTACAAGTACGTCATTTCCAAAGCAATTACCTGCACCAGAAGCATCAAGGGTTTTGTTGTTGTTGTTGTTTTGGTTTGGTTTGTTTTTTTTCTATAGGTAGATTATGTTGCTACAAATAATAATAGACATATTTTTTCTTTAAAAGAGAGAACAATCTTAAAACAATTTAAAACAATTTTTAAATTTTAAAAAGTAATAGTGGCTTCATGGAGAGTGGGACTCCATGTGTTTCCAAAAATAATAAGCTCTCATGATCACATCTACTGTCCAGCTGCAAAAACGGGAAAACCTTCACTGAATTTCATTCACTTCTCTTCTAGCTGTGTATTAAATGATTTGTAAATGTTCCCCTCCCAGCACATCATGTAGTGTGTACTGATAGGAAGGTCCCTCCAAAGTGCAAGTACTGGACAAGGAAAAAAACACAGTCACTAGCGTATTCAAGCAATTAAAACCTTGACTTTGTACAAGTTTTATTTTTTCTCTCATTTGTTTACTCATTCTCAAAAAATTGCCCATACACTTGATAGGAGGAGGGTTATTACTACTAATGACGTTGTGGGCATTCTGCATTTTTGCCTCATGGAAAGGAAAATATTTTTATACAACCACCAATATTTTATATATTTTTTTTAAATTCTAGATACTTGACATTGCTTACAGTCTCAGCAATTCTATGTGAAAAATTATAGTGCCTAAAGGAGTTAATCAATTAGGAAACATTTCCTGACTTTTCAGCTTTAATTTATTTTTTCCACTGTCATTTTAATGGTCTTTCTCATTTCCCTCATAAATATATTAAATAATTCCTTTTTCTCTCTACTGCAAAGATTTTAAACATATTGAGATCTCAGTCCATCTTTTAAGCATTTTTATTTTTCTTTTTTACAGCATATTTTCTGAAATACCCAGCATAATGTTTTGAATGAGGCTGCGTGCATTGTATGCAGAGAAATAGTCCTGGCCAATACAGTTTTTGCATAGCCTAGATGCATTTTTTGTTGTTGGCAGCAAAGTTAGGGCATATCATATATACCTAAAAGCTTAAATATGAATGAGGAAATCTGTTTCCTGAAGTGACATTTCTCTTTATTCAGAAAACAAACATGTAGCTGTATTATTTCAAAGCTGATCATATGGGGAAAAGGAAACGATGTATCAGTAAGAATTAAACATGTCTTTTAGATTTTCTTCTTTGCAAAGCCTTCAGTCTTTCCATTTTCCGATCTAGTCAGAAAATTCCTTTGTACAGTTTTGAAAGTCAGGAAAATACAAATTATATAGAATTCTGTTCAGCATATACGTACATATCTGACATTTAAAACTCCAACAAGAGTGATTTGCAGCCTAATTTCACTCTAGAAATTCTGCTTATAAGCAAGCCACAGTAATAACTGTATAAGAAACATTTTGCTAGTAATTAGTCCAGTTAGCATATGTGTGACTTTAGGTACAACAATATTTTTTCTGTATTTAGTTTGTATATGTGTACATTTCCTTTTTATTATTCATTGCTGTCTCTTATGTTTATCAGTGTAAAGTTATTTCTATGAAAGTACTTGACATTGAAGTCATATGGAACATACTCATTATTCAGATGCAGTAAATCTCCAAGACACATATATAACAAACATTTATCTAGGTCTGATGCCAGTTCATGAAAATGAAGTTAGGCTGCATATAGTGTCCTGGGAACATGTGAGAAAGCAAGACTAGCTGTAATCAGCCATTAATATCTCTTCTGTTGAACACTAGAGGGAGATCAAAGCAAAAGAATAAATGATCTAACAGCCTGTGGTTGTTAATTGGACTTGTTCATAAAATTTCAACTGATGATAAGATGAAACACCAGGTATCATCTTATCTTAACTTTTCACTGTAGTTTTCTTGTGTCCTTATTTAATATTGTTTTACCTAGAATATAATTTGGAAAAAAAAAAAAAAAGTCTCAGAAGAAAAAAGACTGTGCTTATATCAATATATCAATATCTCAATATATTCTGTATAAAATAAATTTTTCCTATGAGACATATACTTCAATGAGAAGATTGAGATTTCAGCAGCTGCAAGATGAAACATAAGCACACAGTCCATTTGTCTTACTGCTCTGTGAACACACAGGACTTTGTTCTTGTATGAGCCTGCAGCAGCAAGCAGGGGGAAATTATTTTTCTACCTTCATCAGAGAGAGTTCTTCCTGTCAGACCAGAAGGTAAGCAACTAAGTCTGCTCACAGTCAGAACAGGATGGAAATTGATGCTGTCCCTCTTTTGCAATCATAACTTCTGTTTTGTTCAGTGTTTGCTGAACAAATTAGTAACATAAAATGTCTTTTAAAATGCAGATATTTATTAGTTTTGTGTAAAAGAAAGTTATCAAATGCACACTTTTCTACTCTCTCAGTTACTGTTGGGAAATGCTAAGATTTTCCATAGGATTCCCAAAGGAAGGGCCTGTAGGGCGTTGAATAATTTCCTTAAAGGAAGGATCTGGTTTATCAGGCCATAGCAGAGAAGAAACTCTGGCATCTGAGCTTCAAAACCAAGGAACTATTCATGCTGCAGCCTGCGCAAAACCTGTTATGCTGCTAGGGATGCCTGAGCTAGATGCAGACAGCAAGGTGTTTGGTTATTGCAAAAGCAAGGTGACTGGTTATTGCAAAAAAGAGTTCACAATGAGGTAGGTCACCTGAGTATTGTCACTGAGCACCACACTCCTATTGCTCCACCTCCTACACATGGTAATACACGTGTATACAAGCCAAGAAATGCTATTGTTATTTAGGGAATAAAAGGTTTGTCTAGGCTTGAGGGAGATGACAGGAGCAGAGAAACGTGGAGGTGGGAGGGGAGAGGTGGAACTTGGCCTTTCATCACAGCAAGCTGCTACAGTGGCTCAGGTCTTGTTGTGAAACCATAACCACACAACGTCACCAGTCATCTCTTCTCTATACAGGGGAAAAAAAAAAAAAAAAAAAAAAAAAAAAAAAAAGAATGCTTTGTGTTTTGCTTCACAGCTCTGTTCAAAAAGAACAATATTTATCCATTATTAATAACAAAACTGTGAAGCCACCCACAAGCTTCTTGTTTACAGTGCTCCTTATGTGTGATATCTGGGAGAGAAAAGTTTGCCTCTGCTGCTGCACCGCAGCACCAACACATCACATATTCTCGGTAGGTTTGGAAGCTCATGTAGGCCAGGCACTCACAGGAAGAACTGTGCTGTCATTAAAGTTAATCAGCAGTTTCTCAGATGTTTCCTGCACACCTTGGGCCTGTCCAATAAATACTAAAACTCAGGCCATGCGAGGAAACTATTTCTTTCAAGAGTTTAAAAATAATAGAAGTTGTAGCTGAGAATGTTTATATATGATCTACTGCTGTTTCATCAAGCAGACATAGGGTTGATTTTTGTTTGTTGTTGTTGGTTTTTTTGTTTGTTTTTGTTTTTTCTTTTATTCAGGCTATGCTGAGATACTTTAATCATGGTCACCTAGAAGTCAGTAAAATACTTTAAATGCTTTGAAGCAGCCAGTAACCCTTTCTTCAGCTATGGCCAGAAAACCTATGAGACCGTAAAATCATTAAGGGTGGAAAAGACCTCCAAGATCATCTGGTCCAAATAGAGCATAGCCTTTAGGAATCAGCAAGTATCATAGCATATTTCTCTGGCACAGTTACTTTAAACATTTGTAAAGAACTGTGCAATGTTCTTTGTTGCAAAACAAATGACAGAGTCAGACCCTGTGTGCTGTTCTTTTTTACTTACTTCTTGTTCAGGGCTAAGCACATCCACATCTGGTAGACAAAAGGAAATACCCATTAGAAAGTGTAAGGAACAGCTTGTCCTCATACCTTGCTTTCTGATATTAGGCACAGTCCCCTTCATCACCATGAAAGCCATTGCTTACCTAATGAAGGAAACAAAACAAACAAACAAACAAACAAGTTGTTCTTTCATTTGCTTTAAACACTACATCTCCACATCAATGTTTTTAATGTATTGTACATATGAAAAAGCTGTAAACAAGCAAAAAGGTAGATATCCATTGATTTTTTTCAAATGTAATTTGACATAAAATTTAATGGCTTGAACTGACGTCACTGAAGATGTATATGGCTCCCATCCATGGACAAGCACATGACTTGTACTGTCGTTTTCAGAAAAAGAAAGCAAAACCAGGCAGAGTAACCAGCCACACACTCCTTGTCCAACCACCTCCACAAGGGATTGATGTTCCACTATGACCAAGTTCTAGAAGGAGAACCATGCAGAACAGATTTCCAGGTGCCCCGATGCCCAAGGCAATTTTACTTAAGCCAATGAGAGTTTAAACACCAGACAGCTTTCAGTATGAAATGCTTGAGACAAAGACATCAGTAGACAGTTGTTAACACCTTAAAGATTTTTATTATTTTTTAATTGAGAAAAGACCATAGTATTTTAAGTGAAAAAAAAAAACCTCCGTATAAACTGAATGAATTGTGAGGTATACTTTAGGTACTGTGTCTGAAACACATCACACTTGTTCTTTTCCATTCCTAATAAATGACTTAGGAAAAAAAAAAAAAGTCAAAACATAGAAACATGGGGAATTTATACATTTCATGGTTCTAGAAACAAATCATTGCATCTACATAATTGGCCAGTTATCTAAGCTGCATTGTGGAGTTCAAAAGCTGGAGAATACTCAATACCCTTTCAATTTTCAGTTACCACCATCTGTTTAGAGAGCAAATACAGATGGGGTCTCTCCAATAAAGGAGAGCTATAGTTTTATAGTAATGAATAGAGGGCAAAGAAATCTGTGAAATGATACAGTATTTAAAGTATGCAGTATCTTCTCATTATGGTTTACAGCTGAAATTACACTTATTGTTATTACTACTGACAAGACCAGTTTACTTAACATGTTGAGATTGAAATAAATGCATTGAAGAAAGCGCTTTATTTATTTATTCAATGAATAACTGTTTATACAATAAAAAAAAAAAAAAAAAAAAATCAACTGCAGACCTGGTTACTCCCAGACCTTTCAGGTGCTAAGTCACTGCATTTCTATTGCACAGAAAATTGAATTTTTGTTATCAATAGGCACTGGGCACACAGGAAAGTATTATGCATTTTGCCCAAGGCTAATCCTGTACAGTGCTGAGACTGCCCAACATCCACTGAGGCTTTCTCAGCATTGTCATAAGTTGAAGTACTGGCACTGGCTCCTAGCTGTGCAATATATACAGTACAAACATGCTTTGTAAGTATCAGAGTGTTGTAAAGAGCTAAGCCATAATCACAGTGAATGAATATAATTGACAGATAATCCAAAATATTTGTTTCCTATGTTTCTACAATACTGTCAGTATATTTTCCAGTCCTGGCTTCTAGTCCTTCAGTTCCCTTCTTCATGTTGCTTTAGGTAACTACAAACTAAATAAAAATTGCTGGTAATATTATAGATGCATAAATTTTAGTAACTTCACTATTGTTGCCGGCTCATTGACCATTAGCCTAGCTCAGAAGACTGCTACTTTCTAGATAAAAAATGTTTCTGACTATCCAATATGACTGAGCTGTTGAATTCTCCCTCCAGGACCCAATTTAAGCATATGAAGAAAAGGCCTGAGGTTTTTGTTGGTTTTGTGATACTTATCATTCAATTTGTAAATATGTTTCAAACTTAAAGGGCTGCTTTTATTTTTATTGCTTTTTATTCTTTAATGCTTTTGCTACAGTCAGTGAAAATTATTATTAGATTGTGAATGACCTCAAGAAAGGGAAAATCCACATAGTTCAGCCATTGATGGGGAAAAAAGATTATCGTATGAGTATACTATATAGTATATAAGTATATATATATATATCTCGTATAAGTATACTCTTTTATTCTTAAATTGCTGTGCCCTACTTTTAACAATTCTGACATATAAGCACTAGCTGTGAGAAGATGATTCTGCAGATACCAGCAAAAGATAAACCTGAGCTCTACCAGAGATTGATGACGGTGAATGAAATGAATCCTCTCTCTGGACAATACAAACTGACAAGGCATTGACAGTGGAGAGGAAGTCTGTTGCATCCAAGCAGTCTCTGGTAGTGCAACCAATGCAGGAAGGTGTTGGTTGCTACACTACTATTTTCACCTGATGACCATTCATAGTTTGGTGTGAAATGACCTTGGCTCACACACTGTCCAGTAGATTTGTAGAGGCAAATGAATCCCATAAATGTGGGACTTACTACAGAGGTATGATCAAAATATGCATTGTGTAGATCAAGAACTGGATTTACCATCCATGTACAGCACTGTATATATATAGATATTTCTGTCTGGAAAGTCTCAAACAGAAACAGTGTGACTATTTACTGCACTGAAGCATCAGACCAGGAGATAATTAGTAACATCCTTCATGGAGTCCTAAAAAAACAGTCTGCAATAGCAACATATGCATGCTGGCATGAGAATCTCTAAAAGAGGAATGTCTTTTTCTGATTTTCTATTAATTGCCTGAAAAAAAAAAAAAAACAGTAAGTTGTTTGTAATTGTGGTGGTTTGACCGTATCAGGCAACTGAACACCACAACCGCTCTCTCACTCCCCCTCCTCAGATGAGGAGGGGAAGAAGTAAAGGGAAAAAAAAACAACTCACGGGTTGAGATAAGGATAATTTTAATAAAGAGAGAAATATATTATCAAGGAAATATTATATTAATTAAACAATTATTAACAATATTATTATTATTAACAATATTATTATTAATTAAACAATTCAACTAAAGGGAGAAAAGGGAAAAGAGGAAGAGGAAGGGGGAAAGGGAATAACAAAACAAGTAAAGGCTATGTGGAAATGCAGAGGGGAAAAAAATTACTCTCTACTTCCCACAAATAAGCAATGCTTGACCACGTCCTTGAAGCAGGGCCTCAACGCACGTAGCCGGTGTTCGGAGAGGAGGACAGACGTTTTCGCAATGAGAGCCCACCCCTCCCCTCTTCCTCCTTTTCCCACCTTTTATTGCTGAGTGTGACATCATATGGTATGGAATATCCCTTTGGTTGGTTTGGGTCAGCTGCCCTGGTGATGTTTCTCACTTTTTTTTGCCCACCCCCTAGGAGGGCTAGAGAAAGTCCTGATGCTGTGCCAGCACTGCTCAGCAGCAGACACAACACCAGTGTGATACCACTGCTGTTTTAGCTACAAGTGCAGAGCATAGCACTGTATGGGCTGCTGCAGGGAAAGTTACCATCCCAGCTAGACCCAGTACAGTAATGTAATCATTCAGTTTGCTCTAACTGCTCACAAGAGCAGTTAAATGTAAAAGTAAATTTAAAAGTAAAATGTAAAATTTAATTTAAAAGTAAAATGCCTTTACAAGATCTCTTCACTAACCAAGTGCTGCACTCAACATCAAGTTATTGTAAACTTAACAGTTTCTATATTTGTAAAAAGCAGCAAATATAATGTATCATGCCATTCATAATGTCTTATTGTTTCTGTGAAGGAGCCATAATGATTATCAGGCAGGTGACTTCAGCAATATGATCTATCAGTAAAGTAGCATTACTGAAAACATGTTCTGAGAGAATAGGAATGTAACAAAGGCATTTTTGCCAACTGATTTTTCCTGCGTAAATCCTATTGAAATGAAACTCTGTTTGACTTTCTATTAAGAGTGAAAACTAAGTTGTTAAACAAATTGCTAGATTAGAAAACATAAAATTTAACTAGAACAGTAGCTCTAGGTGAGAATAGGAAAATCATACCAATACAAAGACATTGCTGAGTCTCTTGCACATGCTGACAGATGTTGACCTAATTGTCTTTGGGAATGTCCACATGTGCTTCAGTGAAATGCACTAAATTTATTTGACTACAGAGCTTTTGTTTTCAAATAAGTATGGGTACTCACTTGAATGCTTTCTTTTAAGAGAGCTAATAGCTTCCTTAAATTGAGTTCATATTTTCTGGTGGTCCAGGTCTCAGTACGCTTCACCACACATGAAGCACCTTGCTGGCTATCTCAGCAGATGATATTAGCAAATCCAGGCCACAAGCCTGTTTTTCCTTAAAATGTCACTAAACACAGTCATCTGTATTAGAGCTGATCACATTCAAGCAGTAGTTCAGCTGTGCCACTTACAGATAGGCACCATCACTTAAAGAGAACGTTGCATACAAAATAGTTAAAACTTTTGACATCGTCCTTTGAAAGGATATCGTGGCATTTGGCAACCCAGACTATGAACAAATGTCCAAATGCATTTCAAGACCTGTTGTTAGGAAAGTGTCAAATACTTAAAGGCTGTTTTGAGCTTAGAAAACAGGGGAAGAATATACCAGCTCTTAACAAGGGGGACATTCTGAATAGCAACTGTATCTGTGCATCACAAATGGTTTCACAAATAAAAAATTACAAGATTGAGTTTTATTGTCTATGGGTAATATCTGAGCCAAATTAATATCATATGCATTTACACCTTAATGAACAGCCCAAAAAGCCTCATCTTTTGGAAAGATTCCCATAGGCTTTCACGTAATTTAGATCAGGATTGCTACAGAGAAAAATAATAATAATAATAATCTCAATGCTTATATAAAACATTTGGTCTTTTAGATAGTTGTAAATACAGCCAAGAAAAGATTTTCATTTAAATCTTAGTCTGCATTAGAAATATGTTCAAATCAAAAGAACGTTTCAATTTGCAGGAAAAGACAACTTCTCACTAGTATCTAACATGCTTCTGAAAAAACATCAATATTTACAAATGCTCACATCTAAATTAAGGGCATTTTGTTTCACTATCAACAGTGTGGTGGTAAATATGTTACTGCTCTGGACAACAGCTTATCTTGGCATTAGTCTCATTCGTATCTAGTAATACTGCAAATCTTGTGAGAAGTGCCAGACTTTCTCAAAACAAACAGCTGGCCTGTAAAGACTGCCAAATTCTTGAAGTCTGTGAAATCAGTTTCAGTAAACATGGGATGTTCATTAGTAAAGAAAACTATACTATACTATATTTTTAAAAACTTCTTTGAAGCTAACAGAGAATTTACACTTCATTTTCCTCCAAGACACTGTAAAGCTTGGAGCCACTCGTTTTATCCAAATCAACTTTGCCTCTCTCAGATGATGATATATGTTTATTCCACTGCAATAGCTGATATTTCAAATGCTTATTTTTGACATGGCATTTTTCTTCTTGATGTTTATGCTTCTATGTGTTTTATTGTAGGAGAAATACAAAATATTTCAGTTAAGTCTTCAAATTGCTCCAGTTGAAGGAGAAAGCTTTCATCAAAAGAAGAATGGTCTGACTGACAGGTCAGCTTCAGAGTAAAGCCAAGCCTGAGAAACAACAATCCAGCATCTTTCCACAAACAGAAGAAATGAGCACTGAGAGACCTTCCAATCTAATCAAACACCTAGGGCAGACAAGTATTCATTCCCTTGAAAATACAAGTGATTTTTCCTTAAATGTCACTGACTGTACCCAGGTCGTGGTGCCAGAGGAAGTTTTTTTCACAGTTGCTGCTGCTGGCATATTGGAAAATCTGCTTGTCCTTATTGCTGTCATCAGAAATAAGAATTTACATTTGCCCATGTACTTCTTCATTTGTAGTTTAGCCATTTCAGACATGTTAGGTAGCTTGTACAAAACTCTGGAGAACATCTTTATCATCTTGTGCAAAATGGGATACCTGACACGTCGTGGGGACTTTGAGAAAAAGCTGGATGATGCCATGGATTCCATGTTCATTCTGTCTTTACTGGGGTCAATTTTCAGCTTGTTAGCTATTGCAGCAGACAGATATATCACTATTTTCTATGCTTTGCGGTACCATAATATCATGACACTACGAAGGGCTTTGATCATCTTGGCAATCATTTGGACGTTCTGTGCTGGCAGTAGCATTGCCATTGCCCTCTTCTCCTATGAAGCAGCTACAGTCATTCCCTTCACTATCCTGTTCCCTTTAATGATGTTTTTTATACTGTGCCTATATGTCCATATGTTCCTCCTTGCTCGATCCCATGCTAAAAAGATCGCTTCACTGCCCACCAGTGCAGTCCATCAGAGAACTAACATGAAAGGAGCCATTACATTGACTATTTTCCTTGGAGTCTTCCTTTGCTGTTGGGCCCCCTTTGTTCTTCATATCCTTTTAGCAAGGTTTTGCCCACATAATCCTTATTGTGCCTGCTACATGTCCATATTCCATGTGAATGGGACCCTCATAATGTGCAATGCGATCATTGACCCTATGATTTTTGCATTCCGAAGCCCAGAGTTACGGAGTACATTTAGGAAGATGTTCTGCTGTGCCAGGTATAACTGGAACTGGTAGACACTAAACAAAAAATAAGAATAATTTTAAAAAATACAGAACCACCATCTCTGGGGGCACTGTGCAATGCAAATTCATGGTTAAAAATACTGAAAGTGATGCCCAAATATTATGCTTGTAAAATGCTGCCAGTGATTTCAAGAGGTCTACCGAAGAATACCTATGAGTTAAGTATGCACATAAGTCTTTGCCAACCAGACACCCAGAAATATTACTAATTAAGTTAATTCTGCTCATAATTTTCATGCAACAGTCTAAAAATAACTGTAACAACTATCTTTTGTCATTTCAGAAAAACTCAAATATATATCTTCTGCAAGGATTGTGTAACCCAAGAGATTAATTTGTCAACTCATTTTGTATCAGTAATTTCAATTTAAAGTGTATACTACTCTAAAGCTCTGTTGTTTAAATCACAAATAAATGAATACTTGTTGCTGAACTTCTCATTTATACAACTGTCTATGATAAAGCAGAAAATATGGACATGTGTATAGACTTTGCTGGCAAAGTGAACTCACTACTTTGTTCTTTAACATCTATCTCCTTAAAATCATGCAATTAGTATGCTCTAAGTGTCAAAAAAAAAAAAAAAAAAGTTTGGGAGTGTGAGTCCACATGAAGTTATTTTGGTTTAAAAGTTATTCTTAGGGAGTGAAGAGTTTTTTCCAACATAAAAACATTCTGGTAGGAAAGAATTTTGAAAATGAAAGGTTTTGAATTTTAAAACACCAAAGCCAGGTCTGGACTAGCAAAGAGAATTGCTGGCCATGCCAGCTCCCCACTAGAAGTCCCTGCGCCAGCTTCCTTTAATAAAATAACAGGTTTCACAGACAGTAAAAGAACTTTGATAAAGCCATAGTTTTCTAAACATGCCACAACAAGGAATTCAAAAGTAAAATACCAGACAGATAATTCAAAGCCCCCCAAGGAAGTCGACCACCTGGATGAGGAACCAGCTAGGCAATCTGGAAGGATGCTACAAAACAGTTTGTAATTTGCAAAATCCTAGTGAGAAAATTTTGAGTTGTCCTTGCCAAAATAATACTAAACTTCCAAAACTGTAAGGCAGAATAGCTTTCACAGCAAAATATCCTAAAGCAGTCCAGAGCATATGGTAAGGAATTAACCTCCGATTAATTCCGTAGAGTTATTCAGCTGTGCCAGAAACAGAATATTTAGTAAGAGACAGCCATGAAACTGAGGAAGCCAAAGCATGGCTTGAACAGGAAGGAGAGGAAAAGAGAAAATTTAATCGAATTCATAGATAAATAGAAGAATTTAATCTTCTGATACACTAATAAAAACAGGAATTTCAAGAGATATGGAATATGGACCAAAGTACAGGTATTCAGGGAGACTTAGGCTCACAGAAAAAGATGTAAGAAAGGAACCAATACACCTGAAAGCCTCTCCAGAACTAAGCAAATAAAATATCTAAAATGAGATATGGGATACTAAAATGAAATAAATAAATAAATAAATAAATAAATAATAAACCTATATATTTATTACAGAAAATCTTTTGTCAATAAAATGCAAGTTCAGAAAGAAGTTCAACTATAGTCAAATTTTATTCTAATAAGAAATTATTTTCTTTCCATCAAAAGCAGAACAAATGTATTTCTGCACAGCAAGAAATGACTGTTAGAACATAATAATTATTATTAATAAAAATAATAAAATAATAAAATAATAATTATACAACATTAAAGACTAGAAAAAGAGAAGACTTACAGTACCATAATAGCCTGTATACACAGTTGATTAACTTCATAATGATAAGAAGTATTAGAAAGAAAATAATGATTCAGGCAGACCTTACGTTAAATCTGCAACACATGAAATATCTACAAAATGCACTTCCCAGTCAGTCCCAGGCCCTGTCCAGCACCTTTCAAACAGCCTGTGCTGGACACAAACTGCTCACCAAGCGGCTGGGCTCACTTCTTGACCTAAGAGCCTATGGGTATCTAAGATTTTAAGATACAAAATCAGTCCTACAAGCACACCTTTCATCCCATTCCTCTTGGCTGCACTTCAAGGGCTGAACAAACTGGCCTCCAGTAGCCCAGCACCTGTTTGCCATTTGTCAAACTGTCCCATCCTTCACAGTGCCACCTCCAAGCCTCCAGCCACTTTTAACCTGCAGAACATGGGCTGGAAAGTACATGAGCTCTTAACATGTGTCCTGCCTGAAAAACATCTTCCATTGTCCTTTCTGCCCCATGCATTTTCTCTTAGTAATACAAAAGACAGAGTAGAAATGGCCTTGCATTTCAGAAACACCAGTTCTCTAAAGAAAAATAGCTTGTTATCTACTGGGACACCCAGATGTAGGTTATGGCCCAGTGAGATAGGCCATAACCTACATCCAGCTTGTTAAAATAAGGAGTCTGAAGTATTTCTGCATTTAGTGGCACTGGATCTCAGATTGACATTCTTTGCCAGCAACAGGTTCCCAGCTGATGTGACCAGGAATTAGCTGCCTATTCGTTGTAGCCTACCTGCATTTGTTCATGCAATGATGCCAGAGCAACATCTAACACTGTGGCTTGAGGTTGTCTTCAAACTCATTGTAGAAACCTGATGGCTCTTACTGTTAAGCAGTGTGTCTAATGCCCAGATAGCCAGAGAGATGAGGAGAAATGCTACATAAGGGGATCTGAGACAAAACACAGAGAGAACAGGCTTGTAAATTGTAAGAAAACTACCCATTTTTCTCCATTGCTAATAAGTTCAATACAAGAAAATTTACCACATTCTACATGTAAATATGTAGGAAATGCAGATCCTATGCATTTGCCCTAAACTGAAATCTGTGGCATAATATTAGATCTCAAGATGAGTCTAAAAATTCCATAAATTAGTATACAATTAAAAAAAAAAATGAAGCATTCATTTGAAAATATTTCATTTCTGGGGAAACAGAATCAGAGCATAAAACAATCTTGAAAAAAAAAAAAAAATCCTTAGGTAGATTTTCCTTTTTAAGTCTATCAGTTCTTGTTGCATGTCAGCATACAGGTGAATCTCCATATGTTACTTCCTAGTTGGCTGTAAATTTTGCTTGCATTTTAGCTGTTGAGCAGTCTCTAAGAAAACAGTTTCTCTGTTTCACATCTTGATATCTCTTTATACTTCCCTGTGTTGGTCTTTGAACAGATTCTTTAAGCCATGATTTGTGAAGCCTTCATTGTCTTGTACTGAAGTTGCTCTTGAAACTCTGATAATATTAATGTACAACAGTGAACACTTCTTACGTTATGTGATTTTCCTTCATCTGCCCAGTGTTAATTTACAAGTATTTGGGAACCAGAACTGTACCTTAACTTTGGGAGAAATAAGTACATCTTGGATCCCACCAGAAACTAATAAGCCTAGAAGGAACTACTCTGATGCCTCTTCAAATCATAAGCAGTACTATAACTGATGTTTCATACAGAAGTGCCCAGAGAACTTCTCATGCCTGCAGCAAAAAAACTTTTCCTGGTCACTTACTGCAAAGCCAGAAGCTCCTCCTCTGTTTCTGTTGTTTTGTTTTGAACTGAACTTTATGTTCAGGAACAAAGTGAACAAATCTGATAAAGGCACCCAGGGGAATTAGTTCCACTGAAGCAGTTGGTAAGCCAGTGAGGGACAGACTTGCATAGGAGTTTAATTTTGTTCACAAAAGAGCAAGACAAATATAGTTTAACAACTGTAAGATAAATCCTGCTTTCTTGAATTATGATCCTGGGCAAGACTTTCAGAAAAATAGGCATCTTGAATTCTTACTAGCAGAACATTATTTCATTTTTTCAAAAATATGTAAGTACTTGAAAGAGAAGTTTGCATTGAAGTGCAGAGCACCATCAGAGGCTAGCAATACTTATTTATAATATTTGTTTATAATAAGAGTTACGAGGCCGATGTTAGCCTTCTTTTTTTTAAAATCCCAAGCATGAAACTTCACAATCAGTCAGCTAAAATTACAGATGATGGGAAAACAAACAAACAAACAAAAAACTTAAAGTATCTATTTATTGCAAGACCTAATATTGCTTGTAATAGTACTGAATTGTGATTATGTTCACAAGCTTCCTAACTTAGTTGGTCTTTTGGATTTTTTTAGCCTTGTAGGGTTGGAAATAACTATTTCAGTATTACACATCCACATTTCAAACTAATGCTTTCTTAAAAAGTCTTTTTGAGTCAGTTTGAACTAAACTCTTCAAACAATACATCTGTTCAAACAATTTACTCCCTAAGGAGGCATATTTCATTCTGTCAACATAATCACAGCAGATAGCCATCTATGCAGACATTATATGTTCTTCATTCAATAGCACTTTGATACAGCTTTGTTTGAAGTGTCACTTTTACAGAAGATGCAATGCCATTGTGAACTTCTGATTCAAAGAGGATGTCTTACAATATAATTCTGGAGAAATGAGCAGGACTACTTAAAAAATAATAATAAAAAATCATATCCACTTGAAAGTAGCTTTTTTTATGCTTGCAAATCCCCTCAAATTACTGCTATAACACTAAGATCATATTTTTGAACTGTCACCCATAGTCTAATGACTATTAGCTTGCAAGTAATTCTGGTTAAACCAGCTGGAGTACAAGTGTCTAGTGAGTAATAACAATTATCTATTTATTTCCATAGTTATTTATATATGAAGACCATGAGATGGGTTTGTCACACCACTTTGCATTGCTTCAGCAGCACCTTCACACTATCATTTATTACAGCTTAAGCCCTTCAAACGTTCTGCCCAAACCTCATATGGGCCATCTCAATAAATAAGAAGATTTTTTAATAAACTACCCAGAAACCATTTGCTAACAGGAGGAGTTACTCTGCTGGCAACTTTACATTCACTGACACCCTGTTTGAGGTTGGAGCAGATAGAGAACCTGGCCTGGGCAGATACCTGTATTGACAATTTGGCTGTAATGTCAGATGCATGTTTTATGTAGATAAACAAACATTTTATCAGTGTTGGTGTACGGAAGGGTTTCCAGAACAAAAACGCAGGGCCCCTGACCCACATGCCCATGCCTGGGACCTCACATAAGCCCCAGGGCTGTCACCTCCTGCCCCAGCAACACTGCAGCAGGGCCAGGCTCCAGTTGCCCACAGCCCTGCCCTGCATGGTGGTAGCCCCTTCCCAGACAGGTCCAGCCACAGGCCCATTCCCAGGCCTGTCCTCGGCCCTGCCCAGTGCCCAGGACTAGGTCTGCCCCAGTGCCTCCAGCTGCCCTGCTCTTGGCGGGACAGTTGTACTGAGATTGGCTGCCAGGACCTGCCCTGAGGGACCTGGGGCAGCCCCAAGCCCTCACTGCACCCTGATTAAGCTCTTAGTTGTGAAAAAGCAGTCATCTGTACATTTACAGATCTTGCCTGCCCTGACGTCATCCACCCTAACACCACACACAGTTTGGCAAGATCCAGCACACCCAATCCATGAGCCACTCCCACAGAGGAGCCTCTGCAGCATGGTGTGAGAGCTTTCAGCTCCGCATGGAGCCTTAGTGCCAGGGTAATACTAAGTAGTTCAATACAATCTCTAAAGACAGAAAGAAATATCTCCTCAGCTCCTTTGAAATCTTATCACATTAGTTATTCTGGTTAATTGTCCTTTCCTGACAACTTAAATTTGGAATCACTTTTTGGTGGCATTGAAAGTCTAGGATAGATGTCTTCCAACCTAGCTTCACAGTTTCCAACACTGCTACAGCTACTCACTTTCAAATTAATTGATAATACTCACCATACTAAGTATGCATTCAAGTTTTCACTTTAATTTTAAAGAATGATTTACAGACTGCTTCACTGGTGTACTGTTTCAGTCTAACAGTCTACAGCCTTACATTTTCATTTACCTGAGAAATGAAACCACAGCCAAGCAATTCGGGTAATCACATCATCTGGTCCAACAGCTACATTTGTCTCAACTGCCAGTCTGTTCAATAAGGAAAAAAGGAAGAGAGAATAAAAAGCTCTTCATCCTGACACAGAGCAATCCATGTCAGCGAGCAAGCCAAGAAGAACTGATGGAGACCTCAGGTCTCTCATCTGTGCTTAGCTTCCTCTCAGATTACAGCAGAGCCTTCAAAAGAGGGGGAAATTTGGATGAAAGGCAGCTACTGCTCCTGGATGATAAGGCAGATGAAAGAAACACAGCCTGGCAAGTGAGAGCTGGCTGGTTAATAAGGGGTTGAAATTGGCAGCGCTTCCTATTAGAGGAGTTGGCACCACGGTTTGTTAGAAGTCTGGGAATAGGCCCAAGAAATAGAGTCACTGAGAAATACTCCTTTTTAAAAAATAATGGAGTTAAATGAACTATATCAATTGTTCAGTATTTTTCTGTATATAGGGGTCTTTACTGAAGGCTTTTTCTGGGGGACTCAGGAGTATTTAGAGCATGAGAAAGCTCATTGGGCAGAGAAGACCTTGCTTGGTCCCTGGGCTCCCAGGCTGTGATTGTTGCCAGCAAAGTCAGGGCAGTTCAGAGACCCTGATGGGGAGAAAAAATATCTAGGATTGGGTGGGACAGCATGGAACAGAGAAATAAATGGGTGGAGAGGACATGGTCATTTTGCAATGCCTGGGAACAACCCTAGGCACCAGTACACGCTGGGAGCTACCCAGCTGGAAAGCAGCTCTGAAGAAAAGGACCTGGAGTCTTGCTGGACACCAAGTTGAATACAAGCTCTCCGTGTACCATTGTCTCAAAGGAAACTGATTCTATTCTGGGCTGTCTTAGGCAAAGAATTGCCAGCAGGTCATGGGATGTGATCCTTCCCCTCTGTTCAGCACTGGTGAGGCCACACCTGTAGTACTATGTCCATTTTTGGGCTCCCCTGTACATGAGAGACATTTCATTTAGTGAATCTCAACCTGAAGCATCTTTAGTGCTCTTAAACCGACATGAAAATTCTAATGAGGCTAACTGACAAATAAATCATAGATCATGATGTTATTCTGTGTTCTGTGCATAAGCTTTCATTTGATCATCCACTTACCTGAAAACATTGGGATAAACTCAAAAAATCTCTCATCCCAGTTTATGAGAGTAAATTTTGCAGGTACACTTGATTTGTGTGCTGAGCACCATCTGCCAGCTTTCTGCCATCAGATGGTGAAAACTGGAGGAAAACTCCTCTGACTGTTGGAAGGCGATCTGAAATAAACACAGAGGTGGTAGTAAAATGCCCTTAGAGGTTACCACTATTGCCTTTATAGTGTCAAATATCTTGAACACTGAAGAATAACTATACTGAAAATGGATAGCAGTAGCTTTTTATAACAATGTAATTCATGACAGTTGCTTACAAGTGTTCAAAATTATCTACACTTTTATTGCTGGTTTAACTGTTGTTCAAACTCCAAGCCTGTAATATTTCTGGAATCAACTTCAGTCTTGGCATGTCAAAGACAAGATCTTCAAGCAGTACTCACACAAAATATAGAAAAGAGGCAGAACTGACATAGCTTGTGAAGCAGTCATTTCTGTTTGGTATATTAATACAGGAACTGCAGTACCACATGGCAAGTAGAGCACTTGCCTCGGAAATCCCATTGAAGAGGTGGCTAATAGTGAAAAATTATCTTGAGGATCATCCACTGCTATTGCTGCCAAAGAGGAAGGACATCAGTGGTAGCAACAATTAGAAGGAGTGCCTGGTGCCTGGAAGGAATTGGCAAGGCTGGAACTGATTTACCTTTACCTCTTGGCTCTTCCCAATGTCATTCCACAAAGGAGTTGAAATATTCATAGGTATCTTCACAGATACATAGACAGGTATACTTTCTTTATATTACTTTATTCATCAAGGTTTTTCAACTCAGCCACAGAAGATTTCAGTGTCAGTCCTGCATCCATTTGACTTAGTGACCAAAGACTTAGAGTGCATTTCCTGTGTTATCAATTTGGATAGTTCCCTGTCAGTCTTCAAGAGGCGTTTAAGGCCACTTAATAACATGCTTTAACTTTTGGTTAGCCGAGAAGTGGTCAGGCAGTTGGATTTGATGATTTTTCTAGGTCCATTCCAACTTTTTCCAGGAGTTCTGTGACTCTAGGCTGCTGATGTACTTTACTTAAAAAAATTAAAAAATATATATATAAAAAAAAAAAAAGCAAAGGAGTTCCTTAGGAAGGCTAAACTACAAGTCCTCAAGTCCTACAGGTCCCTCAGGTAAAAGAGAGACCAAAATCCATCTTTATGTACTTTTAGAGGGGTGTTTTAAACATTAGGCAATTACATGAAGATGTACAACCAAGACAATGACAGCATTTTACAAGAATGATATCTATTACACAGTACCTTCAAAAAGGAAGGGGTTGATCACTTGTTCCCACAAGGGAAATTCAGTATGTGATTCCATACCTCACAAGCTGATTTGAGTCCTCCCTTATCACTGTGCTCAATACTTCTACCCCATTTTGAGACACCTGCTCAAACCTATACCTAAGCAGTGCTCTGGATTCCAATCCAGAAAAGAGTATACAAAACTACATTGCCCAGTGCCCAACTGCAATCTCACCTGTAAAACAAATTTCTGAAAAGTGTGAGCAATCCTGATTCTCCGTTATTACAAGAAAGATCTGGTTCTGAACCAGTTAGAAAGTAGTTTATTTTTGTAAAGAGGCTCTCTCCATTACACTAAGTCTGTAATGGAGAATTTATCCCCTGGAAAAGTCAGATAAACTTAACTTTACTGAATGATCTCATAATGCCTGCAGTTAGTATCCTAAGTGCACAGAGTTTCAGTCCTGAAAGAAAGTGATAGGAAATGAGGGAAAAACAAAAGATCTTCTGATTTAAGTAAGTCTGCTCTACCAGCCCTTCTGGCTATCCTGATGACAAAGCCGCCCCCACAAGGAATATGCTTTACCAACTGTCAGTGTTGTGAAACTAATGCCTAGAATAAGTCAGAAATGGCATCTGGTGGTTCAGAAGTGCATCTGTTCTGTTAATGATACTTTCAAATCAGTATTTTTGTGTCACAGATGAAGCTGTATGGAAATGAATGTGTTGTTTTTAAATCAGTTTAATTCTTCTCACACTGATTTCCAGCTGAGACGCACTTATTTATTTATTTATTTATTTTGTCCATTGGCAAATCTCTTCAATAAATATCTGTGCAGCTCTGCTTAATAAGTTCTGAAGATATACAAGAGCTGTTTTGTGCACCTGACCAGTTACCAACTCTTCCTCAGCAGACTGTAAGACAGATTGTCCATGTTCTCAGGTGTCCAAAGCAGAGCTTTATTCATACAAGACAGAAGAGCAGCTAGTAGAAGAGGCCTTTCCTACAGATTAGTTATCTGGTATTTGCTAGCACCTGCAGCTCGCTGGGCGATGCCCTCCCAGGTTCTAAAAGTGGGTAAAAGAATCCATGCTCACCAAAATGCACAAGCCCCTGCAGCAAAGCATGGCAGCTACTGACCAGTAGGCAGCTACAGTTGAGTGAGTGACAAAGTGACAAAGAGCACCTGCAAAGAACAAGTGAGTGACAAAGAGCAATAGCGTAAGAGTTGCCTGCAAATGTAACCTTAGAAAAAGTAAAGGCAAAGAAACCAGCTGATGCATTTTAGTAGTGCATTCTAGCAACAGTAGAAATGGTGTTATGATTATCAAGAAAAAAATGTCAAGTACCACTGTGCCAAGGCCCCATGGTTTGTGAAAGGGCTCCTTATCACAGTATTCTCATAATATTCAAGTAGTAAGAAATGAGAAGGAAGTAAAGATAAAATATTAGGAATTAAATTTAAAAGACCATATAATTCAGCAGTGGTAAAAGAGGATAATAATTCCAACATTTCTGCTTAAAGCCTAGAAATATATGAATTATGAAATGCACACTTATTTTTGAGATGTTTAGCTTTTGAAGGACATTCTAATATATATTGCAGCTTGCATTTTCTGGAATCCTTTTTATCCTTCAACATTAGAGACATTTTTCTGCCCTTTAAAAATCATTATTTCAAGAATCATAGTGTACACTTCAGTACCTGCTCTTTGCTGCTAAATCTTCACTCCTTTTCTCGTGGCCCACTCAGCACTTTTTTTCAACCAGCTGCAAGATGAAGCCTTAGTATTACTCTTTTAGACTAGTTACCTCAGAGTATTTTCTTATATGACATTACTTGAGTTCATTGAAATAGTGAGATACAGGGAAAGTCCCATGATTCAGGAACACAGAAACACACTGAGGAGCATGGAGGCCATATTTTGACCATGTGGAGGAAATGTTCTCATAACAGGAGTAAAAGCTCCCTCATGCTTTCCTCCATAACAGCCAAGGTGGGCCAGACTAATAGTAATATCTGCAAGGGTATACCAGGAATAGCTGCAGAACAGTTCATCCTATCCTCACCATTGTAGCTGAAGGACCCCAAGAACTAGAAACTCAGTGCTATCAACATATGCACCCACCAGCTCTCTACAACTGAAAATTTGTTCTTTAACTGAATTAGTACATGAAATTAAAAGCAAGATCCTGATTAGTTGGACAGGAAAGACTGTATCAGGTTACCTGCCCAAACGCAACCAGCTTCCATTTCTGAGGAGGGGGGAGAGAAAACAGGAGGCCAGCCATCAGCCAGTATTGCAGGGAGTGAAGAAAACAACTGTGAGTCAAAATGCAAACACAGTTCATCCCTGCAGGAAAGAAGCTAAAGGTAGAAAAATCTCCCTACAACAAACACAGCAGTGAATTAATTAGTTTTAGTACTTTGTGGTGTAAACTGACCTCTGTGTGGGTATTTATGGGATTTTGTTCTTGTTTAAACCATGGGAGCCTTCAAATTAGATTATTCTTTTTCTTAACTCTTTGGCTTTGACTCTTTTGTTTTTATCAAAGAGATATAACAAGAGTAGTGGATTTACTGTGTGGAATTTAACAGCCTGTACACTAGCTTCCCTAAAGGAATACTAGCATCCCTTCAGTGGAGAACTGCTGTAGCAAAACATAATGTTGAGAGTAAAGAACACATACTTTAAATAAACTTTCAAATTATATGTTTCCATGGGAGCAAATTAGCTATAATATATGGAAGGACTGTATCCACACTTCAGCCATCGTGTCCTCCCCTTTCCCTGGCCACATCTTGCTGTCTGCATTTTAAATGTCTGTGTACATGTTCAAGATTCAGATGTTTCTCCCCAGCTGACTTAAAGTAAGTTCATGAAGTATCTTTGACATGTTCTACAGACCATTTGACAAGTACTGCATTACCAGAACCAGTTTCATATGCTTGAAATAGAATTTTGCTCACTCCTGGGGATGAGTAGGGTAACACCTGAGAAAAACAGTCTAAGAAAAAGGGATTCATCCACACACCAGAAACTTTTCATAGAGCAAACATCAGAGAAAAGAAATGAAAGTAGAGGCTGTTTTAAGATGTGAGGAAAAGGGAAATTTATAATCCATCTTGATAAGAGGAAGAACTGACAGGGACCACCACATGTCTCTTCTCCTGATGCACAACTTGGTTAAGTCTATCCAACTAAGTCTTTCCAACTCATGACCTTTGGATCTGTATACAGACGCCTGTTGTTCAGTGCCCTTTTTGTTCTAGGAAAAATGGCTTTCCCAACTATAGTTCCCAGCTGGTTGCACAAGTTTCCTATAAAAGAATTGAACTATTACAGCAGTATGGTGTTTTATGTCCCTTAGGAGAGGTCAAAAGTTGCTGTGCCAAAGGAGGTGAATGAGAAGAGGCAGAAGGACACAATCCCACACAGAACCTGCTCTGAACAGAGGCTCTCAAAGGAACCTGTTACAGAGAGCAACCCTCATGCCTTCATTTAAAGAGAGTGAGCTGTCTCTGTCCTGAAAACTAGTGAAAGGAAATCTTGGGTGACTTCAGCATATGCATATCATATGCATATCATAGCATATCACTATTCATCGCACAGATTTGTCTCCATGAGACTGGCAGAGTTTTTAAACCTAGCATTCTTTGTTATCAGCAGTCTGTACATATCTGTGCTGCAGGATAAATTTCCACAGATCTGTTTGTACATAAGGGAAAAATAGGAAAATAAGCAATAGCCACCCTAAAATTTTGATCAGGTGGTTCAAGTGTGTTTCACAGCCTGTTAGCATTTAGCTCATTAACATATGGCGCTTGTCAGATGAGTAAATAAAAGGATATATAGATAAATAGATAATAATGTTATATCCTTATTATTCTCTTTAGCCACTTTAGAAGCAAAGTTAGCCACTCAGTACAGAAGTCTCTGAGATGGAAGCTGTCTGACAAGAAAAAAATACGTATTTTGGGGGGAAGGATAAACAAAAACAGTCTGAATTAATGAGGCCAATATGATCAAAGCACAAAGAACAATAACTAATGACAAACAAGTATACATGAAGGGGTGGTGGTTTCCAATCAGGGTAGGAACTTCATGTCCTTGTTTTTAGTATACAATAGAGGAGAAACAAAAGCAGAATTACTGTTGCCATCTACAGCACTGATGAGGTCTAAAACCTAAATGATAGAGAGAAACCTCTAAAAAAATCTGAAGTACTGATTCAAATGGAGGGAAAAATGTGGAAGTGTAGAATCAGATGCTTCTTACTACTAACTGTAACTGTAGTTTTTTTCTTACAGGGACTTGGTTGATGTAATATTACTAAAGAAGATGGCTTTCATGTTAGTGCCAGAGAACTGCAGCCTAAGGAAAGGGCCAAAATGTCTCAAAATGGAAGTATAAAACTATGTCTTTTATTTCCCACCTCATTTTGGTAGATTTTTTCTTATCTGTCAGACTGTAAGTGACTTGCTACTTCTTTTCACCTCTTGAACAGACAGGACAGTTTCACTGTCTGTTACTGTAGTCACTGGTTTTAGCAGCATTGGCTTCTCTGGATGGAAAAAGCACCCATTTTACAGTGGAAGGTAAGCACAGTATAATTTTATGCATTCAGCCATGTCAGGAGTTGTTGACTTAAAGCCAAGAGAGTGATTACTGAAAGAAACCTCTAGAATATTTTGCAGACAATTCGCTATTTTGCCTGACCTCTGAAAGATCCGCTGATCAAAAACTCATACATCTTACAGAGAAAAAAAAAAAAAAAATTACATTAATTAACTGAGGAACAATAATAGAATCTCTGTTAAAGGGAGGAACATATTCTAAACTCTTCTTAAACACATCCCCAGAGTGGCTTGTTAACAGATGCATAACATCTAGGGGAGATCTTACCTAGGGAAGCAGCCTTCTTTATCTTTCAGAGAAAGATTTATTAAATCTACCTAAATCAAAGGCCATATGAAAACAGTAGGTTTTTCACTTCTTTTTTGCCATGTCAACTGAAGAAAAAACTATTTCTCTACCTAGTCATCTCAGATTGAACCTAAGTATTTACATACTGATTATCGCCATGGCAGCTATATTCATTGTATTTTTCTTCACTTTCCCTGCCACTGTAGCTTTTGTTTTGACTAATAGTGTTAATAAAAATAAAAATTGCTCAAAAAAAAGCTTTGTGTCTTCTATACAATTTTACCCGTTTCTCAGCTAATTAAAACAGTATTCTGAAAGGAAATTACTTTTCTTTCAAAAAATACCCACTGATTTTATCTTAAAAAGATTATGGGAAAGCTAAAATATTTCAAGCAGATCCAGTCCAAAACCTGCACTTTCTTCAGGAGCTAGAAAACTGTAAATGTTACTTGAGACAATAAATGGAACAAGGAAATAACATTTTGATAATGTGAAGGCAGCTATCTTGGGGACAAAGGTTGGTAACTGCAGTCCTTCCCATTGCTAGTAGTTGCATAACTAAAGATTTTGAAAGAGAGTAGGAAAAAAAGAAACAACACCTAATGTTACTGCCAAAAAAAAAGGAAGGAAAAAAAAAAAAGCCTAAAATTACAGAGAGACAGAGTGAATAGTTACTAATTAGTCCCTTACCCAGATACAGATAAATATCTGTATTTCAGGAAAACAGGTTACAGCTTCTTTTTATTATTATTATAATTACAGTGACTAATTGAGGATTCACGCACAGAGTGTGTTTGTAGGCAATAGAATAAATACATGCAGTGAGCTCCAGAGAGATGACAGCAAAGGAGAAATAGTAAGCAGGCAGCTGGGAATGTCATGTATTTCACCCTAGCAGAGTATTTGGCATGGTACCTTGCTGCTGGCTGATGACCAATTTTCTCATTAGAAGATTTGTTTTGTTTAGGCACAACAGCATAAATAAAGGTAATGTATTGCGCTTTCTCATCCATGTTTGCCTTCCCATTTCTTCCCACTCCTAAAGATTTTAAAGGGATATATTCTTTTCAGCACAAGTGGGATTTTCATTTTTAGATGTAGAGCTTAGGGATATGGTTTAGTGGGGACTGTTAGGGTTAGGTTAGAGGTTGGACTCGATGATCTTGAGGTCTCTTCCAACCTAGAAATTCTGTGATTCTGTGATTCAAAGTACAGACCTATGCTCCTACTCAGCAATCACTCCACCTTTGATGCCTGAAGTTATTCTTCTGCCACTTGGAAACTAAGCCATGGATGGATTGATAGATGGAATGGATGGAAGGATGGGTGTTGGGATCCCAACCCAAATAAACAGTACATCGCAGACAGTACCTATTCCTCTAACTCTTACTTTTGGACTACAGTGAGATTTTCTCCCAGTAAAAACAAGCTTTCTGACCTTCGCAAACACTTGCTCAATGGGGGACAGGAAATTGTGTGCAGTTGATAGATGGTTCCTTTCTTTCTCCATGGACAGACTTGTCAGTGTAGTGGATCTACCTAACACAGCTAGAATGTTCCCATATGAGTCCATTCTTTCTTATCCACACAAAGCCAAGCTCAGAGTAGAGTCCAGAGTAAGAATAATCTTTAGTATCTTAATTCCTTGTGCCATTTCTACTTGCTGGTTTGAATCTTCTAAACAAGTGACTTGCATGGTATAATCTTATTGTGCCCTCTAGATCATAAGGAACTTACATCACCAATAGCTATCCATGCAGTAGCTGTCCATATGCACTCATGTGTGAAATGACATAGGCCACAGGTGCAAATTTAGTCATTCTGTTTCAACCACATTCTGATTGATAGATGTTCTTATGTAGTATCTCAGCACATAAAACCAGAATTCCTTGCTTACAACACCTGATCAACATGTGGAAATGTTATAACACTCTCCCATCTACAGGGAAGCAGGGAAGAAAACAGCATGCTGAGACGGAGTTATGCTAAGATAGGAAAACCCTTCCCAGGCAGACTTCCTTTCCCAGTTTGTCATCTGCCAGTGTCTGACTGTATCATTTCAAGTTTTGCATGTCTAGGAGGAGTTAATCCACCATATTGACCTCCAGAACTTACAACTTTCAAACTTTCTAATATAAATTGGTTATTAACTCAGTGTTCTTTTAAGCTGCGCTAAGCAGTTTTGCACTTTTTGAAAGCTGAGGTGCCAGTCAAGGCTTCCTGGGGATCAGAAGAAGAATTCTGATACTGTTTGTCCTGGGACTGATGGAAAGTGGAACACAAACTTCTCTTACCTGCAGCTGAAGCATAGGCTTGCTCCTCCCATACATTTCGTTTTCCCTGGACAAGTTAATACAGGTTGATACTATCTGTTGCTGGATTCTGCCACAATTGCTAACCTTAGAAATCTCTGTCCATGTCAACTGAGGTCTCAGTGATTTTAATTCACTGGCAGGCTTAGAAGCCCTGCTTTTTTCCCTGTCTAATGAGATGAGAGACCTGGTAGGTAAGAAGTGGGGCAGTTCATCAGGCTTGCTTGGAAAGAAGAATGGAGAAATGCCAGCTGAGGAAAGATAGCTTAATTTCCAAGAAAAGGTAGGAAACTGTGGCATTTGTAAGTGTAAAGTCAGCACAACAACTCAAGATCAGATTGATTGCAGTAACCTGACCACAACTGTGAATAAACTCACAGTGATGAGCTGTGATGAGCTAATAACCTCTAAATCCATGTAGTCCCCCTGAATTATCATAAGCTTGCACAAAACCAATTCAATGTATTAAAAAGTAAAATAAAATAAAAATAAAAATAAAAATAAAAAAGTGATAAAGAACTTGGCAAGCACAGCACAGGTTGCCAATGAGAAAGTTGTGGAAAAGTCAGCCAGTCTCTCAGCCTGTGCTGGGATGCGACCTATAGTTATGTTTGCCATAGATACCCTAATTAAGAGAGAACTTAGTTTTAAAAATATGTGGAGTTCTGATGTTGTAAGTATGTATTCCTAATTGACCTTGTCATAACAGGACAATGAAATGAAGAGAAGCAGAAAAAGGAACCAGATCATTTACAATGTTGCCTCCATCCTTCCATGAAAGTTAAGTCAACCCAGTCAACACATTAACTTCTCCGCTTCTCCTTGAACTTCTTGAATCATCTTTGACAGCTTCACCTTTAATCACAGAGCTGTCACTTGGATTGCTCAAGCTGATCAAAACTGCTTGAGGGAATCTTCCTCCTTTTCACCTTGCCAACAGAACAAGTGGGAATGCAAAGTCTGAATAAACTCCAATATCATACCTTCAGAATAACATGGGTCACCTGAGAACTATGAGGTGTCTCTGTCAGTGGTTTAGTCTTGTGGCAGTGAGATTGTATTCAGCTTTGTATCTACCTATTTCTATGTCTGTGTAATCCCCTTACCTCCAACTCCACAACAAAGGCTTTGATTAGAACAGAAACTCCTTTTTGACACAGAGTGCCACAAAGAGCCAGAGAATTTGGCAGAGTTTTGCAACATGTGCTCTCAGTGCCCTGCAATATTTAGACCTGCAGCAGCATTATTTGCTTTAGGAATTTTTTCTTTCACAATTTTGTTTGGAATTAGATCTTCAGAGGACCATAGTGACACCTGGAGTTCATGCATTGCACATTTCTAAGTAGAAGGGCAAGGCTGTTGTTTTTACAAAACACTCTTCCACCTCTGCCAATTATGAGTCAGTCTTGTTCTATTCTAAGTAGTCAGTGTCAAGAAATGATATTTGATTTAAATATAGAAAATATGAGCAATTTTTAAAAAAAAAAGAAGAATGAGAAGGAGAAGGAGAAAGAGAAGGAGAAGAACAAAAGAACAAGAACAAGAAATTCTGAGCAAACACTATGAGTAAAACTGAAATAAGAAAATAACATGAACAGCAGATGGACATTTAGTTTCATAAAATACCTAAACGACCTTAAAAGAAGAGAAAACATGAAAAAATGTGTCATTAACTTTCAATCCAGAATTAGTCTCCCAGGGTCCTCCTTTGCTTTTAAAACTGGAATTTCAGCATTTAAGCTATCTATGACCTTTCCATGTGTATTTTTTGTATATACTATATTGCTATGTAGTAGAATTGTACTGCTTTCCAAACAGAGCAGTAAAATATGTTAAAACGCACTCAGAAAGGGGCAGAGTTATGGCTAAGTTTGTATACAGAACTTTGAGGGTTTTATATTTTGTGCTTATACATAAACATACTGTTGTTACAAATGAATGCTTCTTGAAGAATGCATTACACAGGAAAGAGTAAAAATTCTTTTTGTTTATATGAACAATGCTTGCTCACTTCTTTTGTTCTAACTTCTGCCTCTGCTATATAGAAACAATTAACACTTAGCTGAAGTGAGCTTGCAGGAAAATTCACTGAGTGAAAGTGGAGAAGCAGGAGGTACATTCTTGTTTTGGCTCCCACTCATGTATCTCATTTTCAACCAGGACACTGAGAACAGTCAAGGGCCTATACTTCCTAATTTGTCAAGTGAAAGAAGCTCAGATTTCTGGGACAAGACACTCAAATGCTCACGCAGAAAAGAATTAAATGCTATCATCTTTTTCCCGTGACCCTTAAGAGACTTGACGTTAATACAGTTCAGGCAATCTAGCAGGATCAACACTGGAACAACATGTATTTTTGCAAATTGGGATTAAGATACATTGGCAGAATTCCACAGCAATGCACATATGATCACTGCTATCTAAAATCTTACCACATTCTTGTAGAGCACCGTTCCTTTTCAAAATTCCATTTGTAGGAAATTATATACATCATTAAATGCTCTTGGGAATTATTTTACAGATATTAGCTACTCACTGAAACAGAATTATTCAAAATAAACAGATAGGCTTCATGTTTTGACTCTGTTTCCAGTCTTTAAAGAAAGGCTGATCTTTGTTGCATAATCTCTCTCTCCAAGTAAGTCTCCTAGATTCTTCCCTCGTAGCACCAAAGCAATGAAAAATCAAGTAACACCACCTCTCGCCTAATGTAAAAAGAAATACCATAGGAATAAGCCTGAATACATTAAACACTTTGTAATCCATTCCTTTAGAACTAAAAAGCTTTGGATCAATTTAAAAATTAAATCCCAACTGGCTTCATTGGGCATGTCATTATTGATTTTTCTAAGGATTTTTCAAATGCATTTGCAGATGAACAGCACTTCCCCATCTGTGTTCCTGCAGAAGAGCTGTCTTACACAAACACACAAAAAAACCTTTCTGTGCTTAAATGGTTCAGAAATACTGCTTTCAGCATATAAGACAGTTACTGGATGGATTTTTTTTGTTCCTGATAATTACATAAGAAAAGTAACTCAACATGACAGTTTGAGCCTCTCCTATTGGTATTTTGAATCATCTATTGGGTATGTAACGTTAACACTTAAATTGAAAGTTCAAGTCTGTAAGAAGAGATCCAAAGTGTTTTTCCTTTTGACAGCTGTTGTTCAGATGTTTGGATGGCTATTCTGATGTTCAAATAAAGCTTTTCAGTTATGAGAGTGCTTATTTTAACATTGGATGAGTTATAGCAATATAGTCTTAACTCTTCCAGGAGGAGCAAGCTGCTACATGAGACCCAATCATTTGGCCAGCTACAGCTGAAATAATTTTGTATCTTGTAGAACTGGTGAAAAACTAGCAAGTGCATTTGGAGAAAATAGTAGAAAATTTAGCCCACATAAAATATCAACTTTTATTTAAAGAGAAAATCTTTTGAAAACAAATAAAACAATTCCTTCCTTTCCCACTCTTTTTTAATCTTTTCTTCCCAATAACATTGATTTAAAAAAAAATGGAAGAAATATTATAAAAATCACTCTTTATTTAAAAAAAAAAAAAAAGTGAGGCTTTGTAAAAGTATTTTTGAAGCTGAAATTTTAGTGGAAATTATATTAAGCAACCACCTTTTATCCCTTTTCAAGAAAGTCTTTTGCAGAACTGCTCTATACTCCTAAAGCAAAGTAATTTTGTAGAAGTGTGTTCATTTCAATGGCATTCAAATGTGAATCCTGAAGCCAAAGTGTTCCTGGTCTCTTTGGAGGGGTGGAGGAAATGACAGGCAGAGTGTAGGACCATAAGCCCAAAACCTTAAGCATTCTCTTTAAAAATAAACAAAGGGGATAGGGGAAAGAGGAAAGTGTTAAAGAGGAAGGAATAAAGGTAAAAGAGGAAAGGGGAAAAGAGAAAGTAGAAAGTCTTTAGCAAGTCTTGTGTCCTGAGAGTCTCTCTGAAGGTGCCACTTCAACAGACACCTGTGCCTGCACTGGCCTTGCCACCCTGTTCAGAGAGTGTGCACCTCTGTGTAATTCTTGTCCATCCCCTCTGACTTCTTTCACTGGCTGTTATGCCCCCGTTGCCTTAATCCCATGCTTTGTTCATTATTTCTCAGCCAGCTATGCTTAAACTAATCCATCTACTTCTTAATACAATGTTGGTTTTCTATTTGGAAATGATTCCAGTGTATTAGATTCCCTGCTAATTAAGAGCTCAGAGAATACTTAGGAGGTTGGTAAATCCTGAAAAGCTGCTTTCCAAAGCAAGAAGCAACACCATGGACAATGTCCTGGTTTCAGTTAGGACAGAGATATTTTTCCTCCTAGTAGCTGATAGGGTGCTATGTTTTGGATTAGGATGAGAAGAGTGTTGATAACATGCTGATGTTTTAATTGCTGCAGAGCATTGCTTACACTAAGCCAAGGACTTTTCAGCTTCTTGCTCTGTCCTGCCAGCGGGCAGGCTGGGGGTGCAGCAAGAGCTGGGAGGGGACAGACCCAGGATAGCTGACCCAAACTGGCCAAAGGGGTATTCCATACCATCTGATGTCATGCTGAACAATATATAGGGGTGGCTAGCCGGGGTGGGGGGCCGGCTGCTCAGGGTTGGGCTGGGCATCGGTCCACAGGTGGTGAGCAATTGCATTGTGCATCACTTGTTTTATACACACTATTATTATTATTATTATTATTTCCTATCTTAATAAACTGTCTTTATCTCAACCCACAGGCTTCACTTTCCCATTTCTTTCCATCCCAGAAAGGGAGGGGGAAGGGTGAGCGAACGGCTGTGTGGTGTTTAGCTGCCGGCCGGGTTAAACCACAACAGACAAAAACAAGAACCTTGGAGGAGAAAAGAGCTTCTGAGCAAGCCTATGTAAAACAATGACTTTGTTTTAAATTCACTGTGATCTTGCCCCATATATAGTAGCAGGCTGGCAGAGGCAGCAGAAAGACCTATATTGTTTTCTCTAGTCATGAAAGTTCTTTGATTACTATCTGAAATGTATTAAAACCTTAAGTCCCAGTTATCCCTACTCCTACGCTGGTTCATAGGCGGTTATGTTTCGTGTGTGAACTACTCTGTGTTTGCCCAGAGAAGCTGCAGATGCCCCATCCCTGGAGGTGTTCAAGGGCAGGCTGAATGGGGCCACAGGAAACCTGATCTAGTGAGTGGCATCCCTACCTATGGCAGGGGGTTGGAACTAGCTGATCTTTAAGGTCCCTTTAAGCCCAAACCATTCTATGATTCTATGGTAATACATAAAGCAGGAAGGTGAAGACTGCAATAATAGTATTTACTGAATTATCTTTATTACAATCTTAATCCTGACCCCACTTTCCAGGCCAACTAGCCCAGTAGCACCAGATGGATAAAGGGGAGCCCTGGGAGGACAGCCTTCAGCTCAGTGCTCTTGAGCTCCTTGCTTGGCCATAACTGGGCAGAATGAATTTCCACATGACTCAACATTAGGAAATAAGGCAGTACTTCCCATGTCCCTTCTCTGACACAAGCAGAGAATGCAAGAATACAGATGCTTGACTGGAACAAGAGAGAAAAGTCAGTCACAGTTTTTTCCTTCGTCTTGTTGGAGTTTTGCAGGTGCCTATGGCCAGGCTACGAAGGAGGAGAAAAATCCTGCTTCATATGCAATTGACCCCCAAGTTCTTGAACTGGAATACACAGGATGAGACATAATATGTGGCACATCCCTTGGCATGATTCAAGTAGTCTGCCTCTTCATCTCTTCATCTGAAAAGGCCATTGCACTCCCAAGAAATCTGTTGTTAGATTAACATGAGTGTTTTCAGATATTTTATGTCTAATGGTGTTCTGCAGCTGAGAATGTCTTCAAAAAAATTCCTACCCTGCAATAACTGCATTTCCACTCATTTTTATTTTGAGAAAAGAGTCTGAGGCATAATGGTTATTTTCATTGATTCTCTTTTAAGTCCATTTGGGAAAAATGTATGTATATTTCACACTGTAGTTAGAATTTTAAAGAAATAGACATAAGGAGGAAGAATATCCCCAGTGTCCACAGTAATGACTGGCTTTTATTTTGTTGCCAAACCATAGGCTATCTAATGGTGTATGTAACATGAAGATCAGCATAATTCCATTCATAACAGTTAATCAAGCCCTTTAAAGTTCTCCCTGTCTTTCATCTTGCTTAGAAGAAAAAAAAAAAAAAAAAAAAAAAAGAGAGAGAAAAAAAAGAATCATCAGAGGACATCTGGAACATGGATCTTCCTTCCAAACATCCCTGCCTGCTGCATAAAGAATGATGTTTTTATATATTTGCCAATCAACTTTTTAGCCAGATTGTATCACACCACCCCTCATGGCTCTATCCTGTGCCAAAGGAACAACATGCAAGGTGTTGGTAGGTCCTAAAGTCCGTGCAATCCCTGCTGTGCACACAGTCTACATCAGGGTAGCTCAAAACTGGTTTATGAGGAGCCATTAAAAAAAAAAAAAATGGCCAATGGGCCACAGTGTAGACATTTCTGAAGCAGCCCTAAACATGCTGGTGACAAGACTGTTGGAAGGGTAACAGGCCTTGACATTGCTGTCAGCCATTGGCTGGTACAGCTAGCCCAAACACACCACCACATTTAGGTGGCTAGATTACCTGGGAACCTCAGTTCAATCTTTGTGGCATATTTTATTTTGTTCTGCAGAGATATTGGGTCTAGTCATGGGATCTGTAGCATCTTCCTGTTGCATCCAGAGTCACCAAGTCTGATAAACAGTCCTACAACTTCGGGAAGAGAGTTTGCACTTGCAAAGAGCAGGATGTTCTTATGTATTTGCTTGACTTGGAGACTAAATCAAGAGTGCTGCCATGAAGTTAATGAACAGCAAGTGCCAGCCAGCTACAGAGTTTTTCAAAGGAGACCCTGCAAACTAAAAAAGATGCCCTCAAACCATCTGACTGCAGAGAGACTAAGGGGATTTTAGACCAGATGGCTACATATACAGTGAGCAATCAAAGACAGCAACCTTAGTAAAACTAAGGCATTTTTAAAAGCTTTACTTGTTTTCATCCATCTCCGATTTTCTTTTTTTTCCCACAGGAGGAACTCATTTTAAATTTAGTCTGTTTCTGCAGTGCAGAGGAATGTGTTGCTGCAGAAAACACAAGCAGTGCTTACCACTGGCTGCTGTGGAAGTCCGTAATTACTTAAGGAAAAAGTTCTTATCCTAATACTACTAGCCTGGAGCAACAGATTGGTGAAAGAGCAAAACTGGAAAACTGCAACAAAAAGAAGTACTTCGCCTGCAGCACAAGCAATACAAAACAGAGGCAGAGGGTCACTGATGGTTTGTCAACAATAGACCTAATACCCCTAACAAACTGAGAGCCAAATCTGCCTTAGCAGAAAAATAGAAAGGATTTTGAAGTGATTCTCTATTAAAAAAAAAATAATAATAATAATTTCCATTGTTTAAAAAATCCTCCTCTTGGTTCTTACAAATACCACAGGTTTGGACAGAATATTACATTAAAAATACAGATCTCACTAGCTAACTTCCTATTTTTATGTGTTTGTACATTTCAAGAAAAAGAAATGGCTTTTCCTATTCTAGCTTCCCTTTTTAAGGAGAATTTTCTAACTCCCTCAGAAAATAACAGGGGAAAATTAACACAAGCTTCTGTCCCATTTGTCTTTGTCTTGGTTTTGTTTTTGCCAGGTTTAGACCATGCAACTAAGTGCACAGTCCAATCGCTTCTTAAATTCAGACAGGCTTGGTGCAGTGACTGCTTCACTGGGGAGGCTGTTCCAGTGTGCAACCAAAGTTTGCCAAGTGCTCTTAAACAATCTGAGAAATCCTCCAGACATTTCTGTGTCCTGCAAGTCATTGTGTTGCACTCTCTCTCATCAACCCATGCTTTAGCAGTGTATTGATTTATTCGAGCTCCATTCATTGCAGTGATCACAGCTGCAGCTTCAGACTTTCTTATGTTGTAAAGAGGTTCAGGACCTGTTACAAACATGCCACTCACAGACCATCAGCCAGAGCCCAGTAACGAGGAAAAAAAAGGGGGGGGGGGGGAAGGAGGGGGAATACACTCAATCATCTTTATTGAGGTAACAACCTCAGCAGCAAACACTGCACTGGTATCAAAGAGCTTCCTCTTGAGCCCTCATTGTGTCTGGGCTCAAGGGGAGAGGAGGAAGAGAGGCGGGGCTGGAGACCTGCTTTTTCTGCTGCCTGCAGACAGCAGGAAGAGGCAGGTAGTAGCAGGAGATGCCCTGCCTGTCCTGCAGCCCAGCAAGGACTCCAGAGTCACAGCCATTACTGCAGCACAGGGCACAACCCTTTTTTCTCATCTGTGCTACAGGAGGAAATTAAGCTTGGGAATATCATACTGCCCCATGTGACACTGTGGATGTCTTTTTTGTGTCTTGAAGCTCAGTTCTTCAGACTGTGTGATGACTTCAGGGCAGTACCATTTAACACCAAAGAAGCCAAATCAGTATCTTTTTAGCTCCCCTTTCAAAAACAACTCTCTTCTAGCTCCCTACCTTCACCCTCAGGGTGAAGCTATGCTTCTGCAAGAAGTCTCACAGCAGTGGTTTGAGATTTCATTCATTAGTGTTTGCAAAATACTTTGAGATTCTCAGAAGGGAGATGCTACTGAATTCTAAATATCTGTTTAATTATCTCTGTTCAGAAGTTATTTTACCCAGCCAAGCTGAAAGATCAAAAATATCATAGAAACTGCAGAAGGTAACAAAACAAATCAATCTGGAGGTGGTTAACTGCTTTCCCATTTCCCATGAAGAGGGCTCATTATATCTCCTCCGAAGTGCATGACCACCCGGTCCCCATGGATACCCTCCTCCCGGGGCTGGGGTGGGGGTGGTGGGGCCACCTCTGCTCTGAGGTGGTGGTGGCCTGGGACAAGGTCTGTGAGCTGCCTCTGTGGGGCCCCTCCTCCTCTCATGGGGGTTGTGCTGTAGGGGTGCCTGTGTCACACCACCTCCTTGCTGGTCTGGCCCTCACCTATCCATTTGGCCGGGCATATCCGCAACCCCATCCCCACAGCCCTGCCTGGACATCCCAGGTCTCTGCCTAGACCTGGAGCTTGGAAATATTCAGCTCCTGCTGCCACAGCTGAGCCAGCTGCTGCCTCTCACTAGACAGAAGCTTAGGGATTGATTGTGAGATTGTGAGCAGTAATTGCTCTTCTTTACCTTTTTTTTTTTTTTTTTAACAAATCAGTCATTCAAGAGGCAAAGCCGACAGGCTGCTCTTTCTTGCAATCCAGATTTTCCCACCTGTATCAACCCCATTAGTTCACTGTAGATTTCCTTCGTTATTATTAGCCATATTCTCATCAGTGGATGCTTTTTTCACAGCACTAACAAGCCTGATTCATAGTGCTTGACTGGCCATTGTTAATTCAGCAAAGTTTTAAGGTAAGTGTAATGTCAGGTGTCCGGCCCCCCTGGATCTTCACTCCAGTTCTCGCCTGAGCATTAAACCCTTTTCATTATCCCATCCAGTTATTTATTACCCTCTTTATAAATTCAGTACAATTTTCTAACTGACATTTTCAACGAAAGGTCATCTGAAATACACATGGTGTTCCTTGTATTGCCTGCCTTCCCTTCTAAAGGTCCGCCAGAGCTAATGTTGTACTTGTCATCTATTTACTCGTTACGTTGTGCAATAGGCCTTTGATCCCCCGCTCATCTGCCTGCCAGGGCTATCTCCCATGAGGGAGCTCTGGGGTGTCTCTCCTATTTTCCATTCCCTTCTAATCAAGCTGGACATGTTTTCCGTATACCCCCCTACCCCCCTCTCTAAATCCAAGCTCAACGTATTGCTTAAAATGCCATGGCTGAGATCAGTTATTAGTCACACGTGGCAGGAGTGCCAGGCATGTGGCCAACAAAACCAAGGGGCTGAATGAGAAGCCAGAAGCCTAAAGGCATCTGTCACTTGTTGAGCCTAAAATCTCTCCACCTCCCAGTCTCCTGGAAGCTGAGCACCTCTGCTTTCAGTGGATACTTCTAGAGGCTGCAGACCACAAGTCCCATCTTAAAAGTAAAGCCAATCAAAATTAAAAAAAAAAAAAAAAGTGTTTCCCTCCTTCACAGAGATTGTCAGACTTTCCCACAGTGTAAGTGTAACTAAAATTGCAGGCTACATACCAAATACCATTTTTTTCTTCATGAAGTTTTCTTTCTGAAAGCCACCTCCTGATTCAGAGGTGGCTGTGCCAATGCCCCTTTCCATAGTGAAAACCTGAATATTTAGCAGCTTCACCATGAGATGAAACACTTGGACTTCATTCAATGACTTACCTCCTGCTTCTTCATTTTTAATGCACTTTATGCAGGGACATGAACTGTCATTGGAACTGCACTTCAGAACCAAGTGATTCATCTCTTTCCTCTGACATTTGAAAGAAGGGCTTTTTAAGCACCTGCTTTACAAACTGTGATTACCCAGCAGGGCACTTAAGCCCAGGAGAGGCTGAAGGTTTGAACCACCTGTCCCCAGTGGTTTAGGGAGCTTCCCTATGAGGTGACTTTGCTGAGATTCCCTTGGTCAGAGTCCTGGATCCTGCTGGCCACTTTCTGGAGATCTGACCCAAAATGAAGAACGCAAGCTCGTAACTTCCACCTATGGATGGGACTGAGGGGCTAATAATAGTAAAAGCACCTGAACTTGGTCCTCAGTGTCATGGAGCCCACATTCCACTCAAGCAGCAAGCCCTTTCATGACAGAAATTTGCACCAAAACCCATAAACCTGTATCTGCAAATCCAGCCATCAAGTAGAAATAAATGTACTTGCTGACACACTGTTTTTCCACCAATGGTTCAAATATTGGTACTTTCCAGAGGAGGAAGGAGCTAGAGAGCTACCACATCCTGAATTCCTATACATCTCTGTGAAGAGAAGTCTTATATGAGACTTCAGTGGAATGGGATCCATTTACACCTGGTGAGGATCTCACAGAGACTTTCAGTCAGGTTTCCAGTGCTTGCTGACTTTCTTCCTCTGAAACTGAATTTGGCATTAGTTCTACCACGACATTTTTTCATACAGCCCGGTCCTCACAGCAGGAAAAGGCAATTTATCCTCATCCTCTGTAAGAGTGAGCTGTGAACACAGACTGAAAATGCTCGCTCCCAGGCTCTACCACCTATACTACCACCTTATAAGCAGAGAGCAGGAAGTCTCTCTTTACTATACCCAGAGCTCTTTATGCCCTCTGGTGAGAACTTCTGGGAAAGAGCTACTTTTGGTTTCAGTGATGTATCTCAGAGCTGAGGTCAGTGTTGTCAGCACTAATAATTATGTTGCTGTAGATTTAAAATCAAGGTGAAGTACAGGAACATTTCATTCTACCCTTTGAAACAAAAAATATCCTGGACATATTCCACTTACTATAAAAGACACGAGGAACCTGTGAAGCAGAAATAGTATATTCGTTATGAAATGCTGGGGTACAGAAATTCAGAGATTTTGGTCCTTATTCAAAATCCATGCAAAGCGTCCCAGAAAACAGTTGGGGGGAGAGCAAATGAAAGGCATAATACAAAGATGATAGGTATTCCTAGGGTCATCTTTTCAGGGTAGGTGAAATAGGCACTAAGTTTCTGTGCAAGATACAAATGCCAATGAAAAAGCCAACTTGCAGACAACAAACTCATTACTTGCCAAAAGTAACTTTCCTGTTAAAAAAAAAAAAAAAAAAAAAAGGCAAACTGGGGAGAAAAATTAATCCATTTTTGTGTTTTATTTTGTTGTTGCTAATTAAGGTGTTCTTGCAGCAGGCCATCAAAACAACTCACTTGATACCTATGAAAATCATCTGGAACCAGCATACAAAGCTTATAGATCCAATTCTTGATGTTCTTTAATCAGGCATAACACCAGCCTAATTGAAAGGAAAGGAGTGACAAATCACCATCTGGAGACAGCTGTACAAATGAGGTTCTTACCACCCTGTTCAAAAAAATGATGGGTTTCCAGACAAAGCTTGAGTCTGGACTGGGGGTCCCTGATCCTCTGTCACCCAAAGCATGGCCTGGACATGCTGCAAGCCCCTTCCAGCCACTGTGGTCAGGCTTCATTCCCACCAGAAATAGGGGAGGTGGAAGCTGTGTGTCTCATATGAGTTCTGTTACAGAGCTGGGACACAGCCAAAGCCTGTACTCAGACCCAGAAACACAGAAGCACTCTTAAGCTCCATATTTTCAGCATATGTTTTATATGCTGATATATGGCTGAAGCTTTAGCCATTGAAAACGTAAGCTTACTTGGAGAACAGAGAGCAGATGTTCCCATGAGCACTTGCAGGGAGGTAATTCATTAGAGATCCTGCCATTTTCTGAATTATGAAGCATGCCATGCTAAATGAAAGTATATTCCTAAATACTGATAAGAACAGAGAACAAAACATGCAGCATCATTTGGCAGTGCAGAAATCTATTGTTCACCTATATCTGAGTTATCATATGGTCATTTGGTCTCCTCCAAGTCAGAAGAATGTAGCAGATCTGGGAAAATAACATAAGGACAACAAGGTATATATAAAATACCAAGAGAAATTACATAGGCTAGGATCCTTGGCTGGAAAAGAGAGAATTTATAGGTAGATATGAGAGAGTAGGATGATGAATGGCGCAGGTAAATTGAATGGGGACCTGTTATTTCTCTTCCTTACAGCTTAAAGATTCAGGGGAATTGAAGAAATCTCCAAACAGATGTTTTAAAAGAGAAGGAGAAAAAAAAAAAAAAAAAAAAAAAAAAAAAAAAGAATATCTAAACTGCAGAAGTTAGTGGTGAGTATAAAGAGATCCAAAAGCGATTAGATAAATTCATATAAGAAACACTCAGAGAGAGCTACCAGTCACAGAGCTAAAAACTCCTGCCATAGAAGTTCCTAAACCATATTTTGCTGGAAGTTGAGAGGTTTATCATGCACATATCCAGCTTTTTGTATAATTGCCCTAAACAGCTGCTGTTTGTTTTGATGGAGACCCTTCACCCTCAGCACTCAGTACAGCCAGTCACACACTCTTAGGGGTTTTTAGACAAGCAGCTAAAGAAGAAACTGTCCTAGGGATAGTACTTAAGGACCATAAGATTTTTAATTTCACTGGGTCTTTGGTGTGGCAGGCACTGAGGGAACTCTTTGTTCTGACACACTGATTCACTATAATTTTCAAAATCTCAGGATGCAAAAAGCACTTGAGTTTTTTTTCTTTGTCTTCAGATTTAGATTTCTGCTAGTTTATTCACAGCTGGAGGAAATATTTGAGAAAAAAGATGCAAATTGGAAAGCAGTGTAAAAAATAACTGGATGAGAAAGAGCAGAAAGGTTAGGGGAAAAGTAGAAATTATACATCCTCATATTTAACATTAAAATCAACATTTTTTAATGTTGATTGTGATGGTAGTCTATCTTTAGGAGTAGGATCTCATACATACATAGGCATGTTTGCAATTATAGACACACCTCAGATTCTCCTTTTCCATCCTGTATGAAGACCCAGCCAGATCCAAGATGCACATAGCTCAAGTTGCAAGGCATAATAAGAACAGAAACAGAGAAAGCACATCTCGTGTGGAGAAAACCTAGCACAGAAACTTATGCAGGCGATTCCATCTCTGCCTGCATGACTGTCTATCTCTGATGTGGGGATCGCCATTTCCACGTCCCCATTCCCTGTTTTGTTCACTCACCTCACCTGACAAGAAGGGCACTGTGCAAGCAAAGCATGTCTGAAGACTGGGACTGTCCATTGCAAAACCTGTGTACAGTAGTGGTCACCATGAGCTTGTCTTCTGTGCAAGAAGCTGACCAGCAGGAAAAGAAGGATTTACTGCAAGAGAAAAAAGAGAACTCCAACCAAGGCTTTGGAAACAAAGCAGAATCCTTTGAGGTTTTAGAAAGAAGGGAGAGAACCTTCTCCCCTTCTCTGTGGAAGAAGGTTGGCTGCATTCCTACTGATGCATATAGTTTTTCTGCCTTCATAAAGTTTGTATGTGCAGGAAATTCCTGTGATTTCTGAACTCCTTTTGCCCAGGATTCCTGACGAATGCAACTGCAGTCTCCAGAGAGTCACTTGGAGAAGGTGTTTCTAAGAGGAAAAACGTAAGCAGCAGGAAGCTCCCAAAATGAAGCTAGGCTCTGGTTGCACACAGGGCACGGGCAGGTCAGTCATAAGGCTGAGAGCAATCATCACTCCCGGCTCAGATGCAGAGACAGCAGTACTCAGTAGTGAGAGCCCTTTGTGACAGAACTGTGCCCTTTTGGGAAGCTAGGTTGGCCCAGGTTTTGATAGCCTAAGCAGAAGGATCATAAAGCCACCTCTTTAATCCTCAGCTAAGACAGTACCACCTTCCAGGAGATGACAAGGCTCTTGGAAAGCTATTTTTTCCATGTACTTTAGAGTGGTCTTGGCCTAGAGAAAAGATTCAGGTTTTCCTAATGCTAATGTAGGAGCATGAAGAATATGAGATTATGCAGACAACACTGTTTTTAGCAAAAAACAATCATCCACTTCAGTCTACTGAAGCAAGCAAAACCTAGATCAACAATAGAAGTACCTCAGTGTAAGCTGGAGACAGAGTAATGTGCCTACCAACAACCCCACTCTGCATTATTTTGGGAAAAAAAAAAAAAAGGTATTATTATTATTAAAAAAAAATAAAGTAGTGACACACACTCTAGAAGCAGTGAAGTGTTTGATCATCAAGTCAGTAGCAGGCAAAGGAAGTTGGTTTTGAAGCTCTGGGATAGAAATAGTATGATCTGAACTTCTTTCCAATGACTGATAATAAACCATAAATATCTGGCAGCATAAGAAGAGCAGTACCATTATCTGTAGGAACATGGTGCAACAACAGCCTAGAAACTTTTTTTTTTTCACGTCTGTCCTCTGACAGCAAATTTCATACTTAAACTGTGCTTGCTTCTCCCAATCTATCAGAATGCTTAGTGTTTTCCAAGAAGTGAAAGCATGCTAAACATTGCTTTCATTCTCTAGTTAAGCAGGAGAAAGAAACCAATTAAAATATGCCATGGCCTCACATGTGTTTGATATACATTTCTATACTGTAAACAGTTGTTTGTTTTTTTCAGGAACTAGCCTGTTCTTGAAAATGCTTTCATTCACCCCCTACACTTGCGCAGTTCCCACCTGTAAAGCTTATACTGGGGATATGATGCTGACACCTATAGGAACATAGGTATGAGTGTAACCACATATATGAGCCTGTACGCTTTTAGAATGTGGTTTTTTAGCAAGGCACTTGTTTAAATTGAGAAGTGAAAGCCTAGAATGCAATATCCCTTCTGTGAATAAACTACGAAGTATAGCAGACATGTTAACAATGAATAACCAGCAATAGTGGGTTTTCCAACAATCCAGTTTAATAATTTCTTCATATGTCAGAGTTTTTACATCAAATAAATTTCCAAGACAAAAAAAAAAAAAAAAGGTAGTGTACAGTTCAAGAAAATACCCAAAGCCATTACAGTTTTGGCTTCCTATATGTTGATTTACAGTTATGTACAAGAATGTCTTATTTGTAATAACCAGTGAAGATTTAATGATTTATTTACATTGTCAGCTGGTCCCTTTTGCTATGCAGTTGAATTGTCTCATTTTTGATATTTACATTCATAGTAGCAGGAGACCATTTCTAAGTCCCATTTATGGATAAGGTTAAGAGGTGGACTGAAGCAAGGCAAGATTCTTACTACCAACAACAAACGTACCTCTGAAATCCCATTTTTATATAAAACTGAAGGAAGAATCCAGCACCAAGTGCACTGATATAACCATTATATTGACAGTCAACATAATAAAGCGTCTCCACTGAGAATAATATTCCCACTCATTTCAGAGGGAGGTATGTGCAAGCTGTAGGCAGTATATATTTCAAGCTGCAGCAGACAAAATGTACAACTCCGGTGGTAAAGAGGTGCCCTACTTACCCTGCCAGAGACTTCCAAAGCAAATGAAGACACAGAGTATGTTACCTTTTTAAATATGTGAGGAGAATATCTCATAGTTCTTACACAGGAGATTAAGTTGGGAGAAAAAAAATATATGTATCATAATACATAAGCTGTTTCATAGAACCACAAAAAATATCAGATCAGAAGGAGCCAGGGAAGGTCATCTGAACCAAATCATTCAAAGCAGGGCCAAGTTCAAAGTTAGAGCGGTTTGCTCAGAGCTGTGTCCAGTAAAGTTCTGAGTATCTCTAAGGATGGATATTATGCAACCATTGGGTACCCATTCCCATGTTTGACAACCCTTATGGTAAAAAAAGATGTTCATAACGCCTAATGAGAATTTTCTACCTTAAAAGGATAATCTATGGTCCATTGAGTCAATCATAGTCTGTCTACTGACAATAACACTTTTAGAGCACCCCTAGATCAAGTATAATAAGGATTATTCTTTCAGCTCTTTGAAAGAAATAATTCATTTTTTTAAAGCTGTTTTGTGATATCTAGTCAGGAGGGTATATCACTGCTTGAAATATTTTCCTAGTACACATCTCAGTGCAAGATATGTATATATTGGCATTAAGAAATCAATACCACAGTCACACTTCCTTCATCTGTGACAAATTCAATACTTTGCACATCACACAGCTGTTGCAGAACAGCATGCTTATGAGAGCATGACTAGATGTGAATTGCTCACACAAAATGCGTGAGGGGTTTCACCTCTGATTCCTCTCAGCAAAGACAAAAACAGTTTGCCTGGAGAGCAAAAGTTAGTACTCCATATTATAGCTACACGTGCCTGAGTTTTTGAGAACCATGTTTTGCCAATGCCTGCTACCCTCCTGATCATCAGACTTGATTTGTCTCTCCCAGCTTGAAAAATGCAATCTACAGCACAGCTTCATCCAGTAACAAAAGCTACTCCAAGCTGAAATGCTTTTCTAATATCTATACAAAGGCAGCCACTCGTTCAGTCATTCTTTCTCAATAAAAGCATTATATTTCAAGTTAGAAACTGTGTGCCCTTTACTTTCCCAGCCCTGGTGAATGAGCAAAACTAGAATCAGTCTTCATATTCAGGTTTAAAATCAGGCTATGGTACATCTTCCCATAGACACAGTGAAAAGAACACATAGAGTCAGATATGACAACACACTGTGTGCATCCTAGGAAATCTTGTGGGAACAATTTCCTCTTACATGATACACATTTTATGACAGTAACAGTCATGACTACAATATAAGATTGCTGATACATGCATATTTATTGATCATAACTGTTTTGAGTGAGGTATGTGAAACTTGAAAATTTGAGCTACTTCTCTGATTTTATGTCTTTAGAATAAAATACACCCCCACAAAAAATTAAAAAGTGTTAATTCTGGTCATCAAATAAGTCATGCTGTATGTAGAGAGACAAAGAATATTGAGAGAAACACATACTGAGAAGCTGATGGACTCATTTACATGGCAAGTCACACTTGTCACATCTGGTAGAAAGAAAAATAAGGCTTTCTCTGTGCGATCCTCTTATAAGATCCAGAGTCTTCAGTAGGGTAAATGAGGTTCAAAATATTCTTTCTCCCCTTGATGTACATGCACAGAATAGCTCCTACCACCAGTGCCAGAGATGCATGGAGGGCAAGAAAGGTCAAATCACATTTAAAAAAAAATAGTAATTCTGATTGCCACAGAAATCATTAAAGCTGAACAGAGGAAGATATTCCATAGGCCTTTTAGCAGAATAACAAGGTGCAGCACAATGTTGCAATTCAATTGAACTTCTGGGTAGACCTGTGCGGTGTCAAGAGTTGGACTTGATGATCCTTAAGGGTCCCTTCCAACTCAGGATATTCTATGATTCTATAATTCTCTTCCCTGGTTTTGTTTTGTTTTGCTAATATTTGTTTGATAATCTACATGCCATTCTCAGGCTATAGCAACAAATGATCTCTTTGAAGGTTTTCCTCATTTCCTGGCTACGAAAGGCATAGATCAAGGGATCAATCACTGAGTTGCACATAATGAGAATGAGGTACATGTTGAAGTGAGACATGAAGCAAACACAGTAGAGGTTTTGAGGGCAGGAGATCATCAGGATGAGATGGAGGAAGAATGGAGCCCAGCAAACGATGAAGATGCCAAGAAGCATAGTCAGAGTGATGGCTCCCTTCATACTGGTTCTTTGATGGACAGAGTTGTACCCAGGCAAAGCAGCTATTTTCTTCACATGAGTACGAGCCAGGAGGAACATATGGATATACAGTGAAACCATGAGGAACAACATGGTAAAAAACATAGTGATGAGACAAATTATAACATAAGTTGATTCATAATAAAGAATGAAGATAATGCCACAGCCCGTGCAAAAGGTCCAGATGCATGCAATGATAAGCCCTGATCTTTTCACTGTCATGATGTTGTGGTAACGCAGGGCATAGAAGATGGTGATATATCTATCTATTGCTATAGCCAGCAAACTGCACATGGAAGCCACTACAGATATGCAGATCATTGAATCAAAGACATTGTCTATATGACGGACAAAGGTATCTTCCATAATAATATGCCTATTGTTTATTAAGTATATTGTTATAGTCTCCCACGCATTAGACACACTAACCAGCATATCAGCCACTGCTAAACTGCAAACAAAAAAATACATGGGGGAATGCAAGTTCTTGTTCTTAACTATTGCACATATCACTAAGATATTTTCAAGGAGGCTTACAATGCCCAGAGTGAGGAACACCTCAGCTGCAATGACCACTTGCTCACATGGTGATGACTTGCTCTTGACAGTAGGCACAGTAAAGTTGCTGCCAAAGGCACTCAGGTTTAGTTCAGAAACATACAGTTGAGAGGACGTGTTCATCTCTGGAAGCAAACACGTTCTGTTCTCTCTGAGGGACTTGCCAAGGAGTGTGGTAAATGCATTTTCCAAAAGGCAAAAGACCCTGCCAAAAAAAATACAGCATGACAAGAACAGGCAGAAGTTGACAAAACAAATATCAAACATTTTCTACGTAATTTGGCTTGTACACATCCTGCCTCTTCCACACCGTATTCCTCTACTGATTCCAAATTAACCTCCAAATGGCTCAGAGTTTTTCTACTCATCCTTACTGGGAAATTAAAACCACAAAATAATGAAGAGATTCGTGCACTCTTCCTTCACATTTTTGTTTATCCTATTTGGTCTCCCAGAAGTGAGCACAATATCCTGGAAATTCTGCTGTACACAAAACAACAGTTTTCAGAGCTTGAGTTCTCAGAACCCAGAAATGTAGAAGAGAGTGTTAGGTTGAGCAGAACCTGCTCACTTGAATATAATATATAGAAGTTGAATTACTGCCACAATTAAGAATTGAACATTTTCAGTAAAAAAATTTACACATTTCCTGACCTTTGTACTTTTTAAGTTTGCATGATCTGCGTTATAAACAGCTTGTCTGTGCGATACTGACATGCTCATTTTAGGAGCATAGTATTAAACCACTAACCAAGGCAAATCCATACATTTCAGGATAGAGTGAGGTTACAGAATTTGTAGGGGGAAATTCTGTCATAAAAATAAGTTTTCTATTCCAGAATGTAAGTATTTTATTCAATGCTCCTTTGGTAATGAGAATATTCAGGGCAAGCTGTAAGCCATCAGATTCTTAATAAGGGGACTTAAAGTGACTTGTTGCAAGTAAAATTCAAAGCTTCTCAAGCTAAATCATTTTCAGTTTTTAAAAGTAACTTTTTTATTTGCAATCAAGAATTAACTGTACCTATTTACCAGCGCTGCTCCTTCAGCTAGTCTTCCTCTTCATCACCCACAATCTTTCCTCCAGAGAGCAGAAGTTTCGTCCCCTCCTCACCCAACATCTGGGGCAGGGGACTCCTTGGTGGGAACAGATGACATTATAGAAGAAAAGAAATTAGTATATCCATAGAGTCAAGGCTGACCATGTATAAATTACTTACTGTGCAACTGCCTTTTTATAGTCTCCGAGCAATAATGACTTCAGTACTCAGACTGTGGCTCCTCCTCCCCTTTGCCCTGCTGAACTCCTCTTTTCACAGATTTTGTTAGCAAAGGCTTGGGTTTTTACCACCATCTAGTGGTTTTCAAGCGTCTTTATTTTTAACTCAACAATGATTCTGATCTAAACTTGAGGACGAGCTTTTTAAAATTATTGCTTTCTAGTGTATCCCTTACAAAAAATGACATTAAAGAGGAAAGTGCTCTAGGCATTCTCCTTTCCAAAAGCATCTCTTATATGTGTGGGTTTTTGTTGTTGTTGTTTTCTCTGCTTTTGGTAGTTCTTGCCAACAATAACTTCATATTTCAGAAGAGGTAAGAATAAAAAACCATTATTAAAGTGGAAAGGTTATTATTCTTGTAAATACTTGTCTTATATCCACAGTTATAATTTTACAAGAATAAGAAGCACACCATCACAAAACTCAGAAGAGAGCATACAGTCAACCCTCTCACACCACTAACAGAAGAGATAAAGTAATTTCTGTGAAAGACAAAAAATAAAATAAAATAAAAATAAAATAAAATAAAATAAAATAAAAATAAAAATAAAAATAAAAATAAAAATAAACAACTACATCCTGGTCCCCTTGCTAGAATAGAGATTTTGATGCAGTTGAGGAGGGGTACACACTACTGTACTAGGAACCAGGGCTCCCTGAGATGGATTTGAACTCCCCCGGCATTCTCAGGGTCCAAGAGCTGAGAAATTCAATGCTCAGCATTGCAGCATCTGAATCCCCTCTGTGGGTCTAGCAGTCAGGCAGTCCACACTCATTCTGGGCTTCATTCAGTGGCAGTTTTTTCTTTTGCAAATGGGCTCTGCTTCTGCACGCAGAGGAATCCAAAGCACGCATCCTACCAACACTGACAAATACCCTTTACGTTATCCACTAACCAGCCAGTCAAATACCGTGCAAGGTTTAAAGTTAGCTTGAGATAAAAAGTCCCTGTTTCTCCAGTTGCCACCTTCTCATAAATCAGGTGGTTAGATTTTTTTTCTGTTCTATATAACAATTTCAAATGCCTATTTTTAACTTACCACATTTTTCTTAAGGAATCACCACCAGAAAACACAAATTTTATTGCTGTATGCTGTTCCATTTTTGAGTTTTCAGAGGCCATATAAATAGAATTTATAGTTAGAATGCAGCTAAGTCTGTGTGTCTAATTATTATATTCCATAGAAGCTTCCTTTATTGTTACTGCCATCTTCACACTAAGGACACTCAAAGACTTGGGCCATTGTGTGAAAGGTTCTCATGTATGAATAGTCCCTGCACCAAAGGAGACAGCAAAAAACATTTTGATTCATTTGAGTAAAAAGGCTCCTCTAGCAGTAAACAGTCTGGAGATGAACTTTGCATGCCCCTTCTCCCTGCTAAAGCAAAGAGAATTTAGGTTATCACAAAACAGAGGAAGCAAACTATGCTCAAGTGCAGCTGTTAGATCTGTGCAGATAATGGCAGCAAGTAAACAGCAACACTGCTGCATCTAACTTCTCCATATGCCAAATCTGATCTCATAGCTCAATGCTATGCCCAAAAGAAAATAATAGAGGATGCCCATCTTCAGTTCTCTTTCTGTCCTTCAGTGTACAGGATGTTTTGGTTCTCGTAGATTATCTTTAGATATCTTAGTTATCATTTGTTATCATTCCCATGGTTTCTGATTTTTCCCACTGCAGACCTTGGAAATCATATACCTACAAATAAAATTTTACTTCTTTCTTAGTTTGCGTATCTACCAATGATTGTGCAGACACAGTGTTCTTTCCACTTGTTTTTTCCCTTCTAGTACCCTGATTTTTGGTTTATTGCACTCTCTCTCTCTAAATTCAGTTCATCTCCCCATTTACAAATTCCTCTGTACATTCACTTTAATAAAGTTCTTTGGGGCTCAGCTTAGCTGTCTTCACAATAGCTCTCTCATTACCTTTAGCACTCAGAGCAGACTGGCTGATTACCTGAAATAAGTCACGCACCAGACTGAATGGTTCAGTTGCTATTCCTTAGCACAATGCCTGGTCTCTCACATACACATTATGAATCAGCCTTCGGATTCTTCTGCCACAGACCAGACACTGAAGGCCAGAACCCTGGTATAAGTGGCAATGCTAAATAAAGAAATACTCTTATATACAAAGAGAGCAGACTAAATGACCTGCCTGGAAACTGGGACAGTGATGTAGGCATAGTTTGGTTACATTAGAGGATGAAATGAAGAAATATTTTACTCATATATCTAATTTCAATGTGTCTTATCATAGTATTGCAGCAGCAAACAGCTATAAGCATAACACTTTGAGCTGCAGGGGCACCCAATTAACAGCTGGTGGAGGGAGGCATGCAGGTGAGTTATATGGATTGAAAGTTAAGGGGCATAGGGACAGATCTTTGGATTCTCCCGAGGTTTCCCAAGAATGAACTGCAAACTTCCAGCTGCAGGGCTCCTGACTGACTATCTTAGTCTTTCAGGTGTTCATGATTCTGGTGCTCAGCTCTCTTGTTTCTTCCATTAATTAAATTTTCTGTCTCTGCAGGCAGGTTGGCACTCAGTGTTTTCCAAGACCGCAAAGAACATGCCTGGACTGCCAGTGGGGACAGTCAGTACTTCGTGAATCACTGTCATTGTGTAGCTTTTGGGCTGCGCCAACTGGCAGTTACTGGGCTGTGCCAGCTGTGCTGATCCCTTGAGCACACACAGAGGAACACACTGAAACCCCCCAATGTCCCCAAAACAACGTACTCTTTCCACAAAGGGAAAGAGGCAGGGAGCAGCTGCATGCTGAGGTGGAGGCACTTGGGCCTGCAGGTCTGGGGGAAGCCTGGAGCAACATCCCTTGGGCCAGGGTGCTGGCTGAAAGAGACAAGGAGGTGAACCTGACCAGATGGGCCTGGCCCGGTTGTTTAAGACCTGGGCTCTGAGAAAGCTGGACTCAGCACCAGCTTCCATTCAGAACAGAACAGCAACCAGGATGGCTGTCTCTATCACTCATTTGTTTTCTCATCGAATTCATGTATATGACCCTGTATCAGGGCTGACCCTTCCCACCTGATGATTGGATGTGTTTCTGCAAAGGGCGAAAGTGAAATTGCATACCGCCTTCATGACAGCAAGATACTGATTTTATCAATGAATGCATAAATGAGGCCAACAGTACAATGTGCCCCCAAAGAATTTTCTGTGAGAAGAGTTTATTACACTCAGATGAATTCTGCTATTAATCTGTGCTAATCCTAATGGGTTCAGAGTAGAGTTTTACTGAAGCCAATACAAAGCTACCCAACTTGCCTGGTGCTAATACATCGAAGCAATTTAATTCCAGTGTCCTTCTGTAGCTATTTTTATCTGTTCAATGAAAATATATTTGTCCTTCATAACATAGCTTTGGATTTGTGCTCTTGGCCTGTTTACAAAATCTCTCTTCTGTCTATTCCTTGCCTGTGCTGTCATTAGCACAACATTTCAGAGCCACAGAGTATCCTCTCAGACTGCTCTCTGCTCCAAGAGATAATCCATGGATCCAGGGCAAAAGTGAAGATCGTGGCCTTCCCTGCATGTGGATATATTATAACATAACAAGTGTTCTCTAACAGCTCAGACTGAGACAACCATTTCTCTTGACCTCTGCTCTGAGTAGCATTGGCTGAGCCCCATCAAGGTCCCTACTGTTACCTCCTCAGTATTACCAAAGCAACAGCAGTTAGCCTTTAAGAAAGACAGGCAATTAATCCAGTCCAAAAATAAAAGTCATCAATCCTTCCTGTTTTAAAATAAAAACAGTGGATGAAGTGATGATAGACCCTTTGTTGTTCAGTCCCATCTCCTGTGCAGGGTATAGTTGAAAGACTAAAAGTTATGCTTTGCAGTAAGCAGCGTTATGGTAAATATATGTTTTTACATCATGGCATTCATTTTCAAATTGACACTGAAATGTCATTTGTGGGAAGAATCATAGGAAAGCAAGACTGAAAGAGACATCCAAATATGCAAGCTGTGCCCTGGAAAAGGGAAGGATCAATCACACTTCCTATGACTGCACTGGCACTTCTCACCATCGTCTCTTTCATCAGTGTGCACCAAACTGGCTTCAGGTATCTCTGGCCACTCTCAATACCTGTCAGTGGTGCTCCTCACACTAGAAGAGAAAGCTGAGAAAAATCCAATGCGGTATAAAAGGCACTTTAGAAAGACATATACTAGTAATCTAAACTGGATGATGTTATAACTAGCTCCCCAAACAGTAAAAGGGGTAATAAGAGGTTCAGTAACCATCATTTTCATGTGCTTTCTAAGGAGAGCCAATTCCAGCAATGAATCATGCCCTAACATTTTATTAGAACATGGGTCAGCAGTATAGGCCTGTTAGATCATAACAGCAGTGCTAGCTACAAGACTTAAAACAAACAAACAAACAAACAAACAAAAAAAACACAGATGATCAGTGCTAGAAACGTTTTTTGACAGAAAGGAGGGATAATTCAATAGTGAAAAACTGGGGGGGGGGGGGGGGGATTAAAAAAAAAAAAACACTAAGCAGGTTCTTATTGGGTACCACTTGCTACACTTGCTAGAAGAGAAAGGGAAGTATTTCTTGCAAGACCAAATATATTTAATATTTCTATCCATTTATATTATTATCAAAATAAGTACTAATAATGCTATTTTAATTGCATGTTATGAGACATCCCGTATCTCATTTCTGCAAGTTTGTCTTCGAGTATGGTAAAGAGAAACATTAAGAGAAACATTAAGAGAGCATTATTCATTCATTTCATGAAATGCTTGTTACTGAGAATCATTTTTTGTATAAACTGCTGCTAATTTATTGTGTAATTAGTCTCCTCATTGGGACTTCTATTTTTGGGCATTCATATTTTATTGGAGTGGCCACAGCCAATTCAGTGAATGCTGGTGAATAATACCACATCTTCACATTCAAAATTCAGCTTTCCCTTGATGTCTCCTTCATGTCCTTTTGAGTATAAAAATTATCCCACTTATCCCTCATAATGAGTGAAAAAATAATAATTTCTGGATGTTTATGAACCCTGGGAGCTATGTTCTCCTTGTCCTGGACTAGTTGCTTGGTTTGAGCTGAGAGCTCTGAGAACTCAGTTTCTCTCCTCCCAATGCTTTCCTCATAGTTTTTGGCATTTAAGCCCAATGTGAGTATTGAAAGATGAAAAAGCAGCTAAGGGGCAGCTTCAAGAGGATATAAACAGTGTGAACGATTACGAAATCACTGTATCCAACAAGAGATATTGCTACACATGCAATTTTCATTTGAAGCAATGTGTGCATGGAGTTCCTATCTTGGCAATTGCAAATGTCTCTGATTCAATACACACAATGACTAAATGCAAATACACATGCTGGCCAATTTTTCAGCAATTTTCAAGAACGCTATGACAACAATATCAACATTTCTCTCTTTTGAAGTATTTTTAGAGATATTTCTGATGTCTCTGTACTGATGAACTACAGTTCATTTCCTCATCTCTGTACAGGTTGGTAAAAATACAGTTATTTCCTATTAAATGAGGTGTATAAATGCAATGTAAATGAGAATTAAATCATAGCCATTTAGCTCAGAACTTAATTACTTTCTGTCAAGCCTTTATTGCAGTACTTTTTCAGAGCTTTCCTACAAAGCAGGCTTGCAATATACAGTATATTTGTTAATGGCAGGATATTTTTTAACCACTGTATCCCTGCAAGAAAAAAATAATAATAATAAAACAACACTATTTCAAGAGTAGGAATTATTTCTTTTCTAGCATTCACCTGCCAAGGAGTAAAAATAGAAAAATATTGAGATTTGTTGTGGCTGAAACCAAAGATATCAAAATAAATAAATAAATAAATAAATAAATACATTAGCCAGAAACAAACTGATTTGGAGAAAGGAAAGAAGACAAGTATTGTGTTTGAACCTAGAATACTCTGTCTTCCATAAAGAAGTAACAAGTGCATTCAGTTTTACAAGTGAGAAGCTAAATTAGTTGACACTAAAGCATTGTCCCCACAGCAAGCTTAGCCCCAGTTCAGTGACATACAAAAATCAAGTGGCTCTCGCAAGCCCTCCAAATTCATGGCATTTAGAATGCCAAACAGCAGGCACCATGTGCCCCACTGTAGTGTCTAAGCCAGTATTAAGAGAGAAGAAGAACCTGAGAAAATTCTTGTCATAATGGTTACATGAGCAGCAATTCTTGGGTTTTTGGGCATACCTAGCACCTGGTTATAAAAGCCCAGAAGATAATTTCTTTTTGGCAGGTTTTGAAACACGAGGGAAAAAGAAAAAATACTTAGTTTTTATTTGAAAGAAAATGAAAAAGCAAAAGAACAGTATGATTTAATAGAGATGGCAACCTCTAGTTCAAGCTCTGGTTCTAATGAAAATAGCTAAGAAAGCCTAATGCATGGGTTAATCCTTCGAGCTAAAAGGGATGGCAGATTTCTGTCTCTGAGAAATCAGTTGCTATTGGATCAGTTGGAAATCAATTTCTGCAAGAGTTAGGCTGTACTATGCCACAGTTTCTCAATTGAATTACATCTCTGCATGCCATCTCTAATTGTTGCAAATAAAATAAGAAATTTCTTGACATCTGCAATCTTTCTTACCTCCTCTCACTGAGCTTCTCAACTACTACAGTATGGAGGTCAGCGCTGAATAAACATCACAGACTGGTGAAAAGGTGAATCTTTGAAAAAGTAAGCTTTGTGCTTATTAAAGATTCTGAATGCATGAAATGCACCTCATACTAAATAAAAGAGGAAAGCAGTCTATGGCTAGCTGAAAGCTAGGAGTGAAACATTTCTGTTTAGGGGATGAAAGACAGATGCTTCCACATATTTGAATAAATAAATAAATAAATAAATAAATAAAATGAACCTTTAATTTAAGGAAAAAATCAAACTATTTTTTCCCATCAATCAATTTTGAGTTGCCACCCTTCATGGTGTCTCCAGGGCTGACAGATGGAAAGTTCAAACACTTCAAGAAACAGAGTGGGCAGTCAGGAGGGAAGATGCAGCTGTGTAGATCTTAGAGCAGAACAACACCAAGACAGAAGCTGTTTCTCCATGTAAGTTCATATAAGACTCATTGCTGGAGTAGCAATTCAGTACCACAAAAACACCATGGCCCTCTAGTTCTAGTGACTACTTTTGAACTCCTTGTATTCACCCATGGACAAGGAGAGCCATCACCTATGTTATTCCAGAGGTTTAAACATCAAGTACTGTGTTCATTACCACAACTCCACTAATGTCAGTAATGTTACAGAGCTAAAGAGAATGGCTCTGATTCACAAACCCAAGTCTATTTTTGTTGGTGCATCTGGGCAAGTCAATGACTAGCTCATATGTTTCCTTAGAGCCAAGAGGGAACAACCAAGGTCTGAATACCTACTTACAAACACACAAAGGAAAAAAAAAATAACTTTGGCTTCAGGGACTACGATATCACAGTAGTCAGCTTATCTATATGCAAATATATATAAATTGCTGCCTTCTGATTTTTTCCGTAGAATAAATTTGCAGGCAGGGCAAGTTCACAGGCACTTATTCAAAAAATAGGATGAAATAAAAGAAGCCTAATTTCCAGAAAATGAGAAATAAACATACTTCATTACCATGCCTCTTAATTTTAGTAACAGAATTAGTATTCACCTTTGGTATCAACATTATCAAGTTCAATGATACTATCACTTCTGAAAAACAGGAAACACAAAGTATATTTCCCAACACAACCTGAATTCACCGTAGGACATTTGGAGCATTGTCTGAACACATAGCGAGAAGCAAACTAGAGAAAATGGGTCATCTCATCCAGTATGTTCAGTTAATTTGTGGTTTGCAAACAATGCCATTTTCAGTGGTGAGAGTTAAAATGAACTGCAGTGACAATAACAGTGAAAATAATAATAAAAGTAAACCATAATTCCTTTTTCATTTTTTTCAGATTTATAAAAATCTATTCTCAGCAGACTAAACATGACTAGGAGAAAACTGCAGTGCTTCACAGTTATAAATAACACAACAATTGATTAAAATACAAAGGCAAATGAAAGTTTAATATTATCATAGAATTGTTAATGTGAGAGATAAATTAATCAACTAATGAAAATGCCACCCCTTCATCTTCATTAGAGTCTTCTTAAAAGACAATACAATTCTCAGTAACTAGATGCTTCTTTTCATCTTCTTACATTACTTAGAGATTAATATAGTGAGCTTTTAAATTGTCAGGAAGGCCATGGGAATTTCTTATGAAGACCTCCTCCTGTGAATTAGAGGATACAGTTCAGGACAGCTTATTCAGTGGAAGTGATATGTTTAATCTGAAGGTTTGTGCTGGATTTAGCACACACTATAGAGCTTTTGGCCTGCAATAGGATGGTCAATACCTGATCCGAAACAGAGTTAGAATGGAGTAGATGGGCAATTTAAGTACTTCCATAAAATATGCCAGTAATAAGCTAACCCATCAAAATTGTTTAAACTAATTCAAATCAGCTGAATGAGTTTGAATTGCATCAGGGCTTTGTATCACAGCCACATTTCTAACACAGGATCAGATCACTAACTTTACTGCCATGCCAAACCACAGCCCTTACAGTCAGGGTCCTTGCCCATTTTAATATTGCGAGCTGACATGTCAGCTATTCACAGTTGTGATAATAAGACAAATTCTAGATGAATGTGTGTCCATTAAGCAGGCAGTCAATAAAACCAAAATATATTAGATCTTAATATCTTAGCCCTGTCTAAAATTTTTTCTTCTTGTCCTTTCAGCTCATTTTTTTTTATGCTTCACATTTGATTATTTGTTTTTATTGAGGTTGTCCTCAGCAATCATTGAATTGCTTTTTCCAAAAGACGTTCCAGAATAGATTTCCATGATAATTACTTTCAAAACTTAGGATATTCAGGGTTTATAAGTACCAATTTAGAAGGCTAGGTCCAGGCACACATTTTGGAAACACTATATGTTATTCAACCTGGAGTTACAAGAATGTATTGTGAGGTTGGGGTCTAGAGGTTGGTTGTGGGGTTTTTCAGTTGGTTGGTTTGGGGTTTGGTTATCTGAAGTTATCTGAAAATTATAATTTGCAAATGAACACTGGAAAATGAAACCTTGAATCAAGCATACACACAGTGTGCCATGACTGGAAATCCATTTATTTCCACAGCTATCGTCCCATTAAGCAGCCTTCACTTGCCAGTCTGGCCTCCACACCAGCTATGATAGGAGGAATACTTGGAAGTCATATAACAAATTGGATCAGGGAACAGTTCTGAATTTTAAGAAAGTAGTCTCTTAAAATAAATACAACTGACCTTACTTGTTGATGTGTGTCTGCTAACAAACTAAATCTCTTAACAGAAATACAGATGCATAGCAAATGGGTTGCATGTTTACTGAAGCATGGCACAATTAACAGGGGGTGAGTTAACTCAAAAAAAAAAATCTGAACTCTGAGTGAGTTAGTAAGTAGGTGAAGGGGATGAGGTGGCCTCCCTAATCAGCACAGTTACGACACCTGTTTATTTCTCCTCTTCTGGCCCAGACCTAATCACAGAGTTCAGCTCCCTGAAAGATGCTGTATACTCATTCAAGAGGAAGAAGAGTGCTCTGAAGTTTATTGATGTTTCTAATCCCACAAAGATAAAACACTTTGTCCAGAGAACAAGGTCAAAAACACCAGCTTCTCCTCTCTCAGATGAGGGTCCTAATGAACAGCTGCTATTAAAAGGTATGGCTTTGGCGTAGCTTCAACAAAAGAGCATCTTTGACTGGAGTCCCATAGTCAGATGAGCAAGGAGTATCTATCTATCTATTTATCTATCTATCTATCTATCTATCTATATACATATTGGGGGTAGGGGGAATTGGGAGGTTTGGGATTGAAGCTCCTGCCTCTGAGTGGGCCTCCAATGGAGGCACTGTTGCCATGAGTGAGGGTCTGGGCTCCAAGGCTGTCCAAGAAATGGTAGGCATCTCTTTTAACACATCTCCGAAGACTATATTTACAGGGCTTAAATTCAGCCTGATGCTATATGTATTTCACCTACAGAATTCATAAGTTCAGTGCAACCTCAATAAGAAATATGTCAGACAGGGTGCAATGGTTAAAAAGACAAGCTCTAGCTTCCCTTCCTATAATTGATACAGGGCTTCACCCTCAAAGTGACTAATGCTGGCAGGGCAGGAGCAAGACCAGGAATAGCAAGCTATAAATAATATGCCTGTGTATCATTATCCTTTTACAGCTCTGCCTTTGAAGGCTGGAAATGCACACAATTACGACAGGGAAAAACAAATAAACAAACAAACAAGCAAAAAACACTCCAATACATTTTCTCATCTAGTTTAGAGAAGAAATGTCAGTTAGAGGTGAGACGTCTTTACTAGGATAGTTTTCCCTGGCCTGCCTGGTTGCATTTGCATGGCTAGAGACATTCCTTTATACAACACTTGCCTTTTTCCATCAATAACTGCACAAATAAACCTCCAGCAGGAAGTTGTACTGCTTTCATGTCACTGGTGGCACTAATGCAAAACAGCTACTGTGTCGAGGGAAGCTCTGAGTAAAACTGAGTATTTGCATTTAAATGCTCATACACAAGCACACAGAGGAGAAATAACATATTTGTTCAGCATGTTTCTATTTGCTACCTGAAAATAAAGCCAGAAGAACTAGGTCAGCAAGATACTCTCTGAGCTTGTTAAAGGGTACAGAAACTTTTTAGGTCTGATGTTGAAATCTCAATTAAAATACCCCATCCTTTTGCTTTTTTGGAAAAAAAAAAAAAAAAAAAAAAAAAAAAAAAAAAGTGCTCTGGTATTTTCACCTGAAATCAACAGTGTGTGAATTTTTTCTTTCAGTACTAACTGCATTTGACCTGTTTGGGGGAAAAAAAATAAAGCCCTGGTCTGAGCTCCCGGAGCAGTGGGGAAAAAGCTGTGGGGAAAAATTTTTATTACTATACAGTACAGGGATGCATCTGGAGGAAAAAATAATAATCATAATAATTTAATAATTTTAAAAATTACCTCTGATTTGGAAATTAGAATTCTGGATTAAAATATAACAGCTTTCCACACTAGCCTCTGATTGCTGATATATCAGATAGTGTCTGTCATTTCTTCTGACGTCCTTAACTACTATATTGTAATTCTTCAGTTGATGAATCCAACTACCGAATAAAAGCCTCTAAGGAATAATCCATATTGGCATAACTGTAGTGATTTAAATCAACCCCTCACCTCCTTTCAGAATAATCTTCTAATGCAGACAATCCTTAAAGACATGGGGTTTTCAAATCATGTGTTTCCTGAGCCCTTCCAATAAGAACAACTGCTTTCCTCCCCAGATTCGTCCAATATATACCCACAAACTTGTGACTTGCTCTGCACACAACCTTGGGTCATAGCATGATCCCCTCCAAGTCCACAGCATGCCTTGTTTTCCAGTTGATTTTTTTTATGCAGCTGCTTCTCAGTTCAGATTTCATTTTCTCCATCACAGTGAAAGATATTGATCCAAATTAAAAAGTTACTTCATGAATGATCTCCTTTTCAACTCGCATTTGGGAAGCCTGTGCCCTCTGCTTGATCCACATGGAGTGGGTTTCTTTCCTAGCAACAAGGTCAATACACTAAGAACATTTCCCTAATTCCAAGCTTCCCATCAGACAAAACTCTGCCCTTTGCTTTCAGACAGGAGAGAAACTATCATATTTAGATATACAAAAGTAATTTGCCTTCTTTTAAAGATATAAAAGTTATTTGGGGATTTTACCACTAAAGTGAAGTCAAATACTTTAGAAGATTTTCAGGAAAACTTTGATGAGCAGTGTAAGATAGCCATACTTTTTCTTCCTGCATTTACAGTGAATTACAAATTTATAGCACATCTAGTTCAACTGTTACTGTTAAAGAAGGCACAGCAATCTACCCTCACACACAGAAATACTGACTGATTTCAGAGAAAGCTTTGGGAGCTCCCAGAATATCTACAGGACACAACTTTAATGAAACTTCCAGCCTCCAGCTTTTTACAAGTGCTCCTTACCTAATCTTTTAAGCACATAGAGGTAAATTTGGCCACAAGTAGTTTAAAACAATTTGTTTTCTAATACGACTTTTTCTCTTCAAGGGTATTTTGACCACAGATTAGGAAATTTTGAAACATTCGAGGAACGGATTCATACAGTTGGGAGCTGAATGCCATACCAAACCGCTGTGACTTTCAGGTGTGAGGGAAACATCCAAAAATTCACTCCTCTACAACTTCCCTTCCTTTCCTTCCCTTTGCTATTGTTGAAGGTCACTACAGCACAACACTCTTTTCTCCACCGGAATATTGGAGGTTGCCTTGACTGTCCACTGCAGACAATTACTCAAAACCTTACTGATGTTTTAAAGTTTGATATCACTGAGTATACGTGGCCACCATTATTGCAACATGGAAGTGTAAAATCAGATATTCTCTTCAATAAGTGGTCATTATTCTGATGTTATGGTGTTAATACAGATTTTCTTCCTCATCTTTTTAGATTATACAATTCAAAACAAAGATTTTCTGCACAGCATTTTCTACTGAATATGTAGATGGGAAAGAAAAAATTATGGCTACTTCTTTTTTCTCTTGGTTGTTTTTTGTTTGTTTGGTGTGGATTTTGTTTGTTTTTTTCCTTTCTGGGTGTGTAAAATTAAATAAAAAGACTTACCCAAAATACTTCTTAGAAAGTCAGCAGTGAATAAAGACTATTAAATATTGTATTTCTATTGTTAGAGACTGAAGAACAGTGAGTAGAGTAATATTGAGGACAAATTTTCTACAAATTTTCTACACCACTGAAGCCAGCACTGAACTCACATTACAAAATCATAAAAAAAAAAAAAAAAAAAAAAAAAGTAGGCTCTTTCATAAGGCCCTCCTGCACTGATCCAGCTTAGCAAAGACAAGCAACTTGGTTATGCATTGAGACTAGCCACAGTAATCAGCACCTTTCCCATCCACTGTTAATTGCCTGCACAGAAACAAGAAATACAATCATGCTGCACTCTCAATCTGTCACTTGGTTACACTAATGACACAGCCATCAAATTTTGAGACTTAAATCAATGTAGCGATAAGCAGAATCTTTCATGTTCAGCACAAGTGTTTAATTGGGTCTCAAGAAGGCACAAAATCATGCTGTGTATCTGTGATAAAGTACACCACTGTAATGATTGCATGCATTTGAGAAAAGGCAAGATTGCAGAAGTTGCAAAAGATCGCACTGTAGACACAGTAGATGGAGAACAAATCCATAACACAAAGGTAACTGCCATTTCCAATCTTTCCTGTAGCCTTGTGAATACTTATTTTGGCATCAGGAGGAATGTTTTTAGACCCTGAAACTTGCCCATCTTACTACCATGTTACTTTTCGTATGTGGTGCGCATTGGCATTTAAGTACCAGTGCACACAAATCAGTTTAGCAGCTTTACATATGTGCTGTTATGCCCAAGATATTTTAAGAAAGATTTTGCATGCTGTCTTGCAAGTGTCATGATTTTCAAAGACTGCTGACCAGGTCACCTTTGAAAAATCAGACCTTTTCATATTGTTTCAAGTAAGGTGCCTTAAAACATAATTTCTAAAATCAATAATCTTTAAAAATTCAGCTTTGTTGTACTGTGATAGCTTGGCCCTGGCCAGCAACCAAATACCCACCCTCCTTGCTCACTCCCCTCTCCCACAGTATGGGGAGAATATAGAAGGAATGTGCAAAGAGTCATGGAACGAGACAAAGGCAGTTTCCTAAGAAAAGCAAAATCCATACATATAACCAAAGCAAAATAAGTAATTCACTTAATATTTACCATTGGCAGCCAGATACCCAGCCAGTTCCAGGAAAGCAGGGCCCCAGCACGTATAACAGCTATTTGAGAAGACAAACACCATAGCCATCAATATCCATCCCCATGTCTTTGTCCTTTCCCTCAGCTTTTATTGCTGACCACAATGTCATATGGTATGCAATACCCCTTTGGTCAGCTGAGGCCAGCTGTCCCAGCTGTGTTCCCTCCCCACCTCTTGGCCAACCCCAGCCTCCTGGCCTTTGGGTGAAGGGGAAGCTTGGAGGAAAAGCGTTGGAGCGTTGGTGCTGTGCAAGCACCACTCAGGCACCAAGATGCTGGAGTGTTATCAGCACTCTTCAGCTGCACATGAAAAGTACAGCATGATATGGACAATGAAGAACATTAACTCCATCCCAGCCAGGCCCAGTACAAGTACTTTCCATATTTGATTTCTCTCAAATTTCTGTAGACTTTGAGAGTACTGTTTTTACAAGTTAATATTTGTGCTCTTCATCTATATTTTTGGGCACATATGCTGATTGTAAACCCACTGGGTGATGAAGCTAACTCTTTTCTCGTGAACAGTAAGCTAATGGACACAAAATTTAGCATATGAAGAAAAGGGACTACAGTAAAATTATTTAGAATACTTATCACATGATGGTATTGTACTTGAAAATATCTTAATACAAGTCTAGAATATGTATTATAATGCTTTAATACTACAGCCTAATTGTATAACCAAACTCTGCTTTTCTACATCTAAGAAAAATCAAAAAGATTAGATTTTATCACATGTTAATTCAGGGACTAAAATATATTACATGAAGAGGCAAAGACAGCAACCTTTACCTTGTCCATGACAGATTTATTCTTTTTTTTTTTTTTTTTTTTTTTTTTTTTTTTTTTTTTTTACTAGAATTGAGCAAATAGTCATAGACTTACAGAACTCTTGTGCAATGTTGGAAAGAAATCTCTTGGTGGATGGGCATTTCCTCAAAGTAAGTGCTTTTCATTTAGATTAAACAAAGGATCAGTTAAATGTGGTTTGTTAAAATCTAAGTTATATTCAAAGAGAGTTGCCTGTGATGATATGATACTCAGACAAATCTGGATTGCAGTTGCATGACTTCTGTGAAAGAGAAACACAAAAACAGAACATAGAAGGAACAATCAGATATGCAAAAATACCTGAAAAGGAGCCAAAAAGAAGCTTTCTATTAAAGTACTGGCTTGGAAGATATTTAAGACTGAAGGAAGCAATCATTATTTGATTACTACTAGCCTTGTTGAGGAAACAGGACATTCTCAGCCTTTTTTTGTGAATAAAAAGGACTTGTTCAACGTAAGGATTCTGACAGTGAAGGACTTATCTTGGAAGAGTTGTTCCTCCCTCTGAACTAAAAATAAAACAACAACAAAAAAAAAAATAGAAGAGCTTTCTGGGATTGTCCTTTACTGATTCAACTACCAGTTTACTTACCAAAAACTCAGGCTGAAGTCCAGTTAATATATTTTATCTTTTTACAGGGAAGAATTGATTTTCTACATCATCACCAAAGATCACAATGATGGTTTCAACTATCCCTCTGCAATGCTCTTTATATCTCTGTATGGTATAATTTGGGACTTACTCTGAAATAAGACAAAAACACAGGTCAGCTAACTTGTGCTGTGTCAGCTGAGAGATGTAAAGAATCTGTAAGACAATGAAGTTCTCATTGCAAGGCTGGCAGCTGAGGTAACCCAATTCTCAAGTATAGTCTTAGCAGGGAAGTAATAAACACACACTAATAAAAATTAAATAATAAATAAATTAAAAAAAAAAAAAAAAAAAACTCCTCTGCATTTTCCATAGCTATTCTTTCTAAGTGGAGGGGCAACAGCAGGTCTGTACATTTCCTACAAGTACCATCTTTACACGTCATCTCTTCACATTGTTTTGCAGGTGTGTACAAGTGACACCTGGGTCACTTGTATTTCCTGGTAAAGTCATTCCCACCTTTGTGAAGCTTGTGAGGACTTTTGATATGGAAAAACACTCAAAACCATAGGTGGCCTTAATACTATACCCTTACCTGACAGAGATCTATTTTGTTTATAACCAAATCTTCAAGCACACTGAATAGCACCTCGAACTTCATATACACCTCCTCACTAATGTAACAGCCTACATGCTCACCTGTTGTGAAATAACTTATAAAATTTGTCTGTAATTTTGAGCTATTTTTTGCCTTTCTTAAGCAAGAGAATAAGAGCAATTTACCTTTGACTTGTGCAGTTAAAATCATTTCTTTATTCTGATTATATTTGACAAAGGCTGCAATATATGTTGCAGGGTCACTGCTTGTTGCAGAGAACAATCATCATAGCTGCTATATAATTGTGCTGTACTAATTGAAGCCAGAGATATTTCCTGGGCAGTAATGAGTAATAGGGAGACTATAATGAGTAATAGGGAGGCCCAAAATGTTATATCAGCCACTAATTATTCCTTTAGTAGCTGTCCCATGCTAGGTCTGAGTTTGACAGAACTACACAAAATATCAGATGAAAACAAGTGTACGCTGCAATAATATGATCTTTAACATTTTCCCCAGCATAGAAGCCTTTAAGGGTGGTATTTTTTTTGCATCAGTTAAAGCCCCACAGTGCTCAGATCTGCAGAATACTTTCACTTTTAGACTGGTATTAATTGTTGGACAAAATACCAATGTCAAAACCCCCTAATACGCCTCCTTGTTTCACAAGGGATCAGATGATGATAACAAACTCCTTACTAATTTGCTTTACTTTTTTCCACTTTCACTTTCCTTATGAAGAACAAAATGATTGAGATCTTTTCATAGCAAGTCAGTGTTTATGACTGAAAGTCCTGCCAGACACATGAAACAGCAATCTCCCTCCTGAGGTGCATGAGCTGGGGGAAAAAGGGGTTTTCTCAGCTCAGAAAACCATCTTAGATTTCTAGACTAGCGAGCTTGTCTCCTGCTCCCTCTCCTCCAAGGAAGGTGTTGCCTGTTAGGTGTGATGACTGATGTTTCCCACAGGGTGACTTACCAGCCACAACCAGCTCTCCCAAGGAAAGCCACCCAGGAAGGACAAGACAGCTTGTCTCACACAAAAAGTCATGCAGCAATAAGCAGACCCAGCCTTAGTCAGGGCACAGCAAAGCAACTGCTAGGCATTATGACACTACTGCATCAGAATAAGGTATATCCAAACTTGTTCTGGTAAGGCTGGTCTGCTGCAGATTCTTGTTGATAGATAGGCCGTGTTTACTCTGAAGTTATTTTTCTTTCTATTTCAGCCCTTTAAAACCAGATGCAGGCAAAGAAATCCATGAATAGACATTTGGGATTCCCAGTGAAGCAGAACAAAATAAATGGCTATGCTGAGTAATATGCACACTCTATCCCTTTTCCTGCATTTACTCAGACATACTCAGCCAGAACGCTGGTGTTCTCTCTGTTATTGGGGAGTCAAATTTACCTCCATCTCTGAAGGAAAAAAAAAAAAATCAACACAGGAGATAAGCACAAATACTCTATGCTATAAACTACTTTCTATTTTTCCTGCCTGTATTTACTGTTTTCACAACTCGCTGCTACCTTTTGACCACCACCTTCTGTATCAGCACCAAATAAAATACTGAGGGGTGCTACTGCTGCATTTGTGGGTCACCCCAAAGGAAAACCAGGCAGGCAGACCAGGTGATGCTCTTTGTGTGGATATCCTCTCTCTGCCATCCCCTTTCTGATATCAAGGGACAATAGTCTTGAATCTGTGCCCCAGCATTAATATGGGCTTACGAGGAGGACTGCAGAAAACCATCCAAAACGCTGCATGTGCAGTCAGTCTCAGCTCAGAAAACTGATTATGTATGAAAAAAAAAAAAAAAAAAAAAAAGGCAAAGGAATGCATTAAATTCTGCAAGTGATAATAGAGTGCCCAACAACATTGAGTTGCTCAGGTGAGTGCAGAAGAGAGCAACAAAGGTGATGAAGGGACTAGAAAACGAGACTTAAGAGGAGCAGGTGAAGGAACTGGGGCTGTTCAGTCTGCAGAAGAGGAGGCCAAGGGGAGACTCTCTACAATTACCTGAACAGAGGTTGCAGCGAGGAGGGTGTCAGTCGCTTCTCTCAGGTGACAAGTGACAGGACGTGAGGCAGGGGCCTCATGTTGTGCCAGGGGACGTTTAGACTGAATATTAGGAAGACTTTTTCCACAGAGAGGGTGGTCAAGCATTGGAACAGGGGATGGTGGAGTCCTCACCCTTGAAGGAATTTAAGAGCCATGTGGGGGTGGTACTAAAGGATATAGTTTAGTGCTTGGACTCAGCAGGTCAGGTTGACGGCTGGACCTGATGATCTTGAAGGTCTTTTGCCAACTAAATGATTCTATGATTCTGCGATTCTAATTTTGCTAAGATGGGAATTAGCCATCTGGCAAGGCTATACACAGGTTTGAGAGCATGTTCCCCCCATCACTCACTGAGCAACCTTGTCTCTTGTGGAAGTATGATACCCCTGTTTGTGGTCTGGTTTGCCTTTTTTTTTTTTTTTTTTTTTTTTGGGCAGAGTCAGCTTAGAGACAAGAAAATGTTATTCTGTTTTAGGAGCACGCAGCCACTGTCCTGAACTTCGGTGGCATAAATCTTCAACACAAAACTCTGGGAGGGAACTCGGCCTTTGCCTTGGGCTGTCAAAGAAGGAGCTCAGTATAAAATAACAGTACATCATGGCACTCCCAATTCAAGTATTACTGCTTTTTCCTTCACTAATATACTGACAAAACATCTTTCAGATGTGATACAACATAGTGAAGGAACAAAAACAAGTGCCAAAACAGGAAAAGCAGTGTATTTGACATTATAACTGTAACCACTATACTGCTCAGAATTAATAGAGCCGTATGATGAGCTTGCCTTCTGATTACAGCCCATCTGTGCAAAATCAATACCAAGGAACAAACTGAATTGTGAACTACCTTTAAGGAATAATTGTTCACGCTGATGAAAAAGGATGAAAACTATGAACCACCTTCTTGGATTGCACACACCCTCCCCATAAAGAAAATAAAGTCGTTCCAATAACAAGCCAAACATGCTTAAGTTAGCAAAAAATAGGCCTCCTCTATTACAAGAAGTATTCATTGCATCAGTACTTCATATGTATTTCTGTGGTAGCACCAGAAACAGGAAAGGGCAATAGCCTCTAGAAAGAAACAAAAGAACTTGGAGGAGGATTGGGAATAAAATTTAGTGGACCGTATCAATGAAATCTTTGGTGACCAAAAATGACTTTCTTGGTCTAGATCTCTCTATAGGCATTGTCCATTGAACTAAGTCACAAACCTATGGCCTTGGGAAAATGAGAGCAAAGACATGCCTTAATTCTATTTGATGCGAAATTGGATCTGAGATAAAGTCATTTTAGCAAAAAGTAATCAAGTTTTACAGATACAGCATCTCATTTCATGTTTTATATAAGAATATTTATGTTCATACTGGGTATCCTGATGTTTGACACAGGCAGAAAAAAATGTTACTTTATATATGTAGAAGCAGAAGACCAGTAGCTGAAAATGCACCACACAGCTTTTAAGTGATCCATGATGATACTGAAATACTACCGTGTACTGCTGCTGTATTTTATGAACCAGTTTCTGGTCATATCAGTCATCCAGCCAGGAAAACACAAATAATCTTGTGTGCAATATTTGCCAGAGCCTTTGCTGAGTCACTTTGAATTTTTCTTGTCTAGCAAAATATCAGAAGATACTGCAATTCAACTACTTACTTACGTAGCTGTACTAGCTCAGCATTTCCAAGACTTTTTTGCTGGTAGTCTGGAGGTCTACCCTGCCTTCATCCTGCTGCCTGCCTTACCTGAATTGGTATGATTGCCAGCAGAGCACTGCCTGTCATGTCTTATTAGCATTCTTCAATTATAGCAGGACTGAATGGCACGTCATTTACGTGTAGAAACAATTCACTGTCTATTACAAAAGTGATTATAAATTAATCTCTCAGCTTTGACTTTAGCTTGTACTCGACATTGTTATAGATCCCTATACTTCATTCTGGTAGTTTGTGACAACAGATCCCTTTGGCCAAGCCACTGCCTGTTAATAAGCAATCTGTCCTATTTCATTATCTAATACTTTATTAGCTAGCACAGGTAAACAAGAGTCTGGGAAAATCTTTTATAGTTTATTTGACCTCTTAGTAAATGTTCATGCTAATTTGAGCTATTCTCCCTTTTAGTTCCTAATTACTAATTTCAGTGACTAAAAGGAGACTAAAAGTACATTTCAGCTATATAAGTTTTGTAATGTAAATACAAATGAATGCATTCTTCCTCCATATTGGCCCCTTTACCCTACCTCTCTTGTTGTTCCTTCTCTTTGCAGAAAGTGATGGTAATGAAGTGTGGTGGTTTTACCCTGCTGGGCAGCCAAACTCCACCACAACCTCTCTCTCACTCCTCCTCTTCAGAGGAAGAAGGAGAGAAAATGCAATGGAAAAGGCTCAAGGGTTGAGATAAGGACAGGGAGATCACTTGCCAATTATCACATGCAAAACAAACTTAACATAGGGAGATTATTATAATCTATTGCCTACTGTTAACAGACTAGAGCACTGAGAAACTTAAAGCAAATTAAAAACACCTTCCCCCTGTAACACCCTCTTCTCTACATCTTTCCCCTAAGCAGTGCAGCAGAAGCAGGAAAGGGGACTGCGGTCAGTCCCTAACACTTCATCTCCACCTCTCCTTCACAGTCCCTCTCTGTCCCTGCTCCACGTGGGGTCCCTCCCACGCGATGCCGTCCTTCCCGAACTGATGCTGCAGGGGCTGCCCACAGGCAGCAGATCTTCAGCAACTGCTCCCACACGGCTCCGTCCCACGGGGTCCATCCCCCAGGAGCAAACTGCTCCAGCACGGGTCCCCCACGGGCGGCAGCTCCCCCCAGACCCTCTGCCCCTGCGTGGGCTCCTCTCCATGGGCTGCAGCTCCGGCCCGGGGCCTGCTCCTGCGGGGGCTCTCCATGGGCCGCAGCCTCCTCCAGGCCACATCCACCTGCTCCACCGGGGGCTCCTCCACGGGCTGCAGCGTGGAGATCTGCTCCATGTGGGACCCATGGGCTGCAGGGGGACAGCCTGCTCCACCAGGGGCCTCTCCACAGGCCACAGGGGAATTGCTGCTAAGTGTCTGGAGCATCTCCTGCCCTCCTGCTGCACTGACCTTGGGGGCTGCAGGGCTGTTTTATCTCATGTTTTCTCACTCCTTTCTTCCAACAGCTGTTGTGCAGCCGGATTTTTTCCCCTTTCTTCAATCTGCTCTCCCAGAAGTCCAACCAGCATTGCTCACTGGCTCTGTCCAGCTGTGGGTCTCTTTTGGAGCCAGCTGGAACCATATCATAGAATGGCTTGGATTGGAAGGGACCTTAAAGATCATCTAGTTCCAACCCCCCTGCCATACGCAAGGATGCCACCCACTAGACCAGGTTGCTAAGGGCCTCATCTAACCTGGTCTTGAACACCTTCAGGGATGGGGCATCCACAACCTCTCTGGGCAACCTGTTCCAGTGCCTCACCACCCTCCGAGTGAAGAATTTCCTCCTAACCTCAAATCTAAAACTCCCCTCTTTAAGTTTAAAACCATTCCCCCTCATCCTATCTGATTGAGCAAAAAGTCACTCTCCATATTTTTCTAAGTCCTTTTTAAGTACTGAAAAGCCACAATGAGGTCACACCAGAACCTTATCTCTTTTAGGCTGAACAACCCCAGCTCTCTCAACCTTTGAGAGATCAGAGGTGCCCCAGCCCTCTGATCATCCTCATGGCACTCCTCTGGACCCCCTCTAACAGATCCACAGCCTTCTTGTGCTGGGGACTCCAGACCTGGATGCAACGCTCCAAGTGAGGCCTCACATGGGCAAAGCAGAGGGGGACAGTCATCACCCTCTACCCGTTGGTCACTCCTCTGTTGATGCAGCTGGCTTTCTGGGCTGCTAGAGTACACTGCTGGCTCATGGCTTTTCATTCAACAGAACCCCGAAGTCCTTCTCTGCAGTGATGCTCTCAGTGAGTTCTTCTCCCAGTCTGTACCCATATCCAGGATTGCCCTGACCCAGGTGCAGCACCTTGCACTTTGACTTGCTGAACCTCATTATGTTCACCTGGGCCCACTTCTCAAGCTTGTCCAGGTCCCTTTGGATGGCATCCCTCTGATCTGACATGGGTCATCTGCTGCACTCAGCTCACAGAGGCCACCCCTGTAGCCTCCCCCCTAACAAGCCCTTGACACAAAGCCAATACATGAAGTCCATCAGAAGAAGGGTTCTTCTCAAAGACCCCACCATAGAAGAAGCAAGACTGTACTTGGGAAAAGCAAGAAAAAGGGGAAGCAAAAATAAATAAATAAAAAAGGAGGTTTCTGCAGGAATTTGGAAATTGCTGAGTGGGTTTGGATCATAATTTCAAATCATATTTTCAAATCCAAATACTTTAAACTCCTCCTCAGTCCAGTTTTACAAAACTAAGACCTTTTTTCTTACTAGCTGTTTGTATTATACTATGCCAAGCAAGCCAGATGACAGAATGAAGTTTACCCTCATAGCACAAGTTGAGTGCCATGAAGTCTGTGGTCTTAGTAAATGACCTACAAGGAACCTTGTAATTGCTCTCTACATAAATGTCTCAGTGTTATAGCTGATCAAACTGAATTACATTTTTAGATCTAGCATGCTTAGATCCCAAAAGAGTCTCAACATGACAGAAGTAAAACAAATACTTTGCAGTCTTAGTGCAAAGTCAAGATTACCCAGGTTGTTTTCTCACTGAAAAAATCAACAACTTATTTCTACTTGAAGACTCATGGCCTTTTCACACGTGAAATAGAAATATTTCATACAGCTAATAAGAACTGAGTATTTAAAGCAGTGACCACCACTTACTGAGATTCATTTCAAGTGAAACAAATAAATGAACAGTGATTATTCTGCACTACAGTTTGAAGGAATAGACATGAAAATCCTGCAAAGCTGAATAATGCATTTGACTAATAAGTGTTCTTGTACCCACAATATTCTCCATATAAGTCTCAATTACAATAATTGAACTGATCAACTCCCACAGGAAACATGAAAAATGCTCTTTCAGTGCAACGTCTGGTAGCAGAATAGAGAACAGCAGGAGTAAAAGAAAATACAGGGAATTCAATAAAAAGTCCTTCCACAGCTCTTTTGTTCATTGTAATTTGTGCTGCCCTGCTCTGCAAAACTTTTAAAAGCAAAAAAAAAAAAAAAAAAAAAAAAAGGAACAATTTGCCAAGCTAAAAAATTGTACAGCAAATTCCAATCTTGACTAGTGTGCTCATTACACTGCAGATGACCTTGGTTAAAAAGTCTAAGTCATCTTTAGAGTTCACAAAAACTGACAACAGGAATGATGACTGAAATTTAAAAATTTTCTATAAAAGTAATGTCAGAATGGAAGAAGGTAGTTAATATACTGAGTTCTGTCCGGCTGGCTGTAGTTGAAAGTCAGCTGATGAAGGAATACTACTTTAGCTGGTCTTTTAAAAGGGGTTAAACTTTTATATAAACCCCATTGTTACATCTTGAGATTCCTAAATAATGCTATGAGAATGACAGACCACAACACTGCAGAACTGATGGATTTCTATTAGCACAATGTCACAGAATAATAGAAGAATTTGGCATGCAAAAGACCTTCAACATCATCAGGTCCAACCTCCACCTAACACTACAAATCCACTGCTAAACCATATCTCTAAGTGCCACCTCCACACATCTCCTAAATACCTCCAGGGATGGCAACTCTACTCCCTCCCTGTGCAGCCTGTTCCAATGTTTGACCACCCTCTCCATGAAGAAATTCTTCCTGATATCCAATCTAAACCTCCCCTGGCACAACCCTCCTCACCGCAACCTCCATTCAGGGAGTTGTAGAGAGCAACGAGGTCTCCCCTAAGTTCTCCATATTGAACAGCCCCAGTTCCTTCAGCCACTCCTCTCAAGCCTTGTTTTCTAGTCCCTTTGCCAGCTTTGTTGCTCTTTTCTGCACACACTTGAGCAACTCAATATCTCTCTTGTAGTGAGGAGCCCAAAACTTAACACAGCACTCAAGGTGTGGTCTCAGTGCCAAGTACTGAGGCACAATCACTTGCTTCCCTACCACCTTCCCTCTCTTCTCTTCACTCTACAAGAAACAGGGACACGATTTTGACTGGCATATAAACACTGAAAGCAGAAGCCAAATTGGACATTTCATTTCCATTTACCTCAGGAGCCATCAGAAAGGAAAATTATTTCAATTTCTTCTGAAAAGGAAAAACATAAAACTTGCTTTTTTTCACTTTTTTTTTTTTTTTCTAATATTTTGCTAGTGCTTAGTAAAACAGTAGCCCAATGCCCATCAACAGATTCAGGTAATAAAATAACAGTGATTTTATAATTTGTATTCTGACAGGGTGAAAGTATGGCAAGAAAATACATTTTCAAAGATGTCAAAGTGCATGTAAGTGATATATACTTTATACAAATAATTATTTTCCACAAATAACTGGGTTATTGTATCTACTAAGTGTCCTAGGTAGTCTTAAACCATTTGACCAGGTCTCATTGCCTCCTCATCCTTCTGTCTCAAATATCACAGCCACTGCCCTGGTATTTATAATCCGGGTCTCAAGGGCTAATGTGCCTACTATTTTCTATTGTAATAGGCTCTTGGTAATTACATGGTTATGTGGTGGCAAGAATTATAATGAAGTGTCAGCTTTTAATACACTCATTGTTGATATTCTTAAATACCAACGTACTATAAAACATTTGTTTTGCTCCAATTTGCCAAAATACTCTTTAAAAATTACAATAAAACAAATTCATATCTATTCAGACACAAGCCCATAGTTGAAGACAAGGATCCACTCAATTAGGGGAACTTAGAAAACCATTATCTTCTGATTTAAAGACCACTCTTCAGAGCAAAAACTGTGCTGTCTCATGTCTGGACAGCATCTAGCATGCAAGTGTTATCACACCACTAACAAGCAATACAGCCCACAGGCAATATGACAAATTTAACCTCATCACCGTTGGGTATGTCTCCAGGGCAGCCTTACAACTATGCTTTCCTGTCAGATTGTGTCCCATTTTATACAAACATCACCTTAAAAAGGCATTAGAGAAGCTGTACACTACATAATCAGACCCTCAGTTATCACAGGGGTTCCATGCATTTGCCCAAAAGCTTCCTGTGGGTCCAGATTCAGGGTAATCAGCCTTGGTCCCCTCGTTTCTGAGGTCCAACAGTCCATACCATTATCCTCACGGTGCAGGGGGCCCTACACTTTCCTAAGGCAGCCCAATTTTTCCTTGAGGCTGTTGTTCAGAGGAGGCAGTGATTTGTTTCTAGCTGAAGAAATGTTTAATTGAATCTTTCATGAATTATGCAAGGAAGCCAACAATTTCCAACCATGTAATTGTTGTTATTTGTTCAGCTCTCTTATAAGGAAGCAGGCTTCATTTCCAGCTGTCTGTTGTACAGATATACACTGGCAGGTGTAAAAAACAAGGGAATTGAGGAAAGAAAAGGACTAACCAGACCAAAGAAATCAGAATAATTCTGCTACCTGAGAATTACTACTCAGACCAGTTTCCTTGGACTATAAAAACTAGAGATTTCCAATCTGTGTTTTATAAATAAAACAAGACTTTGTGTTTAGTATTTCTCTCTCTCTTTTTTTTTTCTTTTCCTTTTTTTTTTTTTCTTTCTTTTTTGTAATCTTAAGCCACCAAACAAAAACTTTTCTTGTTCCTAAAGTCAGAAAAATGCCATCACTGTCAAGTTAGATAAAGTACAGAGAAGGAAGCTGTTACTGTCTGGGAGCCAGCAAGTCATCATCTAGATTTCCAAGACTATGAAAAAGCTTAAAAAATGAAGAACGGCCAAGCGTCTAGGCAAGAGCGATGAAGTCACTCCAGAAAATGTGAAAATCATACCTCCGAACCCCTGGAGATGTTCATTCCTGTGCTGCAAATTTCCAGCTTAACCAACATTAGCAATTAAGAGTGAGCAAAAGCACACCCTTCTATCAGACTGCATCAGAAACACAACTTGAGACAGTCCTACAAGACCATAAGACTCAGTCTCTGCAATTCTTCAGACGCTGTCTCTTGAAACAATATGGCCTATGAACTAAAAAATTATCCTTTCCTTGATCTTCAACTATTAGCAGCGCAGATCAGTCAGACTAATATTCAATGCCCTGCCCTGAAAGCAAATTTCCGTTGCTGGGAGACACATTGAAGCAGATAGAAAGGCAACAATTTTGAGAACCAGCTTTAATAAAAAGAATAAAAGATAACATCTTGCATCTAAATGCATTCATGCACCACCAGAAAACCTTTAACCTATCAAATCCTTGTTTATCATTAGTTTTGTTCTGTCATACATCTGTTCTCTAAGGAGCAGGAACATTCCAGGCAGTACATAGATCTATGACACCGATGGTTTATCATAAAAAGGTAAGGGAAAGACATTTTACCAGCACTAGGTTGAGGCAGGATTGCATGGGGCAGCCTTTCTGTCTGGCAAGCCAAATGGCCTGGGGGAGCCAACCCCAGAAAAGGGGGCCCTCAGCCCCCCCAAACCCTCCTCCTTCCTCCGCATGAGGGCATCTTCCAGGCCTCTCCCATCGCAGCCGCCTTTGGCCTCGCAAGGGCCACTCCATCACAGCGGCTTGCTGAGGTCACAGTGGCCACCGCTGCCCCGCCTTTGCTCCAGGCCCTATAAAACAGGCCCCCTGCCACTGGCCCCCCACTTGCTCAGCTACTTGGTCCTCTGAGAGCCAGCGGCAGGAAGGAGGATAGAGAAATAGCAAGGCGGGCAACAGCCCTCCTCAGTGTGAGGACAGTGAAGTGGTCTGAGGAAGCACCAAGAAGGATGGCAGCTACTGAGAGAAAGATGCGTCATGGGCAGAGGGACAGCATCTCCGGCACAAAAAACACCAGTGCCTGGGGGACGTCTAGTGCCCAGCCCACAGACATGTATCATCAGTATCATTGGCACCGCAGCGATGCAGGGAACAGGTTGGCCCCTCAGACATACAGCAGCAGGGGGCCTGGGCCTAACCAGTGGTGCAGTGGTGGTGCGGAGCGAAGGCACAAGCGTGAGGCAGAGAGCCATGGGGCGCAGAGGTGTGCCTGTTGGCCAGAACGCAGCATAGGACGCAGCCAGAACGCAGCTGTGGCCATAAAACAGATGGCAGCATCAAACCCAGGCTTGGAAATCAAGTGGAGAGTGGCATGGGACCAAGCCAGGGAACTGGGCAACCCCCTGGTTCGGCACCCTGGCCAGAGACATACCTGATGGAAGGCATCCCGTGTGGGTAGTCCCAGGCAAGGACTGGCTTGTCCTCCTGCCTAACATGGTGGCGCCAATGGAGCTGGGTCCACAAGAAGAGGCAGAGGAACCCATGGAAGTGGATCCACCCCAGCCACATCAGACCTGGGACTACCATGAGAGGTCTCTGCTCCCTGCTCTATGCAGCAGGGCCTGGCGAGCTCCCTACTCATCGTTGCTCAGGCTCCATCCCAGGCATTAGCTTGGAGCCACCAAACACCTGCCAATAAAGAACTCTTGCAGATTCTCATGGGATGTTTCTTTCCCATCCCACAGCCCTTGAGATGGCAGGTCTTCTGCACAGAGCCTCGAGAAAGAGCACAAGAGGGGACCCAGCGTCCTTCGGGCTGCTGCGCTAGGGTGACAGGAGGAGTCCCCGAGGGCCACCATGCACCTTTAACATTTGTTAAAATAGACTGAGGGGTGAAAATAGTAGTGTATAAATGATTATAGGTGGCTAATTTCTTATATTAGGAGTGAGTTTTTTCTAGCTGAGTAATTGGTAATGACAGACATGGAGAAGGCTGAGGTACTCAGCAACTTCTTTGCCTCCATCTGCACTGGTAGATGGGCTCCCCAAGTCTTTCATTTCCCTGAACCCATAGATGGAGGCTGGGGGATCAAAGTCCCACCTACTGTAAATGAAGAGCACATGCGAGACCACCTGATGAATCTTAACAGGTAAAGTCTATGGGACCTGATGACATGAATCGCAGGGTCCTGAGGGAACTGGCTGATGGATTCTCCAAGCCTCTCTCCATCACAGCTGAAATGTCCTAGCTTTCAGGCAATGTCCCTGGTGAGTGGAAAAATGGAAACGTCATGCCCCTACTCTTCAACGGTTAAACCAAAGAATTGAATAAAGAGCACTACTCTTCAACAATTAAAACACTTAGGACACATTTCTTCTCAGAAAGAGAGGTCAGGCATTTGGGACGAGTTGCCCAGGGAAGTGGTATTCACCATCCCTGGGGGTGTTCAAAGCAAGGTTGGACTTGGTGCTCAGGGACATGGTTTAGTGGGTGACATTTGTGGTGGGGGAATGGTTGGACCAGATGATCTTGAAGGTCTTTTCCAACCTTAATTTTTCTATGATTCTATGATCTATGTCAAACACTGCACACTGAAGCTACAAAGAAGATAACCTATATTAACAGTTTTTAGTTCAGAACAAAGTATTCATAATGTCATCAGCATAATGATTCAGAATTCTTTTTTTTTTTTTTTTTTTTTTTAAGTCACAAATGAGGTTTCTTATTCAGCTGATTTTTGTGCTTTGCAATTCTGAAAAATCAGGACACCTATTTGCAGTCATAAGTAACAATACAGATTGCCTCACTTTCTCACAGGCAGAGGCTTTCATTTGCAGCAGTCAATGAACACGGAGGACTGAGATTACAAGACAACTAATCTGCTTGATTTTAGAGAAGCCATTTCTTTCCCCAGTTATTTTGGCAATAAGTGACTTGAAAAAGTGGATTCATCATCGGCCTGATTACTCTGCAGATGTTTTAAATTCATCGCTACCCAGCTTAGTGTTCCCTAAATTAACTGTTTTCAAAGTCTTTACAACAGTTTAGCAATTAGAAGATAGCATATAATTACTCTTACTAATAAGAATAGATATCAGAAGACAGAGTGATTTATTAACTAGAATATGACTCAAAAGAAAAACACTTCTAGTCAAAGGACTGAGATGTTCATTATGTAAATTAAACTATTCAAATATTATAACCAGAGTACATGTAAGATTTACAGCAGGGCTAGCTCCTTAAGTCAATCAAGTAGATCCTACCAGGCAGAAAGCCTCCTTAAGCACTTGATTAAAACTTAAGTACAAAACACAACACATGCTTAAGTGATATGCAGCAATTTTTACTACACTGGCCTGTAATTCATAAAGTCATACCATGTACCATTAATACTACAGTAATGACAGCAGCATGATACACTTTCTGCACAAGTGGCGTTTCATGTCATGATTTTTCCTATAAGGCTGAGGAATATCCTAAGCCCCATAAGGATCGATTGATTACCCGTTACTAACTTTGCTGGAGCAACTTCATTGCCACATAACCTCAGCTGCAGGACAAGGTAACAACATGTAACTGTTTTTTCAAAAGTGAAGACAGAAGGAAAAAAGTTAGGACAAACATCCATTTTCAGCCTTTTTTTTTCTTAAACAAGTCTTCTATTCTTACCTCAGCAAATATCTTTTATGAGTACTGAATCCATCTTAAACAGAAGGTGCTGGTGTTTGACTTTTTATCAACACAATATTACAGATACAAAGCCCTGTAGCCTTGAACATACTGAGCATTAGTTAAAATGGGATTTTCATACTTCCACTTCCATGGAGAATTAATTTTTTTTTCCTGAGGCAAGAAATCTATTTCAACTAAGTGTAAAGCCGTTGAAACAATATTCATCTGTGAGCCAGAGGGTTCTGCTACTGTCCAGGGGGACCTTGACAAGCTGTAGAAATGGATTGAGATGAAGCTCATGCAGTTCAACAAGGAGAAGTGCCAAATCCTGCACCTGAGGAGGAACAACCCCAGGGACCAGCAGGGGACCACCCACCTGGAAGGCAGCTTTGCGGAAAAGGACCTGGGGATCCTGGTTGACACCATGTTGGACATTAATCAGCACTGTGCCCTTGCCACAAAGGAGGCCAATGGTGTTCTGGGCTGCATCGAGAGCAGTGATGCCAGCAGGCTGAAGGAGGTTATCCTCTCTGCTCAGCACATAGGAGGCCACACCTGGAATGCTCTGTCCAATTCTGGACTCCCCAGTACAACAGAGACATGGACACAATAGAGAGTCCAACAAAATGATGAAGGAACTGGAGCATCTCTCCTGCGAGGAAAGGCTGGAAGAGCTAGGACTGTTCAGACTAGAAGAGAGAAGGCTTAGGGGTAGATTTCATTCATGCATACAAATACCTAAAGGAAACAGTGCAACAAAGATGGAGCCAGGCTCTCTTTTCAGTGGTGGCCAGTGACTGGTGGAAATGGGAACAAAATGAAACACGGGAGGTTCCATCTAAACATCAGCAACCACTTCTTTACTGTGTGACTGTGCAATGGACACCAGTTACCTAAAGAGGTTGTGGAGTCTTCTCCATCCTTGGAGATACTCAAAAGCAATGTCAGACGTAGTCTTGGGTAAACAGCTCTTGGTGACCCTGCTTGAGCAGAGGGGTTGGATCAGACAACCTCCAGTGGTCATTTTCATGACTTGACCATTCCGATTTTATGATATTGGAATTTGCTTAAAAGAGAAAAGACACTCCACTGTATTTCTCCCCTTTTTATTATTCTGATTTCTTCCAAAAATAGCATAACTATGTACTTTCAAATAAAACTTGATGTAAGAAATCTAACATAACTAGCTTTGATGCACACAAATGAAGTTCAACAAAACATTTCAGCACTTCTAAATTGTCAGCATTTTTCAGCTAGTTTCTTAAGACTCTTTTCTACTAGATATAGTACTTGTTTTACTTAATTTAGTAGCAGCTACATCCCAGTGAAGGTTACAGGTGATCTTCTGGAAGATTTAAAAAATATTAATAATAATAATAAAAAAAATCAAGAATCAGAGGAAAGAATATGACCCAATTACAGAAGGAAGGCTATACAACTACAAGCTCAAATAACTTGAATGTTTAACAGGTATGTCCTTTCGTAGGTTTATTATAGCTTTGCAAAAATACTTGTGTACCATCAATACTTTATCATTTAATCTGTATGTAAAATATAATAGCCAACAGCAGCAAAAAGCTACTGTTAGCCTCAGGAGGGAGAGAAAAAGCTTGAAGAAAGTTACTCACACCTCTCAGGAGTGGGTGGCTATAGGCATGTTAAAAGCAGAGCAAACACCATGCCAGAAATCCCTAAGCCAGCTCTAAGAGACTGACAGGCATGAGGACAGTAGTGAGGTACTATTCTGTCTATTGGTATCATTAATTTGTATTCCCGAATAGAATCTTTGACTCTAATTTGGCAATTGTTATCCACATGCACTGGTGTGTGTGCACATGCACAACTACCCCTCCAAGAGTAAAATTCCAGTAGCCTAAATTGTCATAGAGGTTCCATTTTAAGTTCGTGATCCAATTGTTGACCATGCTCTTAATGCCTGAAGGACTGAAATAAGGTCCTCGTCACCAACAGCTCATCCTTCTGCCAAGCTTATTTGGAATTTTATGAAACAAGTAACAAACATCCTAAGATCTGTCTAATAACTTTCAAGAGACATTAAAACTACCAAAAAGTCAGGAGAGTCTTTAATATAATAGAAAATGTTCAGTAATTTAAGTTCAGCAGCTGTTATTACCACACAGTCATACTTGGAAAAACAACACAAAGATTCAAAACTTTAGAAATTCTGTTCTTTCAGAGCAGTTTTGTACAGAACAAACTTGTTTAATCATGAAAGCACCATGAACTGACACTACATATCAGCAAGCACAAAAACAAAAATTTAGAAAAAAAATCATGTAACTTTACCATGTAAACTACACTTTGAATACCACTAAGGTAGATTTACACTGCAGGCTGGAGCACGGCACAGAGGTACTCAAACTGAATTGGGTATTATTTACCACTTAGCTCTGCATGCAATGTAGACATACCCTATATGTCTGAATATATTTCATTATGAATTAACTGAGCTTTGCAGTACAATATTTAGGCCCTCATCCTGCATCACTGAAGCCAACAGTAATTTTCTATCGGCTTCAGAAAGTGCAGGGTTAGGCTGGTAACCACAAACAGCTACTAACAAAACATATTTTTTTTTTTGTAACATGAAGTTGTGTCAAGTTCAAACATGAGTTTTGCTAGCATGCAGATTGCTTACAAATCCTTAAAAAGACTGGTTCAGAATCTTTCTTATATATACACACACAAGTCCATCTGTCACAGACAGGCAATGTAACTCAGAATCATGAGCTTTCTCTCGTTTTTGGTAGTGTCCTGCACACTTCTGATAATTAAAAAATAAAAATAAAAAAATAGTTGCCACAATGGATTTCAGACCATTCCAACTTGTACATGGATATGATCTCTTCTTGCTGCATCCAGTATGTGAAGTTTCACAGTTGCTTCTCAAATGCAAATACCAAGTAAATACCTAGAAAAGAAAATGGAGCACAAAGTTTCAGCTTCCTCTGGCACTCACATAAGTGTTCAAAATTTAAACAGATTGACAACCTGCACAAACGACTTGTTAACTGACTGCAAACACTGTAAAAACTTCCATGGTTTCCCCACAACTCTAGCGTTGAATTCTAGCATGGTTTTAAACATATTTTCAAGATAGAGCTTCAAGTATGCAAAGAAGAAAATCTTTTAAATACTGTTGATAATATTGATGCAACACTAACTTCAGTTAATGTAATGCAACTCAAATTACTATGCCATTTTACAGATAATTAACATTCCTTGGTGCATAAAATGTCACATGCAAGTTTAAAGACTCCTTTATACACGCAATTGTAACAGACAATAAGGAGTCAAACGATCAACCTCACTTCCAATTAAAAAGTGAGTTAAACCATGACAAAAAAACTCTCAACTTTGCTTTTAAAATATCACAGACAAAGAAATACTACACATGCCAGATAGCATTTTCTCAATTACAGAACGGTGTAATTCCAGAAATGGACCTCATAAAGTCCCCATCAGTGCCCTGGGAAATGGTTATTCAACATACAAACAAATCAATGTAGCCATGTCTGAGGTTCTTAAGCTTCATCAGACAGGTAAGTTAAATTTCTTTAAGACCATGAGTCCAAATAAACAGTATTTCACTTAAACCTAACTTTTAAAAAATGTTCTAGCTACACTACAAATCTTTCAGTACAAGCCTATTGTATATTCCTCAGCAATTAAATAAAGTTGAGTTTCATGTAATGAGCAAGCTGTGCTTTTGTCCAAAACCATCAAAACCTTTGTACTCCAGTCTCTCTGGAAAAAAAAATGAGTACTTCGGTCAGTCATCACTGAACTTTAGAAAGTATTAAAAGCCCCTCTCAATTAGATTCATGGATTACATAACACTTTTACATTGTTTGAATTAATGTTTACTTTAAAAAACAAACACTTTACTTAAAGACTTTTTCATTCATGAATTAAAACAGCATTTTTGCTTGTTTTTGACCTACTAACACAACCAGTATAATGGTCAGCAAAAATACAAGTACTGGTTGGCTGCTGTGACACATAAGTTAATAACAACCTCCCTGGGAGACATTTTTTACCCACAGAATTCTCAGTTCCTTTTATGTGAGGTTTACTGAATTCAACATTGAAAAAAAAACACCAGACATCAAGGGTTTTCCATGTAACATACCTACAGGATTCAAATGTATTTAAGATTATACCCTTTCCTGTGTCTGAGGCACAGGCTTCCCTTCCCTCCACTCCTTTCATAAAACATTCAAATACCTCTTCACCGTCCATGCAGTTTCTTTCTGAAACATACTAACTGCTACAGGCAAAAAGTAAAGTTTCAGTCTGTCTTCCCAACCCACACTTGTCTTTTTTTTTTTTTTTGATGAATGTATGCCCCCAGTGATTTTTATCTAGTTGGCTAGTATCAGTACAATGTCCAAGTATACATTTTTGCTGACATTAGAGGACTGATGCTACCATCCTCTTTCCAAACATTCTATGAAGGCTTCCCCAAAATGTTTTTGACCTGAAAGTTTGCATACTTGAAACTACTTAAATAAGCAGAAGTTCAACTTATTTTATGTTCCCTCCCCCAATTTCTTGAGCTGCGTGTACCGTATTGGCTATATACAGGCATTTGAGTAACACAAATGGAATACTGTTTTATGTAAAATTTGCATTTCCTTCCTTAATTGACAGTTTATTTATTTCATACATTTCCCACAGCAGTCATTTAGTCAACACCAAGTTTTCAAAACAGTACTTACTTGTTGCTTCCCATTCAGATTTACTCAGGGTTCCCTAGAAGAGGACATAAAAACCAGCTCAAACAAAAAGATGTGGAAACAACAAATCACCATTTTAATTCAAGATAAACAATCTTTCACAGACCAACTTCTAACCACCCACACTAGATAGCTATTTAGGTACTAATTAAGCATTATTGTAGACCACAGATATTTACAACTCCAGTAACACCCCCAGATGGGGAGCTGGGACACACCAGATAATGGAAAACACCTAAAGTATATAGGCATAGCAGAATGGGCCACCAGTCTGTTGGGCTGGATGCCTCTGCAATGCAGGGACACACTGGATCCACTACTGCACATCAGAGTGACCCGACCTGGCTCAAGCACCTCTCCTGCCCAAGCTGCCCAACATTCATGCTGAAGCCATGGAAAGGCCCCAGGCCTGCCACCTTCCCAAGGAATATTGCCGGCCTCCACCTAACACCTCCCTCCAGACCACAAAAGCTCTAGAGAAGAATAACTCTGAGCCCAGCTCGCATGCTATAGAAAATAATCTGCCTGGGAGCCCCAGGAAGCCTACTCCTAGCCCACCTTTCAGATGAAAGCACAGTAGCAGGGGCAGCACTTAAGTAGACAACTGCTGCCATTTACTCCACCTATTAAGAAGCATGAGGTAACAAGCAACAAGCTCCCTTTCTGCTCTGCCTACTCCATCCTCTTCCACTGTGCTCTCACTGCAGCCATCATTTAACCAGTATGCTACCCACTGGCCAATTCTGACCAAACGATTCATCTTTTATAAGGTCAGTAAAAAAAAAAAAATAAATGAAAAGACTTGTTCAGGTGACATAGCACTTACACCCCTTCTCACACTTCTTCCCAGGCAACAACTACTTGCCAACTGTTAAGAGGATCAGGCAAAAGCAGTCTTTGGTCTTACTCAGCTATTCACATGTTCTTAAAGTTGTTTCTTAAAACAGGCAACTTTCTTTTAGAAAATTTTAGATTTCAAATACAGAGAGTAGGTTTCTTTTCTCTCTTGATGTAAGATTGTTATATATCCAGTAAATCCTCAATAATTCACTACATCCTCAATAATTCAGAACATGAACAGCAGGTAAGCCAATCATGAAAAAAAAGAAAACAAGTGGAAAAATGTCAAGCTGACAGCCTCATGCTACATGCACCATAAAAAAGCTTAACACCAAGTCTTAGTAACTGCACACCTTACTTAAACTGCAAACTTTACTCAAACTACTTAGCCTCCAGTTTTGTTTCTCTCTTGTCAAAGAACCTCAACACACAAAGACAGGCTAAAGTTCAGAGCAAAAGAGCCAACGTTGTGTACCAGGAACTACTGAGTCAGTGCAATCAAGCTTTTGTGAGGTTTCCATCCAACCTGACTCCCTAAATGCAGGTGCAGAAGCAAGCACACAGCTACGTGCCATGCTGAACAGCTAGTCTGGCTACAGACAGGAGAGGCAGTAGGCAATGGCAGCAGTTCCTGGGGGAATGACAGATGCTGTCTGACCTCCTGCTTACTTCCCAGGAACAGCATTTGTGTAGGCTCCTGTCCAACATGCACCCAAGGCACCCACTGAGCTCTGAGACCAACACAGAAGAATGAAAAGGTTGTGAGGGGACAAGCTGCCAGGAGCACTTTGCCCCTCAAGAATTTAAATTCACAGAGGAATTGTACACATGCATGGAGCATGTGAGCAGATGTGTGGTGTTCAGGTGTCTGCTGCGTTAAACCCCAACAGTATGCCACAAAAGGAAGCAAAATACACATCATCTCAACATCAAGGCTTCCACCCCAGTCTTATCAAACACCCTCAGGAGCTACAGACCCTTTCACACTCCCAATACCACATAACGTAGACATAGAACTAGCCTGAAAAGTCCTGATCACAATATGGCTAGTTCAGTATCTAACTGGAAGGACAACAGAAATGGGATCAGACAAAAAACCTCCAACATTGTCACGTCCTGCTAGGACAATCAAAGAAAGAAACCTCATTTATAAAAATATGAGAAAGACAAGAAGATCAGACAGGACAGCGTGTCCTTTAGAAGACAAGACCAGAAACAGAAAAAACATATTTAATTGGACCACTGATCTAAAATCTACTATGATCTCCATAAAAGATATTTCAGTATTCTTCTGTTTCTGAAATAAATCAAGGTGGCAAAGCCAGAGAACTGCAGAAAAATAAATGACAGGCTATCAGACTAAATATTGTATAAGGTAACATTACTATCATCACAAAGAAAGGGTCTTTTCATTCCCTGATATGAACAGAATATCGTATTTAATACAACAGAGGAGAGAAATGTAGGTAAGACTGGTTCAATTCTAGTAGCTCTGTTCAAAAAATGCAGGAAGGGCAGATTTTTTTTATTTTTTTAAAAAGAACTTTACTAAATCTGGCTGCAAAATGAGCTGGATCTTCTTCACCCAAAAAGACAACAGAAAAAAATGTATCATATTTTAAATACCTACAAGATTACAAAAAGTTTTCAACTCTCCTCTCTGTCTGAGGATTAAAAGAAGACTAGATCTTTAAATGGATAAGAATGAAGATCCAAAACCTTAAGAAAATTCTTGAAATTCAAGATAGTTATGTTAGAAAAGATGTCAAGGGGGATGGCAAAACATCCTTTTCTTTCCACACTGTTACAAATTTCTTAATATCTAACAACTTAACTGAATTTAAAGGATATAGATGAACTGCCTGTTCTATGATTTGTCATGTACATGGAGATATAGGTGGCAATTCCACTGCAGTTAAAATAAAGAAGGTATGAAACATGTACAAGATATGGCCTCAATTTTAGACACAGTTTGCTGTAGTGAGGTGAGAAGGTGCTTACCAATGGTAACTTTGCCTTGCCATCTTTGATAAACTCTTTTGCATGCTCATAATCATCAGGTTTATCAGAAGCAAGTCTGGAATCATCAGATGAAGAATATGGCTAGAGAAAATACAAAAAATAAGAAAAAAAATATTAATTGGGTAGTATGATACATTAATCACACTAGTCAAAGGTTTGTGACAGTATGGCCCAAAACGGAGGTCTGTGATTATTAGGAGTATCTTAAAATTTGGACTCCTCCTTTAAAGCACTCGTCGGGTCAGGTCTGGTATTTGCTACTTCCCAGAAAATCTAACACACAGAATTTATAAATTAACATTTATGCACTTACACGTCTGAAACAGGGCAGACAGAATAAGCTATAAAAATTATGCTCCATGTACAGCTCATTATGAACACGATCTAGATATACCCTCTTTCAGAACAGCAACTGAACAAGCCAGCAACTGTGAAGCAGAACTACTGAGAAGAGAGCAGCTACAGTATTTCAAGCAGAATGCTTAAAATGCCTGAATGACACACAGAAGCTATAAACAGAAGCATAGATCTGATTCTTCAAAACTAATATATACTTATTAAAGATCCCAGTTACTGCAAAATGGTCTGTACTCAACAATGTTGTCCTCAGTTGTATGTGGCTAATAATTAATACAACTCTCACTTTTCTAAGATGCGAATGTGTAAGACGATGTTTCATCATGCTACTGGAAATATGAGCACTGTCCCTTTTTGAGTCAAGAACAGCAGTAGAGTCCACTCATAGCCCATGTCACTAAGCTTAATGTGTCACCACATACTCAGCTAGATAGCTCTATGCTGAAAAATTCTACCGTTTGAGGTAAAACAGAAGCATATGTGACGGTGATTAAAAACAAAGCCTCAGAGATGGCATTGAAAAGCTCCTCCAAAGCTGCTAAAGTCATCCACGGTAACAGCTTGAGGATAAAAGGCAAAAAGACTGGACAAAAACTGTAAGCCCAATTACAGTTAAGTATTATTTTCTCCTATAAACACAGCCTTCCTTTTATTCATACAAAGATTACTTTTTGAGTCTTAATCAGTACTTTTGGAACAAAGATCCAGCTTTCAGCCTCTCCGCTGTGGAAGAAATGGATTACAATTCCCACTGCGTGACACCAGGCATGATTCTTGTGTTTCTATGTAAAATAAGAAACGAACACTGACCATGCCTGGTCAAATAACACCAACCTGCTTCTGCTTACTTCTTAGTAAAAATGCAGGTTTGCTTCAAAATTGTAATTTTATCTACGGAACTGAATTGGTGTACCAATTTTGTGCAGACACAAAAGTCGGTGAAGAAGGAGTAGTTGGAAATGCTCCAGGCACTGGAGCAGAAATTCTCTTGCAGGCTATGGAGAAGACCATGATCAAACAGGTTGTCCCCCTGCAGGCTACTGAGGACCACATCAGAGCAGATATCCACGCTGCAGATGGTGGAGGACACCAAGACAGAGCAGGTCGATAAGCCCTGAAGGAACCTGTAAGCTTTTTTGTCTTCTTATTCATCCTCCCCACAGCCCCAGTCCAGTTGAAGAGGGGAAGTGAGAGAGTGTCTGTGTGGGCATCTGGCAACCAGACAAGGTTAACTCACCACAATCATGTTTTCAACAAAAGGAGTTTAGTTTTTCTATTGGTAGTTCTTGTTTAATTGCACAATGTTCATAACAGTGATTTTAGTTATTGCATGAATATTTAACAAGATGTAAAATACTATTTAAAAGAAGAAAGTTAACTTTGCATTTACCTCCAAGGCTTGCATTCTCCTTAACAGCATCTTATGCTCCTCATTCTTGACTTTTTCTTCATAGAATTCCCGAAATGTCATTTTATAGACCAGCTTCATACCATGTTTCTTTGCCATTCTGTCAAAATAATCAGCTTGATTAGGGAAACCACAAAATTACTGTAGCTTTATTTTCAAAGAAACAATTTTAAGCCACAGTGACATCTTATGGTATCCACTAGGATTACAATCATTCTAAAATTTATCTTTCAGTAAACACAGTTAGATAAAAAAAATTCATCACCACCACAAACTGTATTCTTTTTGAGTTGTGACAATAAAAATGTACACATAAGTGATTATAAGTATTTCAACAGAAAAATGTCTTTTCCTAGCACTCAAGTTAGTAATCATCGTCTGCCACATCAGCTATTATGGAGGAATCCTCTTTCAACTAGATTTAGTGCCTTATATCTCAGTTACATGTTGACACTGTGGTCATACAATACTGAAGTTACAGGCATCAGTGGTAGAAGCTAACACTCTTCATAGAGAGACAAAAATTAAGCGCATGAAAATATACAGATTTGAAGAGAAAACTCAACATTGTTTTACATTCATACTGAGTTTGAATGGTTGGGGTGAAGAATATGGAAACATTTGTCTGTACCTCAGAAGACAACAGGCTGGTAATGTTATATCTGAATTCAAGCAGAGGTAATAGCAAAATAGACACTCATAGAAGATTTACAGAAAGGAAAAATTAATCTTGGGGAAAAAAAAAAATCACTGAATATCCAAGAAAAAAGATTGGATAAGATAAGAAAGAGGCATCATAAAGAAGAGGAGATACAAGAGGTCTTGCTGAAGCACTTAAGGAAGGTAGAATAAAATCCCAGAAAGTTAAGGTTAAAGAAGAAAAATTTGACAGCACTAAACGTATGCTTACAGATGACATCAGATAATGAAATTCCTATGCAAGACCTAGTACAAGTCTTCACAGCTTCTGAACAGAGCACCTTCAACTGTGTACAATGGACATATGCCAGCTTACAGTCTTAAACAAAAATGCAGGAAACATCTTCATTTAAAGAGACAACAAAAACAAGGGACTGAAACTGTAACAAGAAAGACAAAGTTTTCTGTTGTGCAATAAAACAAGGCTCTCATTATATAATGAATTCAAAATTTAACTTACTCTTCCAGTAATGGAAAATAAACCAAGAATTCAGGGACATCAACCACTTCTTCTAAGTGGAAATCATATTTGCAGCCAAACAAGGGATATTCTCCCTTCTTCTCAAATTTTACACTGTATACCTCATTCCCAAATGAATTTGTTTCTGAAGCTTCTAGCCGTTTTCTATGAAAAGAGATACAAACAAATGGTAGTTGACAGATCGACTTCGTTTTACAGAGTAAACGATGCCTAAGAGACTTGAAACTGTTTCATCCCAGTATTACCAGCATTCTCTGTACTTTCCCACACACCAAATCGGTTAAGGCAATGAAAATGAAATGAAGCAAAGAGACATGCCAAGTTTTAAAATTTTATCATTTCTCTACAATATACCAAGGACCACATGGACCCAGAAAATTAACTTTTAGCCCAGGCACTTGTCCCTGTCTACAGGGACAAGACAGGCTTCTTGGAACTACCACGGCAAACTCTGACAGTTACTCTCCAGACTGTGGACATTTTGCCACTATTTAAATCACTACCAAAGGTTTACCTATGCAGATCTATACTCAACTCCAGAAGAGCCATGAGTATAAGAGACAACAGTTAGTACAGAGGTCACTCTTTGAGTCAAGTTCATGAGAGAGATTTGTCTGAGAGAGATTTTCCAAAACTGTTGCAATAAAAATATTTTCATTTATATAAATGTATCAGAGCACTTGAACAACAACTATGACTTGACAATGCTTCACAGACTTTTGGAAGGATAAAAAAGTACTTACACAAGCTCAAAGCTATTTGGAGTTGTGCCAATGAAATACCCTCCAGGAGAAAGGTTCCCACAAGCATTTTTAAGCATCATGTCAGCCTGTTCATATGTCTCAAATGAGTAATGGTAAACAAATTGACAGCTGCAAATGTCAAAGCGCATATCTGGATCATTGTATTTGGAAGACAGGAGATCCTGAAGTACATTAAGAAGAAGAAAAAAAATAAAGAAAACTTGTGGCAAAAGCTACACAAACAAGCATGATTCACTTACATCTTCCAACAAAATACACTACTCCCATAATTCTTTGAAGTTTTTCCACATCCACTCTTTCACAAGTTCAACAAGAACAAGCTGAAAAAGGTAAGAGTAAGAAAAAGTCCACAGCTACAATGAAAACCTGTGTTATCTTGATGAAAAAAAACAATTACCATGTCTAAAAATTCATTTCTTGTCATCAATTACATCACTACACCAAAAAGCCAAAACCCAAGGTTACAGTTACCTAGAAGTTTCCAGAGATATTTTAGTGCTGAGGGTTTATAACCAGTCACAGATAAGCTGGAAACCAACTACATAATCAAATGTATTTTCACTTTATTAAGTAAACTGAAGTTAATGACAAACTGCCATTTCTTTTGCTAAGAAAATACCCATTAAATATATTATTGAGGGGGATGAGGAGCTGTATTAAATACGGCAGCTTACAAGCCAGCCAAGTTATATTTGCTTGTATTTTCACACATGCACATACATAATGTAACTACACACTCCCATCCCCTTAATCCAAGTAACCAGTAACCCTGGAGAATTTGGAACCCTTGAAATGTGTCACATTAAAGCTTTGTCACATTAAAGTTTGCAATGTGTCACATTAAAGTTTGACCATGTACTCCAGCAGTTCCCAACTTTACTTTTCAGATTTCCTTTATACAAGACTAGCAGCACCCACAAATACCAGAGGAGCACAGGGCCCATGATACACATTCCATACTTAACATTTCATACTTAACAGTTCTACCTGAATCTCTCTTCTCTCCCAGACTCACCATGTACCTACTCGCTCCCAGTCTGTAACAGTTCACACCACATTCTGTCCACATTATGTACATAGCAAGACAAAAACGGACACTTTGGATACCCATAGCAATTTTGTTTGCTACCCCTTTGTAATTTTACAAAGAGAGACACAGGAAACCAGCATGCAGAGGGCCAGGGGAGGAACTAGGCCTGCTGGAAGAGGGAGATCTTGCACTATATATAACACAGGATAGAGATGAACTTTCAGGGAGATGAACTTTTGTGTGTGTGGACCGAGAGAACAGAATATGCAACAGGCAGTACATGTGCATGCAAGACCTGTGTTAACAATGTGAAAATATCCCTTTTTTTTTTACAGCCCAAGGCTGCCTCCTCTACTCTGTGACTGTAATTTTGAGCAAAGAGAGATGACCTAGAAACCGACTGCATTCCTCAGAAAAAAGGGCGGCAACCAAGAATTCAAGCCACCAACCCTTCCTGCAAGTCTAGGTAGAACAGGTTCAGGCTTTCCACAAGTACGCTGGAACCAGCTGGGCTCTGTCCCTCGGTTTGTGTCAGCAGGGCACTCTCAGCCTTCATTTCCAGGGAGTGAAAACAGTGCTGTGCACAAGACTGTTTCCTAAACTACAGCAATGTATTCCACATCACCTCCATGCCATCTAAAACAGCTGCACCATCACAGACATTTGGAAGATTAATAGTATGGTAATTAAAATGCTACTAGAAAAAAAATGGAATAAGGAAAATTTATGTGTTAAAACACAACATGTCCCTTATTTATTCCAGCATCAAAACACATTCACCGAGACAGTTTTCAAAGTCCCATATTGGATCCCAGCACTCCAGAATAAGTGTTAATTCCCTTCCCCTTGTCAAATATAAGAAACCAAGAGCATCACATTTATTACCTGAGAAAGGCAATCAAGCTTCAAAACTATTACACTGTAAAGCAGTAATCAAATGCATTTAACTAAATTTCATGCAACATTTCAGTAACCTGTGCAGTTGATTCTCCTGATAGTACAACAATCTGATCTTAAAATTACACAACATCCCCCAGATATTACAGCACTACCATCACCTCACAGATTTGCTTAACAAAAGAATGTAAAATCTTCAAAGTATTGTAAAGCCTCAAAACTGTACCTTGGTACTATCTGCTTGTATAAATTCTGCATCAAAAATACGTTCATTGTAGCGACATCGAGCTTTCATGTCTTCATATCGCTGCCTGCACTGTTGCACAGAAATATCAGCAATATCTATAGAGATTAAGAAAAAAAATAAAAAGAAAAAAGGATGAACATGTAAACTTCAGACAAGGAAACGGGACCAATTACTGGAGCACTGCAAACCTGTTAGGCCAGGAATAAAAGTTGATCTTCCGTTACACTCTGATGTGAAGTTTTATTTCCAACTTATAGAGAAAGAATTTAGTTTTCAGAAAGCATTCGAGATTATATTGTAACTCTTGATCATTTTCTGCCTTTACTTCAGACAAAAGTTGTAAGCTGAAGATTTTAGAAAGCTGCCATCCTGTTTAAGTGCAAAGAAAGCCTCCAAAATTTCATGTAATAGATACGAAGTGATTGATACGAAGCGCTGTTAGCATTTATTGTCTAGCTTCAATTAGCTAAAAGAGTGCAGCTCTAAGGGGGTTTTCCAACAGTAATGAAGCTCTTCATCTTCTTACAAGTATACAAGGTGTTGAAATGCAATGATATGTGACACACGCTCATGTTTCATCATGGGATTTTTCTTTTTAAGGCTATTATTCTCACAGGTAGAGTTGCACTGAATAATGACAGTTTGGGCAAATTTTAAAACAAACAATGCACAACTTATAGCTTGCAGAAGGACTTTATAAGCAAATTAATTACCTGTATTTGAAGGCTGACAACCGAAAAAGAAAGGCAAGAAAGACCTGCAAAGCGCAAAATACCCAGAATAATTTTCACTAAAGGAATTCTATGAAACATTATTATCTATTAAATTTGAAATTAAGCAATGCTTCCTCTGATTATACTTGGAATGATTTTGGGGAGAAAGGAAAATATCTTCTTCCCGATACCTAAGCAAACTACTTTAAAGATTTTTTAAAGCATCTTTCAGCTCTTCTCCTTTCTGAGTCTGAAAATGAGTGACTGTAAGATCTGAGTTTTTGTCGTAACACAATTGTGTTTGTTCGTTTTTTGTAAATGCAACTCTTATATGTGTATTCTCAGAACAGTTAAAAATACTACAGGAGACTACACATGGGAGAAAAGACATAAAATACATAATGTCAGTCTTTTCCCCAGTGTCTTTCCCCTAAGACAAACTGTGATAATATGGTGTTTCTTTACTGCTACTAGCTTTTATTTATGAGTTGAACTGAGAGCTCATTATACAGAATATTAAAGGTTCTGATATTTATGCTGGCAATCAAATAGACATCTTCAGGTTAAAAGACCAAAAAAAAGCCTCTTTGGCAGAAGGTGCATCATTGCACTCTTGGGCATGCTAACAAAAAAGGAAATGGTACAAGACTAGAGATGTGCTTTTTTCCCCATAACACTGTATTACTTTCCCTGGAAAGTTACTGTATCTTCTTACCAGTACAGACAATTTTTTTAATTCTGCCTTTTTTCCATTTCAGTAAGTCTCCACCTTTGCCACATCCCAGATCCAAAACAGTTATGTCACTCTTTTTCCGTCGTACCCGGTCTATAAATTCACCTAGAAAAACAGGAGAGAGAATGCTTACACAGGTCCCTGTAATTCATTTTTATTATACAAGACCTATAGAGGACCAAAACTGTTTAAGGACTTTAAAACATCTAAGAACTTACTTTGCCTATAAGTCCTGTTAACTTTAAAGACTTAAATCTCTTTTTCTAGAAACCATTAGTGATGAAAGCAACAACCATAAATTTTAAAGATTTTGAAAAAGGTAATTAATATTTCCTGTATTTGATGTGCTCTGCCTGTGACTGGAGGACTGCACTGCTTCCCTGGCAGACAAAGGCAAAACTGCTCCTTGCTAAACAACCACCCCACGTGTGAGGAGGGAACAGGGCTCCCTTTCATTACCATTAAAATGAAGGCAGATGTTATTTTTAAGTATGCAAAAGCCAGAAGATTAAAAGCCAATTAACTGTACCAGCCATAACTTTTTCTTGCAGTCACATTACAAGCACGCGTAATGTTCTCCCCTCAGCCTTTCCTAAGCTTGCAGTAACACTAGCTACTTATTTGCTGTCTTTTCATGCAACATATACCGATTTTGTTTTCTTTTCTATCTCCACTCTGTATAGATTATTCTTGTGCTGACTGATGTTGGCAGATTACACAAAACATATCAACGTGGTAGCCACTTCTCTTCACACTATGAGAGACAAAATATGTTTTGATGTAACTGCTGCAACACCACACTAATGAAATTGATCACAACTAGAAGGCTTGAACACAGGTTTTAAGAACAGCTTTATATAAACTAAATATTGCTTTTAACTACTATAATAAAACAAAACCAAAAGCAGCATGCTAAGACAAATGGTGACAACGTATCCTGGCATACCTCACTCTCCATGAATTTGTGGTGTTCTACTGACTTTTGTTTTCTTTGTTTGAAGAAAAACTTTTGCTCTACTGTTTTCTTTGTTTGAAGATGGGATGGTTTTGTTTACTCACTTTTGAATTAATTTGTAGCCTTCTATATAAGGAGCTGCATATTCTTAAAAAATTACTTTCTCTAGTTTTTCATCTTTTTAAACTACTATGTGTAATACAGAAAATATCTGTTTTACATGTTCAAGTTTTCTGCAAAATTGCTTCACGGAGACCTAAGAACAGACTGCTTCAAGAATAGTTTGGAAATTGAGACAGATCTAAATAACACAAAAAGCTCAATGTAACAAGCACATATTGTTTACGATTCAAAATTGTACCTTTCTCTTGTAAAATGGCATGAAGAAAAACATTTTCCAGTACGAACTTTTTCTAGTTTTCAGGTCAATTAATCTTTAAAACTTCAGCATTTACTTCCCACTTCAACAACATAAAACACCACCATAAGGATTCAAAATAAAAACATAGATAAAAATAGACATTCTACTATGCTTCAAAGTCTTACTGTATTAACAAAGTTCAATAATTAACATCAGAGAGCAGAAAAGGCACGTTTTGAAACAAAAGTAAGTTACATTTTATTAAAGGCTAAGCAATCAACTAAGGAAACTTACCAATGAGGACACTTTTTGTCCAATTATTAAAGTTTCTGAGGTAGAATATGCGACTCTGGCTGCGTTTTTCCAATCCAACCTCTTGAAGCTCATTATAATGTGCAGCTACAGCTTGCCCATGGCCTGTCTCACTCTGTAGAAATGAGGGAAGGAGTAGACTAAAGCAGCAAATTCTTTGTATTATTTTTTCATTTCATTGAAAGAGATGTGTCCACTTTAAAGATTTAAGAACATAGACAAGCAACACTGGTCACCATCATTATGGGGAAATGTTTTTGTCTAGATATCTGCCCTGACATCCAGTACTTCAATCATTGTAGAGTCCACTGCCTCAAAAAATTAATTTTGAGTTGGTTCACATAACTTCTGATGGATGATGCCCAGAATCTTTGCTTCATTTAAGTTTTCTCAAAGAATCAGTTTCATCTCCTTTAAATCAGCGACTGAAAAATAAGATGTTCCTTCTCCATGAGCATTATTTCAGGTTTAAGGTTCTTAGAAAATCCTGGTTCATAAATTCAGTGTTTGCTGTTAACAGAAGTGTATAAACTGCCAATTTATGCAAACTGCTGACCAGCTGATTTTGCACAAAGGCATCAGTGGGTAACTACCAGAGCTTTGAACAAACCAGTGTAAGGGAAAGAGAATAATGACTTGATGACAATATCCCATGTAGTATTTACCAGCAGGCCATAGAAATGCCTCTGTTTTAACCTTAAATGTAATTAGTCCAAAATAGGAAGCCCCATGTGATACTGAAAAGTACTCTCTAACTAATTATTATGCTCCTAACGTTTCTTAACCTTGAAAACAATCTCCATTTATATACATAGCATGTAATAAAATAATTAAAATAAAAAGTAGCAGAACACAGGGAACCAACACAAATTCTGCTAGACAAAAGTGTCTAACAGTACAAACAAGACTGAAGGATTCTCAGTCAAAACCCACAAACATGCCACAAAATTCCAGCCACTATGAACCTACATTGCAATTAAAAGCAGTCCCAATAGTAATCCACTAAGAAGTCAATGCCCAAATACCTTATCATTGAAATACTCGTTGTTCAAGGGAAAAGCAGCTCTGACTGACTTTAATATACATTTATTCTTCAATGTTTCGTATAATTTTGGTAACCTTGAGCACATACGCAGCCTTACTTGTCTGGAATAGATATAACCCAATCTGTTTATTACCGCACTCAGCTCACTGAGACTAACAAATATTTTGACCCTTTCTAGTCTGTTTCAGGGTATGCACAGATGGTTCCCTGACAGCCACTGAAGGTGACTTGAACTAGAGAGGCTGACTTTGACAAGCGAGGGAGACACATTCATACAATCCATTAAGGCACCCCAGCTGCTGCAACCACTGTTAATAACAGCCATCAGCATCCATCTAGACTGCTGGCAGCTGCTTTCAGTCTAATCACCTCTTTATACCCTTCGGCTATGCAAAACCAGCGTATGCCTTGTCCTTCTAAACCTGATCCCAAAATTACTCAAGCAAAAGAAAGGGTTAGTTGTGTTTCTGACACAACAAAGGGTATTATTTTTTCCAGACTGCTTAGACTACCATCCAGATACGAACACAGAAACAAAGCATTAGGCCAAAAGCGTTTTCAAATTATAAGTATTCCAAAAGGTCAAAATTCGACTGGATCAGAACCACAGCATCCGTTTCTATAAGCGTATCTCTGATAAGGGGCAGCGTCTTATAAAACACCACGTTCCCTCATCGCCCTCCCAGTTAAAAGGAGGCGTGCTTTCTGCTGCTCTCACGGTACTCACTGATTTCTTGGGCGGTTCGCCCCCCTGCTCCTCCGGCTTCCTCTTCACCCCGCCGTCCTGCAGCTCGCTGCCGGCGGGGCGCGCTGTGCCGGAGCTGCCGCCCTCCGCATCGCCACGGGGCTGCTCCCCGTCCTTTCCCTCCGCCGGGGCGACGTCGAGGTCGGCCATCCCTTACGCGGGGGTAGCGCCCTCACGGCCGGCCGCTCACGCCAGGGAGCTGCGGGGAACAGGAGCCCCCCGGGGCCGTCAGTGCGCGGCGGCCGCCATCTTAGGGGGCAGCGCCCGGGGGCAACGGCGTCGCAGCGAGGCCCCGCCCCCAACCCCAGGAGGCCCCGCCCACCCCGCCGTGGCCCCGCCTACCCCCTCCTTCTCTCCCCACCAGCCCCCCTCCCCCCCACCGCCTGCCCGTGCCCGTTGCCCCGCTCCCCCCCCCCCGCCGCCGTGCCGCGGACGAGGAGGGAGGAGGCGGCGCGGCGCGGCGCTCACCCCGCCGGGCTCTCCGCCATCCTGTTTGCGGAAGCGGCCCCCTCCGCCGCGGCGTCACGTCCGGGGAACGGGGAGGGCTTTCCAGCCGCATTGCGCATGCGTGCTGCGGCAGAGCAAGCAAGACTACGACTCCCAGCATGCCGCGCGCGGTGGGCAGGGCCGCCGCGCATGCGCAGTGGCCCCGCCGCCGGACCTCAAGGTGATGGTGGGGACGGGCGGCGCTGCACGTTGCCCTGACGCGCGCGGGAGGGGGGGTGGGTGGGGAGCGGCGCGCGCGGCGGGGGCCGTTGGTGGCCGTTGGTCGCCGTTGGTCAACCGCCGCCTGGACCGGCGTGCGGGGCCGGGTCTGAGGAGGAAGAGCGGCGGCTCGGCCGTGAGGTACCCGCTCGGGGCGGCCGGGGCGGGTGGGCTGCCCCTGGGGGTGGGCACCTCATGGGGTCCGGGGAGGGAGGGAGGCAGGGCCCGGCCGCTGGGGGCGGGGGGAAACGGGTGTTATCGTGGGGCCCCAGCCGCCCTCAGGGCAGCTCCCTGCGGTCAGAGCCGTGTTTACGATCTCGAGGCTTCAGCTTTCTCACACGTTTTGTTTGGACTTGCTTTGGGGGCCTTGGGTTCCCCAGGAGGCACTGACTAGCCGAACAAGGCGGGACCCTTTTGGCAGCCCTGCCTGGAGTTGTGGTTCTTGTTGGTAATCCACTTCTGATAATTAACTGTGAGAGCTGTCTAAGCTAGAAGACTATTACAACGTTGTTACATCAGTACAGTCTTTTTTTTTAGTTTTAAATTAAGTGTGGATGTGTGTCAGGTAACACAGCCTACATGTTTCAGCTCATTTCTGTCCACTTCCAAAGTGCCTTCAGCAAGCTGGCTCAAGGGAGGAAGCACGAGTTTGGACAGCAGCACGCAAAGTGCCCCAGAAGCCTTCACCAAACCTAATTGTTAACCAGACTGCAACTAACAGTGCTGCTCAGCTCACCTAAACCCCAAGAGGCTTCTACTGTTACAAGGACAAACTTAACGATTTGCCAAAGTTATGCTGCTTGAGGGAGAGATGGGGAGCAAGTTCCAAATTTGGAATCTGGGTTGCCGCCTGTGCACTAGGTTATTTGACTTGCAGCTGCTGCTGCGTGGGAAACGTACGCACAGAGGATAATATGTCCCCGCCATCCATCTCCTGTGGTGCTGACAGCAGGTGTTTATCTCCTTTTACTGTTCAAAGGCTGCTTGGGGTAAAAGGGGTGTGAGTGGCCTCCGCGGCAGCGTTGTGGAATTGCACTCGCTGCTTGAGAAGTGTTGCCATCAGGGAGAAAAAAAATCATTGGATGATTTGGGTGGGTGGATATCAGATGGCCTGCGCATGGCAAAAAAACGAGTAGGCAAATTCAGGCTCTGAGTATGTAAGGAATGTAAAATAAAAAGGATTTGTCTGGCGTGACTTTCTACACATCTACTTCACAGACTGTAGCAGCTGATAAGAAAAGATTTTATCTGATTTTTGTATTTAGAAAGATCCATGTAATTCTGCTGTTGTAGGTGATCTCCAGCCAAGCCAACCCAGCTCTGCATATATGCTCATAGGCATCACCAAGGAACTGAATTGGTCTGTTTTTGCAAGGCAGGGAGTTATTGCTGTCCCCTTATCTCAGATAACAGGCCTCAGCTTGTATCTCAACACATTTTTTGGACCTCCATGGAGTTTTGACTTCAATGTTGGCTTTAAAGGTAATGGCACAAATAACACAATGGCAAAAGCAGAAAGTACTGATTTTAAAAATGACTGTAAAACTGGTAGCTGAATCCATAACATTCCTTGCAATCAGTTTAGCAGCTTGGGAATAAGATCCAGCATAGTTATTGTTGGTGCTGATACACTATAAACCCAGACTGTTGAAGTTGAACATACTTTGAAAATTAGGCACTGGAATAAATTCAAGGTCAGCAAGATTTCAGGAGTAAAAATGGAAGAAAACCACTGAAAGAACTGAGGCTTGGGCCTAACATATGATTGAAATCTTCAGGGACACGAGGAATGCTTAAGAACTTGGTAGGGTGTGGCAGTTTTTGTTGGTGAAATTTCAAAAATAAGGCTTACATTCAATATTTTCCGTCACAGTGAGAAGAAAACTGTAAACCAGTCTTTCCACTGAACCACCCTCTCTGCCTTCTTAGGAAGGTTATTGAAAAGATGGGTGCAAGTGAGAAAGTGGTATGAAAGAGTGATCTGACCCTTTAAGAAAATAATTAAGGATCGTTTAAATGGAGTTTTATTTTAGGAATACAATCCTACAATTATCAATGTCGTTTTAATGATTGTTAACTGAAATATAACTTTCTGTTCTTAACAAAGTTTTATTACTCTTAGGACAGGGCCATAGGAAAAAAAAAATCTTGTTTTGGGGGGTAAGCTATCATGATCTAAAATTTTAAAGTGAAGAAGAAAACTGTTGCAACCTGAACAGTATTCCTTTATTTATTTATTTATTTATTAATGTTGCCATGCTATACCATCCATCTGACTCAAGTCAAGGAATCTACCAGAGGTACTCTGTAGCTTTTTAGGAATCCATGGCCATGAGGTTAATCATTGATCTAGAATGCTTGAACCAAGTTGTTACGTATCAGAATACCAAGTTAAAATCCTTGTGCTGTGCTGCGATTGTACCTTCCCAAATTCAGCTGATCTTGAAGATAACAGTACATTGAGTGCAACAAGCTTTGTTCCTCCTAAGTCAAGAATATATTGCTTCAAACTGTCAGGAGAAATGTGTTTTATTGAGGTCTTAGTAAATTAGAGTGGTGCATCTAGTTTTGTCAGTCCTCCAACCTTTTTTCTGCCTCAGTAAGTAAGCAGTTAAGGACAGAATTCATTTCTCCTTTAACACACATGGGGTTTGCGTGGTAGGATGTTTCTCTGCTTGGCGTTGAGATGCTTCTGCAGCACAAAGGGTACTGGTCTCAGTTCTCATGGACTTCGTATTTCCTCTGAGCTTCTCAAATCTTTTCCACCCCAGTGTCTTCTGCCACTCAGTTCTCCTCGCGTCACCTTCCAACTAGGTTCAAGACATGACATTGCTCCTTCTAAACAAAGATACTGAATGGTAAAACTAGGTCTTGTTCCATTTGCACACATCAGAAAATGAAAGTGCCAGTTAGCTGGGCTGCAAATTTTAATCCCAGGGCTCTGCTATTTGATCTTGTCCAAAAACTGACCTTGGCCATGTGTAGCAGTCATTACATAAACAAAACAAGAAGTTGTGTGGCTGTGATCCTCTGCAGTTCTCCAGAACTCAATCAGCCTGTCCTTGCTAAGCGGGATGGGCGAAGAAATGAAGGCTACACAAGCAAATGTTCATGAACAAATTATAAAACACAGTGGTAGGTTTTCAGATCTATGGATTTTGTTGATTCTTAATAGAAATGTGTGAGTGGCTTTACAGCAGTTTGGCAAGTTTCTTCTCAAAGTGACTGATGCAATTGTTGAATAGAGCGTGAAGACACTTACCTTTTAACTGTGGTGGTAGTGCTTAGCCCGGCTTGTGCCAGCCGGTTAACTACTTGCTGTTAATATTTTATGGATTTAAAAGCTGAATTGCTGATGTTAAAATTAGATGACATCTTTTTCTTCGTACTGTCTAGAGCTATGCTTTCTGAAGGAGGGATGTTTCTGTACTGAAACACAAGCCTTGGGCCTTGTTGGTCCCATCTCGTAGAATACAGCGTGCTTTCATAGGTTGTGATCCTAGGATTCTTCTCTTGCTGCTGTTATGTAAAGCATTCCAAGATAGTTATCTGTGGTGACGTGCATTTTACTTTCATCTGGTCAGAAAGATGAGAGTGGGTGATACAGGCCTGGGAAAATTAACTTGCTTGCTATTACTTCCTTTGAATGACACATTAGCAAATTTACTTAGGATATCTTCCAAAAAAATATTTTAATCTTGTCATGAATATTTACAGAGAACTCGTAAAAATGAAAGTACAGAGAACTCATAAATATACACTTTATTCTGCTGTGTCAGTAGGTTTACAGCTCTGTTCAGCTTGTGCTGCCCCAGTTTCTAATTAACAAGGCACGTGAAGGTATTGGACAAGAGAAGTAGGTATGGCGTGGGATAGAGCAACTTCAATTTTTAGCATGATTTCCTCAGAAATGAAGCTTATGTGCTGGAATTAGGGAAGAATGAACAGGCAAGTAACACTAACTAGCTTTGAGAGGGTGGTAGCACTCAGAAACAGTAAGCTTTGAGGTGCTTTGTGGAAGTAGATGATTTGATGCTTCTGAAAAAATGGCTGCAACTTAAATTCAATCTTTAGGAACCACCTGAATATGTGTGAGATATATAGTGAATGCCCTAACCACAGAAGGATCCTCAGTTGAATTTTGCCAGTCTTTTGAACACCAGCAAACTTGAACTTGTGACAAAACTCCCTAGGAATTCAGTTTTCCTTACATCTGTGGCTTATAAATTCTCTGTCAGTAAGAAGGATGGAAGTAGGACTGTACATCCATGTTTCTTTCTTGCCTTAAAGTATTGCAGCAGCCCCTGGAAGGACAAGAGTTGTGTTCTGTAGCTAATGAGGAGTGATTAAAGAGATGTGTTTTAGATGCAGCGTATTCTGACTGGAAGATCTTTTCAACTGTGTTTTCTTTCTGAAGCAACGGTAGGCCTTGTAGTGGGCAGTAAAGAATTTGTGAATCCACAGAGTTCCACGTTGTGGGTTTTCTGTTAACTGTCCTGCACTTAGGGAGGTATCTCATGGTTTGCCTTCTACTGCTAGGCTCTGTACACTGTCAGAAGTCTGCTGTGCCTTCCTGAGATGTTTTGACCTGTGGTTGATTGTGAAATTCAGGAATTTGGGTAGATGACATTGAGGAGGTCCTGAAGACTATGTTCATGGTTTGCTTTAAAGTAGATCTCTAGGTCTGTTGGTAGAAAGTGGTCTTCTCACAATGGATGTGTTCTTACCATTTAAATTGAGTTGTCTAAAAAGATGGAAAATTAAAACAATTGAGTTACTTTTTTTTTTTTGCTGTGATTAATGATTTAATTTATGTTAACATCCAAAATTGTATACTCCTGCTTTATAAGTTTTATTTCTAAACATAAAGATTCATGAAAAAATGACTTCCTAATTTTTACAATGGCATTATTACCTGCCTTTCCCACACAGCAGGTAGTAAATGTTTTTCTCTTAATAATGTTTCCTTTGGACTTGTGTCCTGTTAGTGGGTGAAAGTTTGGTGTTGCATGGGCAAGGATGAAGTCAGAACGCTAAAAAAAAGACTAGCTGACCGAAAGACTCCTACTGGTATGCAGGGGACCATCTGAATCTTTTTGTGGTGCTCTTTAGTAAACAGAAAGGAACTCTGCCAGACATGGTTGCTTCTTCTGAGTATGCCGAGTGTGCTTCCTTGGACAAAGTGAGAGCGTTTTTCCACTCCTGATACTGAAGTCCCATCGGAGCTCCTCCTGGTGTGAAGTCACCGCTCTGTGAGTCTGATGCTCTTTCAGATGCTTTCAGATGGTGCCGTTTTGCTGGTTGCATGGCCAGCAATGTTAATGATCCTGCCCTCAAAGCAAAAAATGCTGCTGAAGGCAGCCCAGTGGTGGGCAAAGAAATTCTATTTGCTCAGCTGTCAAAACCTTAACAAAAGTACTACTACTACTGCTAAGGACAGGTCACGCTTGTTTGTAGAGATGTGGGGAATAGCATTTACCAAAAATTAGACAGAGAATGTGGTTCTGAACATCTGTCTGTTTAGTAAATGTTATGATCAGCCTCTTCACGCGTAATTTTTCAAGTTTTTCTGATTGATGCTACCCATATTTCCCCATATGGAGAAGTTTGAATCCACAACAGCGAATTCAACACTTGGAATATTTAGAAAAGATTTATACTGGAAGCAAATGTCTGCCAACAGTAATTCTGCTGAAAGATAATCGTTTGATATTTTTTGCTGGGGAAAAAAAAGTGACAGCTTTTCAGTGTTTGAAAATGTGAAATAAATGCAGTGAAAGAATAAAAGAAAACCTTGAACCTAATGCTTCTTTCAACTGTGGATTCTGTTCCTGTTGAAGTTTTTGGAGGTTGGGGATTGGAGGACAAGAGGTTTAGGGTATTTGCTTTTGATTTCGGGCTGGTTCCTGTAGTGTTCCTAATTGTAAGGCTTCTGGGCTTCTACTGGAGCATGCTCTCTGGAAGTCTTTACTCACTTTCAGTGAATTTGGTGGGGGATGCTGTTTTCATTTATTTGTGATATTTTAAATGCAGGTTATGTTAGCTAACAATTTATTTACAGCTGGTACTGTTGACTACAGTCGGGTTACAGAGGGAAGGGACAGAGCAATGAGATGAGACCTGTGAAGACCCAAGGTGGCAAAAATGGCATTTATCAAGATGAGAAAGGAAACGGTTTTGGTATTCATAATGCAGGATGAGAGAGAAGGCTGTACCAAGTTTATGCTAAGATACAAGTTTAAGCAGATTATTAATAAATGTATTTTACAATTAGTTAAGAGAAAGTATTTGAATACCCTAGTCATTTGATATGGTCTGTTCAAAAAGGCCCAACTTTATTTGGATTTGCTCCGGTTGTTTTAGGGAAGTCACAGCACCCCCCGAGTGTTACCAGTAGTTTCATTAGACCTTTCAGGAGCAGTTGACTACAACTCCCAGGAGCTATTTAAAGATCATAGTCTAAATTTTATATGACTAAAGATTGTGAATCCAAAAATGAGCTTGTCTACTGAAATCCAAGTGAGGAATAAAAGAAAGTCCTGAGCAAGCTGGAGTTCAATTTTCTCTGTAATCTTTTGACCATTATTAATTGTTCTGTTAGCAAAGAGATATGTGCACAGCAGATCTGAACTCTAAAGAGAGGTAGCAGACCTTCAGAAAAGAAATGTCAGCCCTGAACACAGAATAGTCGTGTTTCTAATGCTTTCCATTGGTTAAAATGTACAGACAGGACTTTGAGGTGCTTGCTGAGAGCTGATGATGGTGAGGAGACTGCCAATTAAAGTTGAATGAGCTGTGGAGAGGGGAGATCCTAAGAGATCCTCAAAGTTCCAGCAAAGTTCTCTGTATTTATTTGACTCCTCTCAAGTTCAGATGTCTTTGTTTTCTGAGGGAATTTAAAGCCATATGCAAGAAACTGCCCTAACGTGAGGCTCACTTATGGGAATTATGTTTTGCAGACCCATTACTTAGAAACTTCACACTGCTGAGCACACCTCCATGTGATGGCCCTCTGGGTGACAACCCTTTGAAAGAAAACCACCAGTGTTTTGAGGGGAAAGATTTTAGGATGAAAGGGGCAACTAAGGTTTGCATTGGATTTATATTCTGATTTTGGTCATTTGCTTAAAGCGAAAGGTCATAATATGGAAGGCAAAAGAATAAGCAGACAAGTACGATGTTGGCGTTGAACTAAGAAAGTGAGGTTTTCATCCTTTTCAGCATAGATGCACAGGCCTGGTTTTAGGTTTATTTACCTTCTAAGAGCATAACTTTCTAACTTGCTTATTACAGGTATGTCTGCAGAGTGATAAATGGACATAAGCTCAAATCAGGTAGCACTTTAAAAGGCTGGTTTGTGTGGCTTGTCTTTTCTTTTAGTTTTTAGATCTAGAAACAACACAGGAGGCGATCAAGCAGATTCACCCTTGTAGGAATGAACTAGAGCAGGGAGACCTTTTGTAGCATTAGTACAAGAGCTGTACTTTCGGAAGAATTCAGTAGAGGGCAGAGTGAAACTTAAGAATGAAGGAACCCGGCATAGATGCTCAGCACTGCTGAGTTGCAGTTTTGAACGGGGAAGTTCTCAGCTCTGAACAGAGAACGTAGAATAGCTGCAGATGTTAAAACAGTTCTGAAGAGCAGAAAGCACTGCAAGCTTTAAGGAGAACATTCACGCTTTTATGCATGTCTCAACTGTGTGCGAGCTTGAGATCCAATGCCTTTCAGCACACAGAAGAGGGATACCACTGTCACTTTGATTGTGTGCAGATCAGCTGTTAAGCCTCCTGTTCAGCATTCCAGCTCTATAATTCAGCACAGACATTGCATTAGGTTCTCCTGCTTTATTCACGTTCTGAATCCAGTGTTCAGAATTTATGTATAAAGCTCTACAATAACTTTTATTCTGTGTAAAGCTACGTTTTTGTTGTGCTTACCAATACTTAAAGCATCAGAACACGGTAGTTGTGGAGATTGCCATGTATTTAGGGCTCTTGCATTGAAGGGCTTATTCTACTTTCTTGACGAAAGTTACTGAAAGCATTACTAAGATTAAGTAAAAACTATGGTAGTTTAGATAAAAATAAAGGTTAAAAATTGTGCTTACATTAGTATTGAACTGTAGCAATATGATAAATTTAAAATGTACTGCATAGCATTTACTAAGTGATGATACAGAGATTAGCCCGTTCTGCCTCCGTCATGCCTAACTTATTAGGTCAATTTGTCTGTAAGATTACCCTTGCATTGTGTTCTGATGTGATGACTTTCAGCAAGATTTTAGTAAATTTCAGCATAACTCAGTTTGCATTGCTCCCTTTGGCCTAAAATATAGTATTCAATTTTTCAGGCAGCTCTGAATGAGAGGCAGGGTGAGGCAGCTAGCGATGCCCAAACTTCAAATTATAGCCAAGTAGCTTAGATTTGAATGAATAACAGATTGTGTTAAGGATACTGCAGAAGTAGTAAAATCTGAAATATGAATTTTAAATGCTTATTCATATACTCTTGAAGTGCTTATGTGCAGAATAAAAACTCCCAATATGCTGCAATTTCCCATCCATGGATAGTGACTGTGTGCTATGCTGAACCATTTCAGTTATTACGAGGTTTATAGCAACATTTTATGTTGTGTTTAGAAAAAAAAAATGATGCTTTACATATATTGCACTATTGTTACAATGATTTCAAAACGTGTCCCCACCTTTTTAGGCAACCCATACATTTTAAGTTCAGCAGATTTTTTTTTTCTTGTTTTATTAGCTTAATGTTTGGCAATGTGCTTTTTAAAAAGTTGACAATAAATTGTTGAACAAATTTAAATGTGAAGTAAGGTTTTTTTATTATATTGCTTATACTTTTTACTCAATTTAAAGGTTTTCTTATTAACCTGGCTGTTTGCATGGGATCTCTGTGCATTTGCTTTTTACGCAATCTAAAAGGTGAACTGGAAAGGATTTCTGAGAATGTGGTTTGTGTCCTTTCCAAATTCTTCTATATATACAACACAGCCCTCAGAGTTTTCTTGATTTTTGCACTAAAATTGACAGGAATGTAAATTAATTTTCTGGTTTCAGAGAATGGTGCCTGGGGAGTGGAAAAAGCTCATGGATTTTCAGTGGGAACTCTCCTGTGGTATAATTAATCTTCTGTTTTCAAACACTAACAGAACAAGTGCTTTAAATATGTCCATATTTACATATTGTGTCCAGAGTGTTCCTTGTGAAACTGAGAAAATAAACCAGGTTAGTCTACTTACATTATACCCTCAATTCCCCCAGATGTTTTCTGACCTCTTTTACAAAAGAGAATTTAGATGGCAAAAGCTTTAGTCTTACATCCACTCCATTTTCACATTTTATTTTCTCTGGTAGCTCAAAACTTTTTAATTATAAAAGGGTAACTATTTTTATACAAATTATCCTAATGAAAGCTTCATCCAATGTTCTCTCTGACATATTTTCCCTTTCCAAATGCAGATATCCCCAGCACTCTTTGCTGTACCTGTTTTGGCCTGCTTGTTATTTTTGCATTTTCCAATGATCCTGGATCCTTTTTTGCTTAAAATGTTAGCATGTCGCTAAAGCCATGGATTCATGGTAGTCACACAGCCCAGCTCTGTGCCACCAAAATATCCTGAGCTTCTGTTCAGGATCCTGTTGTGCTCAAGAGTAAAAGCAAGTGTAATCTCTACTTTCTAGTAATCACTGACTGGGTTTCAAAGACTTGGCAGTGCAAATGCAAGAGACAGGATGCTCCTGCAGCACATGAGATTTGTGTGAAAGCTGTTCTAAATTATAACAGGAGTATAAAAGTTTCCAAAATGAAGCCTCTGGCACTGTGATGAAGAACTGAACTGTACTTTTACTCAGGAGGCCACCAGAGCACTCCCTTATGTCAGTGGGCTTGTTAATAACCTGTCATGAGGCAGACGTGCCTTCAGAAACTAAGTGGATGTCCAAGAATCCCAACCAGGACTGTGTCCTGAACAGCCAAGATCTCTTCAGCTCAGTTTACAGCCAGCTAAATAGCTGGCCAGAACATGACAGCACTGAAGAGGAGACCTTATCCAAGAAGTGTTTATAGATTATTTCATAGCTTGTCCTACTGGCATCTATCTGGTTACTGACTACATGAGATTCTTATAGCAGAGAACAGCTGTATTTGTCCTTTGACATCTCCATGTTTGTTTGTTGTCTTTTTTTTTAGCTTGTGGCATACTTTGGATAAACCTATTGCAAAAACTAAGATGCTTTAAAATACCTTCCCCCGCGCAATTGTCATGCAGCATCCCACCAGCTTTTCCACCCTCATATTTGAAGCTTCTAGCCTGTGTCCTTCTCTGTGCCTTTGCAGCATCATGTGATAGCATGAGAAGAAATGAAATACACTAAAATTAAGTATTTTTCTGAAAGTCACCCAGTGCAATTGTGGATAATGTCTAGGTTACTGTTCTTTTTTAAAATCTGAGGGGTTTTCAAAACTGAAAATTACAGAGGCAATTGTATAACTCTAATTACTTTCCTCAAGGTAATTATTAGTTTTGTTCTTAGAATAAAGTTATGCCTCAAATCCATGGGCTGACATGCTGTTTTCTGCTGCCTGTTGTACATACTGGATACTAGGAACTTCTTTCACTAATCACATCATAAAGGACATATTACTGTGTATCCTTCTCATGTTTTAGAAGGATGAAACAACTGCACTTTCACATTTCTTGGAATTATGGACATTTATTGTGCACTTTGGGTTGTCTGTCCCGTTTAAGATTTGTTTGCAATGGTGAGCCACGTAATTGAAACACTACAGTTGAGCAGCTGCACTCATCACCCCTTTATTCATTGCTTTAAAAGCAGTTTACAAAGTACACGCCATAATAATTTATTTTATTCATTTGATTTTCCTATACCCTGCTGTAACCATTGCAAATATAATTCTTGCCTCCTTTAGGCTTGTAGTGCTATGTGACAATATCATCTTCAAATTACACATCAAAAGTCTCTCCTGTTCCTTTAAATAAGTAAAAAACAAGTACCTATAAAGCAGTAGGATCGCTTGGAGAACTCCAACCTTGTTTTGAAATACCTGTTTTATTCTCTCAAACGTAAGCTCTATTACATCTAAACCTTTCCTTACACATTAAGTATCTAACAAAAAGCTTTTTAAAGTGGAGGAGCAAAAAGTAAAGTAGTTCTTACAATATCAGCTAGAATTTATTGTCATCTGTGCTTACAAAGGTTTGGGACCTTTTCAGGATCTATGCAGATGGTCAGAAAATTTCCCTTTGACCTGCCGGGTCTGGTATCCTGGAGAAAAACCCCTTAGTTAACAAGCTCCGAGTCTGTCTGAGTACAAAGGAATCACAAAAACATTATGGCAGGTCTTGTCAGTGGCCCTGCTTTTTCCCCTACTTTCAGCCAGCGGTGGCATCCTGACTACTGTCAAGTCTGGTGGTGAAGGGCACTCGCCCTTACAAGCAGTCGCCCTGAAACTCGCTCGCCAGTCACAGCAGTATTAGGTGCTGACTGGTGAGGACTGAGCACATAGTAGTGACCCACTGCTTCCTCCTGTTGAGGGGAATTCTAACCTTTTGGGGTTGTTTTGGGTTTGTTGGTGTTTTTGGTTTTTTGAAGTCCTGGAAGCCATTTCAAACCAGTGTTTTGCAGCCATAGCAGTTTATCAGAGGTGTGGAGCAGTGGTGCTTTTGTGCCATCAGTAGGTGCTAGACAGCGAAACTAGAAACAGCGTTCTGAGAAATGCTAGTAACAGGAAAATGCAGAAATACCCTTCAGCTTCTTGCTGCTGTATTGTTAGTCTATGCATGGCCAAGTGAGCTCCTTCTAAGGCTGTTGGATTGCAGAGTCCTGTTAGTAATGAGAGAGAATCAGCATTGCTTCCCCCATGCTGTATGACAATTTTCAAAGCTGCTTTGGAATTTGGGAATAGGACACTATCCACTGAGAGCAGAAGAACGGTGAGAGACAGTGGAAGGTCCATGTAGATTGAAAGATATCTGTTGTGGGTCTGCTAGTCAGATATGGTGAAAATGTACTTGGGGCAAGTGCTCAGAGTGCTGTGTGCTGCCAGTGGGGGAAAAACAGTCCTGTGGAGTCTTAGCCCTCAGGAGAGGAGTGTAAGTGGCTATAGGCAAGCTGTGTAGTTTTCTTACAGTTTATTATAATTTCTATAAATCAGTAAGGTGGTTGGTATATGAAAAAGTACCATCAAGTGTTTTCACCACTTTTTGTTTTACAGAAACAATTGCGTTTCTATCTAAGAATTCAGCAAGAAGCTCTGCTTCTCATAAAAACAGAAATACAACAAGCAATTGCTGCTTCCAGTGAAGTCTTACAGAAGGCCGTCTCGTTGAGAGGCAGAATCTGTAGATGATTTACTGCTCTACAAGCAGCAGTACTTCTTGGCTCCCACTGAGTTCATAATTCAGCAGGAGTGAGTAACTGCTGCTTTACAAAGAAACAAAAGTTCAGTTTTCCCCTCGTGATGAAGTAACGTCCTCTGTTAGTATGAGTTCCACAGAAGTGGGTGTCTGCACTTCGCATTCAAGATAGATATATTCAGGGAGTTCGGAACCGTTCCTCTGATGTTTTCCCTGCATCAAACATCGTAATACTAGTAATTGCAATTAATTCAAGCACAATAATTACATAAAAAATAATTACATTACAAATAAATACATAGAAAATGTACAGGCAGGAAGTTTCTAACAGAAGTGTGTTTGGACTATGAAACTTACCTCTTGGAAGGAAACACTAGTTCACAGTTCAAGAATTCTGAAGCTAAGCAGAAAAGAAACTGTCATTAGGCTGTCAGAGTCCAAAAAGGAAATTGTGCTAATATCTTCTTCATTAAACAAGGTTTCAGGCTGAACAAAAACAATAGTATCAGTTTGCTGTTCTTTCTGCTTCTCTAAATGTGCCTTTTTTCCACTTTTGCAGAGTCGTCAATATGTTGAAGACATACTTGTGAAAGACAGGGAACTAGTGGAAGAGTAGCAACTCTTTGAAGACACAAACTTCATATCTTTTGTTGCGTGTCCGGAAAGTAGTAAAGGGTGTGTATGACTTCGTTTTTTTTAAATCTCTGCTTATGTTATGTATTATTGATCATTTTCAACAGCCTAGATGAATTCATTGTCAAGGCACCTGATTAAGATACATCTAAAGGCAATAGGTGAAGGAGAAGATATGAAGGTGATGATAGAGTTTCAATTGAACTTTAATGATTTCTGGTTTGTATCAAGAGTTGTTACGTTAGTTAAAAATCCAAAAACGTGGACAATTTACAAGTTTTAACGCAACTGACTTAGCTGGTATTAGTTAGAAAAAATCAACTAGTGGTGCTTTCCTTTGGTGGGAAGGAAAGCTAGTTGTTCAGTAATCTGCAGTTAAAAGTTCCTATACATACTGTACAAAATTCCTGTCCTGTTTTGTGGGGAACCTCTCAGTGGTTCTTCCACACTTTCAAGAATAACTGGTACATGTTCAAAATCATAAGGCTAACTGGGTTATCCACAGTTTTAAAATGCTCTTTTTGCTGTAATATTTATGAAATTATAGTTTAATTTTTCTTCTTCTAATTCATGACATCCAACAGCACCAGCCCAATTCCTAATAGATGTATACTGGCAGGCTGTTGTAGTTAAGCTTATTACTATTAAGACTTCATTGATTTTCTATTATTTTTTTTACTGTATGAATTTTTACTTCTAGTTCAATAGCACAGAACACCAAAAATTGATTTTAATTATACTACATGTAATACCTTTTTAAGGACATCCCACCATTACCAAAGCACTTCAGTAAGGTCACGCTATATCTGTCTAGGCTGGAAGTGTCACCTGAACTATCAGTTGCTCCTAGAAGTGAACTTTCAAGGGTAGCTTTTCAGCAGCTGTGCCATATTATACAGGTAAAAGCAGTAGCTAGCACTAAACATCTGAAAATGTTTTCAGAGAGTAGAGTGAGCATTTTATCTGGGAGGGGCAGTGTGTGCTACGTGAAGTGGACATTTTAGTTCAGAGCACTGAAGAGGTGAGATCTAAAATGATTTGCTTAATTCTAGAAGATAACAAAGAAATTTCAGAATTTCAAGTAGCATTGGAAGAATTACAAATCAGATAACTGAAGTGCAAGTTGTTTACTCTTTCCCTATTGTTTCTTCTCTTTAGAAAACTCAGCCGCATTTCATCAAAATGCAAAGGAGTGTATTACATACAGCATCTCAGCTGGCGCACGGGATGTGTTTGGTTTTTCCTCGGAGTAGTGTCTTTCAGTGTGTGAAAGGACAATCAATGTTATCTAATGTTGGATGCAAAGTGATTTTGGCACTGGACCCTCCTAAACGATGTCTTCATGCAGGTGTAGTACTGTTAACGTCAAAGAAAAGTGTTTTTTCATCGCAGACAGCAGAGACTCCTCACAAAGTACCGGAAGAGAATAATCCTTTGACTTCAGCCGCTGATGTACCCAAGCAGAGCCCCCTAGAGACAGATTCTTCAGATCCCGATCCATTGCAAGATAAATCAATTAGTCTTGTTCAAAGATTCAAGAAAACTTTTAAACAGTATGGAAAAGTCATGATTCCAGTTCATCTTGTGACGTCCACGGTGTGGTTTGGGTCCTTTTACTACGCAGCCATGAAGTAAGTTGGTATTCTGTTGCACTATTCAGTACTGATGTTGAATTGAGACAGACGCACGCTGGTGAAAGGACGTAAGTTATTACTACATGTTAAAAAGTGCCTGTAAATGTAATAGGGAAATTAGGCTACGTATTTACCTGGAGCACAAGATTAATACTGAAGTATTTGTGAGAGTGACGTGTTCGTACTATTATCATGCAGTTATTTCTGTACACCAGATGGCTTGCTTACACTTGGAGAAATGTCAGTCTCCCCAAAATATGCGTGGATGTAAACAGCATCCAAATGATTAGTAACCTTTCACAGGATAAAAATAAAGATTTGGAATCCTGATTATGAATTGCTAGATGAGATCTTTATAGACATGTTCTTTTTTTGTCTTTGGATTTGAAGGATTTTCACCACTTCCTTCCCCCTTCATCCACAGTCCTCCCCCATCACTGGACTTTTAAATATTTTATCTCACTCTGAGCTCCTTACAAATCACGTGTATCGTTTTTCCATTTTTTTTTTTTTGTTTCTTGTGTTCTTCCCTTTACTGTAAAAATTGCTACTGGAGCCCAGACCTTTGAATGGGAAATTAAATACTTCTGTGGCCAAAAATGAATATATTTGTAATTTTAGTTTCTTTCAGTTATAGCATGGGTCAGATAATGTTTTGGAAAATGGCATTTATTAGAAAAAAACATCAGCTATGAGCTGTTAGTTCAGATTTAAGAAGTTTAATCTGCAAATGGTTTGCTAAATATAAGTAAATGTTTATCTCTGGATTGCTAACGTTGTATATTTAATAATAGAAAGCATGAAACAATGGCAGTTTGTGGCAGCAAGAATGGGGCTTTGACATCAGAATGCCTTATCACACAACTGTTTGTTTTAGTTACTCTAACCAGCTGGCATAATTGCCCTTTCTAGGAGCTATAGATCCAAATGTCATTCTAAATTTAGCTTATGTCAGAAGAATAACGGTCTAGAGCTATTAAAAATATTTTGCTTTGGATTAATCCAGGTTGATGCTCACATCCAGATATTTCAGATCGAGTTTTCATCAAACACTTAAATTAGCTGCTGAAATATATATTTGACAGATGAAAGCAACTGAAATATTTAACTAGAAACTAATTATAACGAAGCTTTGATTTGTCATGCTACAGCAACAGCACCCTCTGGAAGTGGAAAAATAACTTTGAGAATGACTGCTCATGACACAAGACTAAACCATGGTGGTTTATTTAATAACGTTGATTAACACCGTCTTTCAGATCTTGCTCCAATTTCTACTTTGGGGATAGGCTGTCAGGTTGTAGATCCTGGTAACTAGTAGAAAGCTACTACCTGCTCCTGTTCCTGATGCTAAAGCATGCACAGAAGAACACTTAAATGATGAAAATGTTAGTTAGAAGTGGATGATGATGCTAATAATACAGCATTTCTAATTACTGGAAAGTCAGGCCTTCTGTAATGATTTATAGCTTGCTACTACAATGTAAAGGACTTTTTTTTATGTTGATGTTAGTTTCACTGGTTTTCAAAAAGAAAGAAGTTATGATAGGAGCTCCTTCACCTATCCTGTCACCTTGCATTAACCAGGTGGAATAGATGGCCTCAAAAGCCCTGCTGTCTCGTGCATGTAATATATGCTTCCTTTTCTTTTGCCACATTCCATTTGTTTCATTTAAAAGTGAAGGCAGGACACTAAACTCTGGATTTTGTACTTGTGGGCATGCTGCAGATTAGTCTGAAATTTCCAAAGGGGAAAAAACAGGCAAAACAGCTTGCACAACTGGAGCTTAAGTAGCTGTGTTACAACCACTACGCTAACTTCAAACATAGTAAGCCGGGACACAGGTAAGTTTGTAGTTGATATATTTTCCAGCAAGGATAATACAGGTGTTGATATATTGATATATTATCCAACAAGGATAATGTAAATGAGCTGCCTCTTGGTGGAATGCAGAACAAAAAAGCTTTAATTTGCCTATATGTACAAAACTATAAACCTTGTGTTTTGCTTAAATGGAAAAAATATTTTGCTGTCACATTGCAAAGATTGTATGATGGAGTTTAAGAATGGAAATGATACTATAACTCACTGTTCATGTTTCAAGTGTCATCCTACTCATTTTCTTTTTTTTTCCTCTTTGGTAGAGGAGTAAATGTTGTTCCGTTCCTAGAGTTGATTGGCTTACCAGACAGCATAGTAAGCATCCTGAAAAACTCCCAGAGTGGAAATGCACTAACTGCATATGCATTGTATAAAGTAAGTATTTGTATGGTTTGTAAACAAGCTCTAAATCTTGCCTGGTGAAATAAATAGGGCTTATTTGTTTAGATCAGGAAGAATTAATTGTTTTCTCTGTCTGATAGTTACACATATTCCAGCATTCATTTTTGTGGTAGGAATAGTCACTGGAAAGTTGGTATGGGCTCTGTGTTCCTTTAAGGAATCTATCTGTATTTCTAAAATAGCATCTTTGTTTGCTGCAGGATGATTGTCTGCCCTCAGAGATTTAATTACAATTAAGCTGTTCCTCTGTATCCCTGGAATAATTAACTGGGATAACAAAGTAAATTTTAAATACTTCATCATTTCCAGATAAAAGTAAGGGTATTTTTATCCTAGATGATGAATTAGTTTGCCTTTCTATTGTAGTTCTCTATCATTCTTAAGTACTTTCATTGGCCACTTGGATCAATTACTCATTCAGGTTTTGGTCTCATTTGTTGTTTTACATGCAAAATCTGTGTTTTGGGACCTGAAATGTGTTGGACCATGCAAAACCAAAGTACTGTATTCACTTCATCAGTTTTCTTTCCAGATATGAAGTGCTATTTATGTGTTACTTTAAGGTTGTTTTTTTTTCCCCAAACAAAATGTGAAAGCATCGTTCTTCCAGTTATGCGTGAACCTGAAAGAGATCAATAAATGTGGTTAAATAAAAAGATTTCATTACAGCTGTGAGATTTGAAAGAAACTTTCAAGACATGAAAGTACTAAAATAGGTTGCAAATGGAAGATTTTGCATGCTTTATCTTTGAAGTTCTGAAAAAAAAAACCAAGTTATTCTAAACTTACTAGAATAACTAACCTAGTTCGTTGTGTGTTGGATTAGCTGCCCTCTGAAGGTCTCTCTTAGCTCTGTCTTTCTATATGCTAGTCTTATTTTTGGACTGAAGGTCCACGAAGGTGATGCCTATACTCTCGTGAATTTTAGAATTTAAAGCATATCCTGTTGTTAGTAGTTCCTTTTTGCTTTTATAGTTCACTGCTCACATACTGGCTGTTCTGAATTGCATTCTGAGACACCTAATGCTCTTCCCACTGGCTGCACAGGGAGGCTTTTTAAAAGGGAAGTCTAATGCCTGTGCTAGTTTGTCAAAAGAATACTTAGCGTAAAAGGTATGCATTTCTAGAGAATTGTTAATTGTTTTATTTCCCTATAAATAGAAGATACTTTTAGTATCTGACACTGGCCAAGATACTAAATATTAAAAATACCGTCTGATGGATAATACTGTCCTGTTTTATTCATGTGGTCTATTCTTTGGTTTCTTTAAGATTGCAACTCCTGCCAGATATACCGTGACTCTGGGAGGAACATCCATCACTGTTAAGTATCTACGTAAGAATGGCTATATGTCCACACCACCACCGGTAAAGGAGTATCTACAAGATAGGATGGAGGAAACAAAGGATAAAATTACGGAGAAGATGGAGGAAACAAAGGATAAAATTACGGAGAAGATGGAGGAAACAAAAGATAAAATTACGGAGAAGATACAAGAAACCAAAGATAAAGTTTCATTTAAAAAAATAAAGGACTAGGACAGATGCTTAATTTTTAGATATATCTAACTTAGCACTTTAACCTTTTTTTGAGGCAGGAGATACAAAGTGCACTTCTGAGATTTTTTTTGTTTGTTTTTGTTTTTTATTGGTGTTCTTTGTTTTTGTCTGGAGACTACAATTGCGCTGTGGATTTAAAAATTCTGTGTATTCACAAAGGCTAAAGTTTTTTGCAAGGGAGCAGTTGTGACAGCTTCAATTTATAGAAGCAAAAATGAATCTCAGATTAGAAGTTCATGTCTACTGGTGATAGTGTTAATTCCCCACCCACCACTTTTTTTCCCATCAAAATGAAGATGGTTTCTTCCTAAAGCTACTACTTTACTCCTCCTCCATCTTAGTGTACAGCCATTTTTCCGTCAGGTTGAATCTTCCATTAAGTGAGAATGAAGATTTCTGTACTGGGAAAGAAAACATATTTTGGGTTTCAAAGTATGTGGACCCAGACGTCTTTAATCATGATCATCTCTCGGCTTGGAGACAGACCATTATCACTGATACTGCACACGAAGGAACGAATGGATTATCTACTCAGTCTGAATGAATTTATAATAGTTACGTTGGCTTCAGCTGACCTGTGACAGTTTACAGGTTGAGACCATGAACCTTTCTTGGAAAGTGCATCTCTTCAGAAATCTCAACTGAAAGCTATAGGAAGATGAGTTAATCACAATAGCCATACTGTCAAGTGTACTATTTTTTTCTAAAGTTGATTTACAGTAGAAAGTTATTAAATGGATCATTAATTGTGTATTAAATACTAGGATTTTTTATTATGTTAAAGTTTACAAAACTGTTCTATTTCATGGTAGCCCTATACCAACAACAACAAAAAAATCCAGAAGAGAGAAGTTTACTCAAGCAACTGGTATACTAATGCAACTTTTTAAATACATACAAAATTAGAGTTAAACCCAAAAGTTCCTCTTCAAGGATCCTCCAGATGTCAGTAGAACAGTTTACCTTAAAATAAGCATAATTTCTGAGACAGCAGTCAGTCTACTAGAATTCTATTCCTGAGTTTTTTAGGTCAAGCAAATACTTACAGCTGAAATGGTAGAAGAACTAAATTTGAATCTGCTCTATTTGACTGGGCAGGCAAACTTTTCTCTTATTATTCAAATTTAGGTTAAATTCAAGTGGGTTCTTTTCTACTTCTGTTACAGACCTCACTTTCTAGAAAATCTCTGCATGTATGTCTTGTTCAACAAAGGTAGTTTTTTGCAGCAGGATACGGGAAAGCGACAGAGTTGGACCCTAAGCCTTGTAACTGACTAGGATAGAAGAATATAGCTGATACTTTATAAGGCCCACACTTCAATGTTTTCAGTCAAGTCACCAAGGTTCTGTCAATGTTTAATTGGGTTGATCTTCATTAACTTAATTGTGGAGGATTGATTATATACTTCTCTGTCTCTATCCACGTGTCAAATAGTAACTGCAATCTAATGCCTACCTCACAGGGATGTTGTGAGGAATAATCACTGTATATTTGGTGCCCTGAAGATGTAAAGTGCCATGTTTCTGATGAGTACTATTAAAAGTAACTCTCTCTATGAATTCGTAGGCTGTTGAGGTGACCGCCACTGTAGGACTGGAGCTAATAGTTGCTTTTCCTCCTTTCTATTTTAGTGTAAAATTTTTTTCCTTACTGTCCCTGCACACGTTTTTCGGTCATTATGCTTTGCAAAATGCTGCAGGACACAGGCAGTGTTGGCTGTGATAAAGGAAAACCAAGAGAAAATATGAAGCCCACCTCAGTCATGCTGCAGGATCTGGGGCCAGGGGCTGGGACCTTGTGTGGCTCTTGGGCCTCATCTCTTCCTTGCATGGGGCAGGGGTTGCACAGGGCAGTTTGCTGGGATGGTCATGTAGCCCTCAAACATGTTAAATTGGTTTGTGCCTCCCCCACCCGTTGTCCTCTTGCACTTCCCTACATCCAGCTGGCCTGTGACCATTCTGGTGCTTCCACTGGTGCTTCCAGTGCTGTGTACAAAATGCTTCCTCTCATGACTATGTGCCATAACAGACTGTCCTGTGTGACCATTCCTGCACCCACAGGAGCAACTCATTCTGACCAGTGTTAAGTGTCTCATCCAGGTACTCGGGTCAGTCTGCAGCATGAACCACCCAGCGGAGTTTCTGGGACAGCCACATCTTCTACCCAGGGTGTCAATTAACAAAGCACAGACTTGTGTCTATGGTTTGATTTATGCAAAATGGGAGGGGAATTTTGGAGACTTTGAAAATCCCACCTGGGTACCTTTTGTGACAACTAGTTAAATGCTTGGTTGTACCGATGGCCAGGAGCTTTGGTGGGTGACCCCTCAAGTCAGCCTGATGTGGAATCAGTGCAGTGCCTCCTGAGTGCAGAGGCCAGCTGAGGAGCTCGCAAGAAGGTGACCTAACAAGGGAGCGCCCAGCAGATCTCCCCAGTGGAGCACCAAGAGCCCTCAGTGAGGTGACAAGCCCAGGCAGAAGCCCAGGAGCACCTTACATTGCCTGTATGACTTGGTCAGTGCCAGCAGGGGGGCTGTCCTCACCTGGCAACTCCGCATCCTCATGGCGAAGTCCCTTTCCCTGTCCCTTATCCCATGGAAGAGGCAGATTGTTCCTCCACCTCCCCAAAACCTTCAGAGGCACACTAAGACCAGGATGAAGAGACTACCTCCACATAGACAGCGGAGAAAGTGCTATTTTGGTGACTTACCCACTTCTATCTTCTCCCTGTTTCATACAACAGCACCACTGATAAAGGTGGATGTGAAGGCATTGAGTGCTGCCAGAGCAGGAGCTGGATCTGAAGCTGCAACCAAAGTAGCACCCAAGGAGGACCTGGATCCAAAGTTAAGGCCTGAGATGGGGCTGGAGCCAGAGTTCCCAGGGTGGAACCAGAGCCAAAGCAGCAGAACAGAAAGTAGCAGCCCACAGCGGGATTGAAGACATGGCCTAAGCAAGGGATTGAGCCAAGTTCAAGCCAAAGCCATGGCCTGAGATGTTGCCAGAGCTGAAGTAGCAACACGAGCAAGAGCTGGAGGCAAATTCATGTCCTGAACACACACCAGAGCAGAAGCAGGGGCCTCAGCAGAGACCAGAGGATAAATAGCTCAATATGGGGCCAAAGCTGAAGTTGCTGCCCAAGATAAGAGAACAGCTGAAGCCACAGCCCGGAATTGGACCAGAGCCAAAGTTACAACTGGAGATCATGCTGGAGATGAAGCCACAGACAGCTATGGGTCTGGAGCCAAAGCCATGACCTGCTATCAGGCCCAAGCCAAAGCCACAGACTAAGCAGGGGTTGGAGTCAAAGTAGCAACCCAGTATCAAGCCAGACCTGAGACAGAGGTCCAAGATGGGGTTGGAGCTGAAATCACAACCCATGATTAGGATGGGTCTGCTGTTGCAGCCAGAAATGGGGCCAGAACTGAAGCCATTGGCCAAGATTTTGGCAAAGAAACAACCCAAACTGGGTCTGGAGCCAAAGAAGTGGCCCAAATAGAGCCAGCACTTATGCTGGAGCTCAGGATAGGGCCAGAGCTGAAAATCACAATGAATTTGTCTGAAGCCAACTCTCAGCTGGAAATGGGGCCAGAGCCAAAGTTGCAGCTCAGGTGGGGCTGAACCGAAGTCATGGCCCAAACAGGGCGGGAGCCACAGTAGCCTCCTAAGCAGCAGAGTTGCAGAGCCAAAGTAGTGACCTAATATTGGGCCAAAGTCACCGCCGTGTCCTGATAGTAAGCAAGAGCTGAAGATGAGGCCTAACTGCAGCTGCAACTGAAGCCATGGCTCAAAATGGGGCCAGAGCTAGATGGGGCTAAATGGGGCCAGAAGTTACAACCCAAGATGGGAGTAGGGCCAAAGTCATAGCCCACAGGAGAGAAGCTGCCACATAGCAGACCATTGCCAAAGTTGCTTATGGAGATGTGGCCATCTTGGTGATGACTTTGGCCTCAGCCAAAGTCGCAGCCCAGTATGGGCCTGGAGCTGAAGTAGTGGCTCAAGTACAGGATGGAGCCACAGTAACCTCCTGAGCAGGGCTGGAGCCAAATTCCCAACACAGTCGAAGTCACAGCCCAAACAGTAGATGGAGCAGAAGAAATGGCCCAAGCAGAAACGAGATGAAATCACAGCCTGAGATGGGTCCAGAGACAGTTTAAACAGGGAATAAAGATGAAATCACTGCCCAAGGATAGGCTGAGACTGAACTCATGGACCAGGGGACAGTGGGGCAGATCCAAAGTTGTGACCCAAGATGGGGCCGGATGTGAAGGTGTATCCGAAGCAGAGGCTAGTGCAAAATCCCAACCTGACTTTAAGCCAGAGCCAAAGTAGAAGGCTAAGAAGGGGCTGGAGCCAATGGCCTGGTCCAAGTAGAGGCCAGAGCTGAAATCACAGCCTGGTATTAATGAGGCTGGTATCAAAGTGATGGCCTGAAGAGAGAATAGAGTTGAAATTCCTGCCCCAGAGGGGCCAGAGCTGAAGTCGCAGCCTGATACCAGGCTAGAGCCAGAGCTGGAGCCCGAAATAGGGCTGGAGTAGAAGTCATGAACCAAGCAGGGTCTGGAACAAAATTTGCATCCCAATATCAGACCAGAGACAAAGATACAGATGGAGATAGTGGCCAGAGCCTAAGTCATAGCCCAATATGGGCCTGGGATTGGCACAGCAGCCAAAATACAGGCCAGAAATGCAGTAGCTTCCTGAGCAGGACTGGAGCTGAAGTTGCATCCAAATAGCAGTCTGAGATGGCACCAGAGCCAAAGCTGTAGCCAAAGATTGGGGTGGAACCAAATTTTCAGCCCAATAATGGCCCAAGGGGAAAAAAAATAAAAATAATAATAATAAAAAAAATCTCAGTATTGGGCCAGAGCCAAAAGAATGGCCCAATGTAGGGCTGTAGCCAAATCTGCAGACCCAAAACTGGTCTGGAGCCAAAATCACAGCCTGAGATGGGGCTGAAGGCAAAGTAACAGCTCAGACAGGGGCCGGAGCCAAAGATACAACCCAGGCAGGGGCAAGAGCTCAAGCTGTGTCCCTCGCAGTGTTAGGAGCCAAAATCACAGCTGAAGAGAGGAGTGAAGCCAAATTAGTCAACTGAGATGAGACAAGAGCTGAAAGAACTGCTGTCCAAGATGGGGCAGGACCTGAAGTCACGGTACAAGTAGGGCTGGAGAAGTCAACGACCAAGCAGGAGCCAGAACAGATATGAGAGCCCACACGGAGGCAGGAGTCAAAGTCACAACCCAGTATGGGGCCAGAGCCAAAGTCATGGCCTAAATGATGACCCGCTATCAGACTGGAGCAAAAGTCACAACCCAGGATGCAGCCAGAGCCAAAGTCACTGCTCAGACAGGGGCCAAAGCTGCAGCGGCCTCCTGAACAGGGACTGGGGCCAAAATAATGGCCTGAGAGCTGACTGGAGCCAAAGTAGCGGCCCAAGGTAGCACCAGAGCTGAAGTTGCAGCCCTGGATGGGGCTGGAGCCAAAGTCATGACACAAGGCAGGGTTGGACCTGAACCTGGGACAGAGATAAAGTGAAGGCCCAAGCAAGCCTGGAGCCAAAGCCACGGCCCATGACTGGGCCAGACCTGTGGTCCAAAATGAGGCTGGAGCCATGGCTGGAGCCCAAGATGGGGCCATGGCTGAAGTAGCAGCTGAAGGTGGAGCTGGCTGCAAAGGCTGAAGTAAAAGTTGCAGCCCCAGATGGGGCCAGAGCCAAAGTCACAGGCCAGACGGGCTGGAGCAGGGCACATTTGACAAAAGGGACATTTGTTTCCAGCTGTAAGCCAGCAACTGGTCCCAAGCCCCCAGAGACTGAGGACAAAGGATTCCTGGGGCACTGCTGGGGCCAGACCCTTCTACTCTGCCCCAGCACTTGGAGAGGAAAGGGGCATAAATGAGCCCTCTGTGATCCAGCTCTGTGAGGGCACTCGGAGGTGTCCCTGCAGGGCAAAGCAAACAGGTTCCTTGTCTGCTCTGCCAGTGCTGGCAGGATGGAGACTGAGGTGGGGATCCAGGCCCTGCTGGGTCAAATCCTGCAGACCCACCTGCTGCAGTGAGGTTCCTGCTTGTGCTGGAGCTCCTGGGAGTGTTGCTTGGAGATGGCCCCCCGCGGGGATTTCCTTCCCAAGACACAGGCTGAGCTTTCACAAACCCCCTGTAGTACAAACCTCCCTGCAGCTCTACTAGGTCCTCATCCTCTCAGCTGCCTGCTGGATATCCTCAGGGGGAACTTGCAGATGCCCTCCTTGTTGGTGCACCTCAGAGAAAGGCCACTGGAAAGATACTGAAAGCTAGACGTGTGCAGGAGCTCTGCAGGTGCGTGAAGTAGGGATCATTACCATGGATGGTGCCGAGACGTTCAGGAGAGGACAGGGGATGGCTCTGGTTGCAGGGACTGAAAGAGCTGCCTTAATCCTTATCTTCAGGCTGGTGAGGAAGAAGCTACACAAAGGCCCGGAGAAGTGGGATCCCAAGCTGTGGGGTGCCTGGGCAAGCCCTTGAGGTGCCGGTGACACTCCTGCAGAGCTGGCTTGCTGTGCTGGGCCAGATGAGGAGAGCCCAAGCACACAGCTCAAGAAAGGGACTGCAGAAGGCACAGGAGGTATGGTGAAGGAAGAGTTGACACCCACAGACGACTGGGAATGGGCTTTCACACAGGTAGGGAACAAAACACTCCCCTACATCCCAGTCCTGGGCCAGGCTGCGGGGGAGAGCTGGGGACAGCTCTGGAGGAACTCTCCAGGCAGTTCCCACGGGTGCAGAGAGCATCCTTCTGGCTTTTCTGGCCATAAATACACAAGTCAGCACCCCCCAGGCAGCAGCGAAAGCCCTGGTTCCCCAGCTGCCCACTGCAGCCCCCCAGGGCACCTGATACATCTTCTCCTGGACCAGCGCTGTCCTCGTGTGACTGTCCTCGTCAAAACGCATTTTCTGATGGCGTTCCCCTCGGGGTGTCGGCTTAGAGCACTGAGCAGCATTCGTCCTTATTCACCACTTACCGTCAGCAACAATAATAATTAGAGAATTGTAATTATCCCCTGGCAATTATATGGTTATTTTGATGAAGATGATCTTCTAAGTAGAAAGAATACATCTTGATTTCGTAAGCCCTCAGGGCACCACATAGCGTTAAGTTTGGGTTAGAGTTTGATGAATTGGTTGGACAGCTACAGGGGAGGGACCACAGGAGAGGATACACAGGCTGGTTTAGGAACAAAAAGGAAAAAAAATAGAAAAAGATAATATGACAGGGGAGAGTTTCATAAAGAGACGTAATTAAAGAAAGTGCTTCTTTGTCTTGCCAGGTGGCCAGAAAGAGACTAAAGCACAGCTGGAGGAGAACCTACCTCAGGTAACTGGGGGTAATGGTGGTGGTGACAGTGTCCATTTCTAAAGGTGAAGCTCTGAATCTTGTTTGTTACCATAAAGAAGAGGAAAATATATGGGAAAAGAGATGTTCACACAGTCTCCTGTGTCCCAGCTGTCCCTGACAAAGCAGCACATGGATGGGCTCAGGGAGCTAGCAAGGGCTGCTGCTGGCAACCTCTGGGCTTCAGCATCCCCCAAGAGCAACTCATGAGCTGTGTGGCAATACTCCTGCGTTAGGAGGCTTTGTGCTGGAGTAGCTGAAGGGCTGGACTGCTGCCAGACACTGTCTTGGTAACGTTGGGCCACCAATGTGCTAAATCCAGGTTTGGTACACTTAGTACCAGACTACACATGCCATGGCTTCCTGACGTATGTGTATGTATGAGCTCATGTTGCTCAAACATGGTGCAATTTTTGAGTCATCTCCATTGACGCACTGACTCACTACAGAATCAGATATTCCCTGTCCTTCTGATCTTATGCCGAATCAAGGATCTTGCAATCAGAATAAAGTCATAAAGCTGGAATAATTTCCACTGGAGCTGCCGCATCAAATCCATCTGAAACAGTCGTGATCCTACATCCAATCTGAACCGAAATTGTACTGCTGTCTTAGCAGTTGTGTACCTGATCCAGTCCCAATAACTTCCGGGTGCTCTCTGGGCAGCTGGTGCACAGTGAGGCTGGCATGGGGAGACAGCACAAGGCTGATTGCGAGCTCTGCTGTTACCTGGCCCTCGTGCCTACTGATGTCTTCCCAAATGGGGTCTCAAAGCTGGTGGACACAAAATGCAGGTCAACCATGAGGCTCCAAATGCACGAGCTACAAGTTTACCGAGTAGCTTATTTTAATCACTTCTTATGGATATGCCCATACATGCCGAAAGAGCTGCCTGAGGGCTCACAAGGATCCAGATCTGAGAACATGACTGAAGTTACAGATGAGAAGTAATGCTGTACGTGTGCTTCATGCCTCGTAGGCTCACAGGTAGGTGCTGTGACGTGCCCGCAGCCAGCAGCAACCAGCACAGCCCGCCATGCATCTGCAGCTGCCGTGCTGCTCTTCGCCCAGGCACTCCGTAAGAGTTGAAGAGACTGGAAAAGCCATGAAAATAAAGACAATACACTACTATATTATAGAAATACACTAATATGTTATAGAAGGTGTACTCTGGGTTCTGCGTAACACCACTAAGAATATATTTTTGTTGTCAGATCGTTGTGCATTAGTCTTCAAGTAATTTGCATGCATCTGCATAGTAGACACCTGCCTACAGCCAATCTAAATTAAAAAAAAAAAAGAGAGAGAGAAAGAAAAATTCTCAATGCAGTAGCAGTGCTTAAATTACAGCTGGGCAGTTACCTTGAGAGGAGTACAGTTTTACCACAGAGAGACACATTTATTTCTTCTGCATTATTGTTGGGCGGTGATTTTAGCATGCCCAATACCATTCTTCTGACAGAGCATAATTTTAAACAAGATGAAAGCGTCCATTTCGCCTAGCATATGGCTAGAGCTAGCATGCGTATTTTCTTATCTGCAAGCATAGTATCAGTAGAATATGCGGCATAACTTAAAAAGGTGAGAGGGCTTGCACACTGAGCAGCTAACGCCGCTATCACTCAGCCATATGGCTTTCAACATGCATCCCTCGCTGAGAAACCGCAGCATCTAACGCTGCACCAGTGGCTCTCCAAAACACACACGGGCTGGACCTTTAAGCAATTACCCAAGCCTTTCGTTTGCAGCATGAAGAGGACCAAAGCAGCAGGATGACTGGCTTCGCAGCAGGCAGTCAAGCCTTACCTGTTAGGCTTTTCCTGACAAAACGTTAGTGAAAACCACCAGCTCATCACTTTTGTCAGAGAGCTGTAAAGTTTACAGCTATAAGCAAATCTGAAAGCACTTAGACTCCTAATCCCATTGTCAGAAAATAACTAGCTCTTATGCCTCTTGCTGTTGCCATAAACCCTGCTGAAAGGCTACGCAAGCATGTTAACACTTTTCTGCTTGGCTCATACGGCTTCTTCACCGAGTAAAGCCAGCCAGGGCAATCTTGGCTCAGCCTACGAAGTGCACAGAGACCTGTAACATAATTGCACGTGTATGCACGTACACAGGGACATGCAACAAGCTGTAACATTCTCAGAGCTTTGAGAAGAAAACTGCCTCCCCTCTCCACAACCCCCCCCCAAGAGTTTCTTGCTGCCCAGGGTTAAATGTAGGTCAAGCTGTCTGAGCCCATGTCTGTGGCACACAGAGCAGGATTAAACCGGAATTTTCCACTCCGCTGTCAATCACGGCAATGTCTGCAAATGTTAAATTAATCTGGAGCGATCTGACGTTGGCATTGAAGGGAGCTTCTGGGGTTCAAGGGTAGCACTTTGGCCTCCATGGAAAAAAAAGCGCCTTCTTTCTCCAGACAAGGGCTGGCTATGTTCTGACAGCTTATTTAGAGGCCTGAAACTACCAGCAAAATGCAGAAAAATAGCTCTGTGTGGGACAGCAGCACATGAATGCTGGAAGTGAGCAGGGAGCAAATGCTGCAGCATCAGTGGGATGTGAACACTGGCGATGGGAAGATGATTCTGCATTGAGAGCTGCATATCCGTCTCCATGCATGCTTCCTCATCATTAAAATAGCATTAGCACCTCTCTCCAAAGCGCTTCATAATGGAAGTCATCAAAGGGCACAAAGTATTTATTTCACAGAAAGGATCTTCTGCTTTACACCCTTGAAAGACAGCAAGCCTTCAACGTGCCCTGCTCCAGGTTTAGCTAGTAAATGTGCTGGCATCCCAGCAAAGTTGCCGTCAGCTCAGCATGTGATGGACATTACTGGGACAGATCAGGCAGTCCTTCCAACTTAAATAATACATTAAGGGCAATTTGTAGCACCTAAGGTAAGCAGAAACAGGCCCTTATCTGCCTAACGTAATTTCTCCAATGTTTTGAAACATTCTGGGGATAATTAATGTTGCAGACTATACAGGGTACTGAGAAACTTAACTCATCATTTTTACTACATGCCATAGAATTGGACAGCTCAGCGCTAACCCCAGTTCTAAGGAGCAATCATTTGGCAGTTAGTCTGGAAAATAAATGCAGAAAACAAGAAAAAAAAAAAATCAGACAAGTTTTTATACTTGGTGCTAGAGTTCTGTAAAAGTAGCACAATGCAAACTGAACAAAAGCAGGGCATCACTGCAGCAGAAGTGAGCTGTGAGAGCAGGATTCAGCAGTAAGGTTTTTAAAATGTGCATTTTAATTAGAACTCATTTAAAGCACAGCCGATCAAAACAGTGATAATGAGAGAAGCCTAATTAATTTTTGTCTAAGCAATGAAGTCTCATTATAGAGTGGTCTTGGGAAGAAAAGGGTTTGGATTGGTAAAACCAGGGTGTTTGTAATGAGAAGCAATACTGTGGGGAGCCTGGAAGCCAGACCTGAAGGTTTCACAGGACTTCAGCAGCCACTGTATTAATCTTTTAACAGGAAAAAGTAACCCTACTGAGATGAGACATCCCCATTTATAGCTGCATTCTGAGCTGCAACCAGTGGCAAAGATACTAAAACACAATCAAACAGAATGGCATATTATAAAACAAATATAAATACAATTAAAACCAGATTAAGTAAAAGATCAAAGCAGTCTCCAAAAATGCAGTTTCCAGGGAGTTCAGGGTTCAGACAGTAGAGGAGGAGCAGGAGCTTGGAGGTTTGCAAGCACTTCTAAGCACCGAGGAACCAGCTACTTCTTAGTACTAAGGAAGAATTAAAAGGCTGTAGATGAGGGAGAGCAAACTCATTATAGGAAAAGAGAATTGTTACTTTTAAATAACAACAACAAATGTCATAATAAGCAGGGTGTCAGACATGGATTGAGATTGTGTGGCTCCCTCAGAGCTCTCCTTCCTGACAAGGCCTGGGAGAGCCCCAGGCTTGCAGCACTACCTCCCTCTGAGCACCCTATGTGAACAGCAGAGAGATCCAGCTCCAGCAAGCGCAGGCACAGGTGTAAGAAACAACATGAGAAAAGTATTTCATTAATAATTATGCTAAATAAAGCATCGCTTTATACTTGCATGTAAATAGAAAATATTTGTTCTTTCCCAGTTTTGTTAAGCTTTCTAACAGAAAAGTGACAGGTACCAGACGTAGATAATTTGATCTACCTTTCACTACTAAAGGTGAATGTCTTTCACAGGACCTTGTCCATTTTAATTTTTTTAAAACAAAGTTTATCTTCTCCTTCTTTTCCCCACAGCATGCCCCAGTTATTCATTTTAACCATCAGTCACAGTGTGCACCAGCTTTCTTTCCAGATGGTGTCTCTTTCCCTATGAACCATATCCTGTATGTTTGCTTTTGAAACAGTTTCTTCAACTCGGTGGTCTAGGGCTTGTCCACCACCTGGTCAGTCAGCACTGACATACCCAGGGCAGCCACTGGCACCCAGTGCTTTAAGTGGGATTGAGGTGGGATCCTCAGGCTGGAGGAGCTGGAGACATTGTGGGCTTGGATGAAGGGTTCTACCCATTCACTGCAGCGGGTGACGGGCAGATGCTCTGACACAGCTGCCTCCTGTCATGGACCATCCTCTGGCACAGTGGCAGGGCAGAAACACCCAAAACCATCCCTGCACTAATCACCAGAGACTGAGAATCAGAACACCAACGTAAAGTCTTCATCAGACACCCATTTCCCAGAGCCCTCCCATGTGTTTCAAAGGCTGAAACCAGCCCGACTCTATAATGATCAGCTACCTGGCTGCCAGCAGAAAACCAGGGAGGAAAACGGACATGCATTCACCCCAGTGAGGGTTACCCTGGTGTTTCACCCCCCCTTTTTTTTCCTCCCCCACTTCAAAGAGAAAATAAATTCAACAGGAGACAAATGCATTTCATGGTTTTTAATAATTTTCTGCTATGGTTTAACCACAGCGTATTAAGAACAAGCATAAAATCTGTATTTAAAACTAACAACAGCACTTAGAGCAACATCTTCCTTTAAAAGTATTGCAATAACAGACCTTAGGTCTAAAAACTAGGACATCACCATTTGCTCAATTAAAAGAGTCAGATACACAACAGTTGAAATCTTTTTCTGTATATAACTGGGAGTTACTGTGGAAAATAAGCAACAAATTAATTGTGTTAAAAGGAAAATAAGGTAAAAAATTAAAGCAAGCCAGGTTTGTCATAGCGTCACATGAACAGCTATTGAGAAATCCCAAAACAGTTGTAAAAAGACTGTTTTTAATAGCTTTGTTTTTACAACAATAAAATTTAAAAGAAAGAGTAAATATTGTTGATAGTGCTGTACATATTTCAGAATAACTTGAAACAAAATGGACAAAAATAAAGAGACATGTTGAAAACGTGATCTTGAAAGCCACAATGCTGGAAATAAAAAAAAAAAAAAAATCCATACAGCAATAAAGCATTTTACACTGTAAAGTAACTAGCAAGAAACAACAAAGAGAGGGTCAACACTCTAAAGCCAGGCATCTGATGGTTAATTTTAAGTAAAACAGCCTGACTGATGTACATACCATCATGAAATGCTCTGAGCACAGCAGCATTGGGCAGTCAATAGCAATACAAAGATAAAATCCCTAACAACGTTTACATAGTCTTGGTACTGTAAGTAGAAAAAGGTTGTTAAAAGATAATAAGGTGATATTATTATTTTTGCTGTCCAGGCCTATGGTGCCTGAGGCTCTCCTAACTTCTGCTATACTTTTAAAATCCTGGCTGCCTGCTGTGCTTCGTGGTAAATGGCAAAGCGTGAACACAGCTGTGAATACACTCCGTAGAGTCTGCTCTTTCCACTGCAGCTCCAAAGCAAATCAGTGCCTCCAGAAGGAGGCACGCTGATGTTTGGTCCACTCAATATGCAAGTTTTGTTATGATAAATCAATACCCTAGCTTCTTCCAGCACGAGGTTTGCTCTGTAAAGATTCTTCCTAGTCAAGGCCTGTTTTTTTTTTTTTTGTTTTTCTTCCTTCATGCACAGAAGTTATTCTGCAGTGCAAACAGAAATGTGAAAATGGCCAGGCAAGACATACTTCCAGAACAACTGCTCTATGCCCTGGCAAACAATAGATGAGTTAACAAATGACAGTCGTAAAATATGCACACTTCACTATGGTACATGCTTACTGATAAAACAGCTCAATAGAGAGAGGGATGGAGACAAGCTACCTGTACGGGCTTGACAATGTGGAACTGGCCATAAATTTTACGCATTTCTTTGAAACAAAAAACAGAACAACCATGGTCAACATTCAGACATAGGACGCCCGTGAGTGCTTTAAAAAAGATATTTACAGACAAATGCGTAGCTGGAGTTTCAGGTCAAGAGAAGTCACAACGGGCTGGCCAAGGACCGCGCTCCGAGCCGCGGACCAGACCCGAAGCCCACCGGCACCACAGGAAGCCTCACCATGGACTTCACTGGGCCCTGGACGAGGCCCCCTGAGTTTTCACACAGCATTTAGCTAGCCAGCTGAAAACCAAACAAAAATGCCATCTCGACCACATCCCGACACGTCGCTACGTTACATCTGTGGTTAAAGCCTGACGAGTATAAAAAAGCTACACAGAGACAGGGGTATCTATGAGAGATCAGTTGGTATCCGTCAGCGAGAGGACTGGTCTGTCTCGGACCGACAAACTTGTACATCGCCTACTGTCCTGGGATAGTTAGAACAAACAGCTTAGAAAAATAAGTAGAGTATCTACAATTCTCTAAACTAGAACTTCACGTTTAGTTTTCCTGAGGTATTTGCTTCACTGAACAAGCCACGCCGAGAGCACGCGCAGGGCATGAGGACGCGTGGGGGGACCCAGGCTGCCGGGAACGCCTGGTGCCCATGAGGACACCACCCAGTAGATGTGGTGCAGACACCAGCAGAAACACCAGGGGTCAAGCCAAGCTCCGTGCCACGTCCACCTCAGCACCAAACTGCTTTGGGCCTTTCCACCGCCATCTTACGCACCGGCCTTGGCGCAGCCATTGCCATCAGCAGTCGGCCCGGCAGCGGGGCATCAGGAGCGGGGCCTGAAGGCCCGCACTTGTCTCGTAGCAGACCATGGATTTTCACGTCTACCCTTACGGCTGGCACCCCTGCAGCCACGCGGGTCCTCAGGGGTCCCCAGACACAGGCCAGGCCTTCAGACCACACGTGCTGGCGGGGAGGCGGGACACCAGGGCCGGGTTTTTTTTCCACAAAACTCTTGTTGGCCTACTTTTGATTTCGCAGGGGTGGTTTGGATCAGTTCCCACTTGTCTGAGCTTCACTTCCCATCAAGGACGCGGACAAAAAAAAAAAAAAGATTTGAAAGGTTTTAGCCCATTTCTAGGTTAAAAAAAAAAAAACACAACACAATTAAGGATAATAATAAATAATGTATCTGCTGGAGAAGTAGTAACTAATACTGGTCCAACTCAGCAATAGCGAGGCAACAACCAATACAAAAAGCATCTAGCTGCAAGGTTAAAGCTGTGGAGGTTTTGTTTTGTTTTTTCCTTTTTCTTAAAGTGACACATTAAAAAAAAAAAGAAAGATCTTCACAGCAAAGATGCATCAAACGACCAATTGCTATACACAGGCTAGTCAAAAAGGATTTGTTCAAACTTTTTCCCTTATGATATTATATTGATATTTAATAGGAAAATAAAATACATAGACTTTTTGTCATTTGTATGCATTCATTTGCAACTCTTCTTACAAAAAAGGACCAAGCGCAGAAGTTGGCATTCACAAAGTCTATGCCATTTTTTTTGTGTTAAAATCGGTATCATCTATACATTATCTTACAGTATTAACAACATCTATTTGTTTTTTTTTGTATGTTTGCTTGTTCTACCCATTGGGTAGGATATGTGCATAATATATTCAAGTTATACACAGCACCATACAAAGAAAAAAAAAAAGAAAGAAAGAAAAAGACAGACAACTGAAAAAGCACCATTTTAAGTGAGGCACAACAAAGGTGGGAGTGCAGGGCCTGACCCAACGCCCCCTGAAGTTGGCAGGAGTCTTCTTGCCAACGCCACCAGGTGTTGGGTCAGGCCCTCTCGAGTGCAAGGGGATTCCTATCTGCTCAGACCTGAACATGAGGCACCTTAGTTGCTTACGAACTACTGACATGCAAACCTCCTCAAAATTATAGCTAGCACGTACGTCGATAATTTATTAATAACCCTACCACGGCAGACAGACAAGCACGAACCAAGGAGAGAAAGGAAGAAAAGAGACAGCTTCGTCACCCACAAGATCCTACACATACCACACCGTGTCAGAAAGCTCACATACCAAACCAGGTAAAATAGCAGCAGCAGCAGCAGCAATACAGCAAAGAAATGACAGAGTCATCTCTGGCAGTAAATCACACAGAGGGGGGCTGTTGGAGGGAAGGGGAAGTTTCTAGGTTTTGAGTTTGTTTCTGTACTGATAACCAACAAAAAAAGGCAAGCTCTTTTAGCGCTGAAGCAGTACCAGCAATACCGGTTGCTTTTGTTCAGTCTGAAACTGGAACGGGGAGACTACAGCAAGGCAGAAGTAAAAGCCAGGAGAGTTTGCAACACGTCTCGATACAAAATCGTGCTGTTTTTCCTCTGAAAGCAGGAGAAATGCAGTGGCCCTGTAATATATTTAATGCCAATAGCAGCAACTCTTTCAAGGGAACACCAGTAGGCTGGTACCCCGCGTGCCTGGGGTGCCCACCGACGTGGCAAAGCACCTCATCCACACGGAGCCATCAGCGACGCTTGAAAGAGTTTGCTGGGAAGAGGCAACAGGGGTCCAACGCTGCCCACGGGGGCTGAACTGAGTGGTGCAGCTCCTGTGAATTCCCCAAGTGGAGCTGTACCAATAAAAGGACATGTATTTATTTTTTTTGCTGGTGTAAGTGTGCCCAATGGGGCTTTTGCCAGCGTAGCAATGGAACCAGAGGTGGGGCTGAAGGTAACCTGCACCCCCTGATTAACAAGCACAGACTGGCAAACTATTAAGTATAAAAAAAAGTCTTACCAACCAACCTTTTTAGCTAGGCCATTCTCAAAACTTTAAGCTTCAGTTTCCTAATGAAACATACTGAACAGGAAATTCAGAGAGTTCAGCCAGGAAACCTCTGTAACTCCACCACATCCCCACAAGGTTCTACAGGACCTCAACAGGTCTCAGACAATTCTGTAAGAGTCCCTCTTTCCAGGGATTTAAAACAATCAGCATATTTGGGGCTAGTTTAGAAGAACAGCTGTAATCGCACTGGTTGACAAGCAGGCAACAAAAGCCATTTATGCGTAACTAATTTTTTTATAACAGCATTTACGTAAAAAGCAAAGATGCAATCAAAAGCCAACCTTCCCCTGAACCCACTAGACATCACTTTGTTCTTAGCATCAGCTAGGGCTGAAATAACGTGCTTCTGAGATCTCAGGGGCACACGAAGTACATTTGCTTTGTGGATGTGATTACACGAGGTCTACATTTGTGTTGTCCCAAAAGCACGAGGACTTTTCAAAGCCCAGCCTAAAAAAAAGAGAGCTGTTGGATGGAAGATGCACTATTGTGCTAAGCCACAGGAAAGGATTTGCACAGCACAACTCCTCAGCTGGTAAGAACAGGGCATGACGCTTACAGGAGCGAGAAACAAACACTCCTCACGCCTCCAGCTGTTTGACAAACGACCTGCCATCGTTCCTGAGAGCACAATGCCATCTAGCACTTCTGAAAGGTGATTATGGAATAGTAACTAATATATAATCAACAGATAGGACAGAGGCACAATTTAGCATGCAGGTATGTATGCACACACCCAAATGGACACAACTCAATGGACCAGAGAGAATCTGGGGACAATCCTAAGTATCTTCAAGTGTACCAGCAAGCACATTGTTTAACCCTGGGGGGAAAAAAAAATGCAAACAATTTTAGAACATCTATTTTCACCAGCATACCGCTTTCTTTTTCTTTGCCTGCAAAACCAGGTTACCTTAGCTACAATGAGAGCGCAGGGCTCAGAGTCAGCAAAAGGCTAGCAGCGCACCTTCTCCAGAATACAAACCTACAGGCCAGGGTGTCAGGCTGAAGGTCTGACAGCTCGCTGCCCGGCAGGGTTAGGAGCAGGGCTCCAGCAATGCCATCCAGCCTACACACGGGACTTTTTAGCAAGACACGTCTTCCTTCCCCTTCTTCACTTCACAAAGAAAGCGCCTTCCTCCAGAAGTGATGTCAGCCCACTCCCTGCTCTTCCCTGAACCACATTCATAGAGGAAAAAAAAAAAAAAAAATTATTTTTTTAATTTCTGCAACACAAATTCAGAGATTCGGGATGGCAGAAGCAGCTGCCAGCTGGTGGGAGAAGCGGGGAAAGCAATTAAAAAAATAAAAATAAAGGCACCATTCAACCCATGGTTCCTGCAGACGCCACGACCGCAGGAGTGTAAATGCCTTCCTCACTGTCATGCTACGCACCGTGAATCCTGCATGTGCCACACACGACCGAGAAGGAACCTGCACACTGCTCACGTGAACGGGCACTAGTTTTCGTATTCCTCATTCCTATCTTTAAGGCGATTTCATGTTCAAAGGGCCTGATGGCACAGCATTGCAACGAACCCAACCACAATCAGGCCAAGCATACAACGAGCAGAGCTTAGTGGCAGGGCGAAACCTCTTCTACAGCCTGCCCTCCCCAGCCCTGCAAGATCACAGCAAAACACACTGCAAATGGGGCACAGCGAGCACCAAGAAAGGACCCATGCCAAGCCACCTAAGGGACTAATTAACCTTCGTGGTAGGTAAGAGAAGTCGTAATGCTTTATTTCTTAAAGGTATGTTTAAAAAAAAAATAAACCCTTTAGCCTGAAAATTTCTGAAGCAGGGACACAGGAGTGAATCTGGGGCAATACTGGGCAACGACCAGGAGAGGCAACCAGAATTCAGGCTAATTTGATTCACCACATAGAAAACGACATAGGTATTACGTGTTTATGTGCACGACGCACATAAAACACCAGTATGGAAGTATAATCCACATGGCTAACTGCAGTGCTTCCTGAAATCTTTAATAATTTACAGCGCCGCATTTGAGTGGCTGTGGAATACTGGATATTCTCTCACGGAATTTTCCATACACACTGTGCAGAATTAACTATGTTCAGAGAATACCAATTCCTAAGCCTGTAAAGATTGATAGCACTATTTAATTTTCATATTCTTTATTTTACTGTTCTGGGGCATGTTCTCTCTCAGTACAACAAAACGGAACACACACTTCTGTGAAGTTATCCTTTTGCTGGGATCAAAGATTGCTAATATTCATTCAGAAACATGGTATTTACTCCCACAAGAGGCCCCCAGACAAAAGCAGCGGATGGCAGGCTCACCTGCAGCGAGCACCAGTGGCAACACTTTCATAGCTGCTGGGAATACTGGCGGCACGTCAGCTTTGGGCAGAAGCATGAGGAGAAGACAAAGACGGAGGAGGAAACACAACCATTAGGTGGGCATATATTCAGTTCCTTTCTACAGTTCTTTTCCACAGAAGGGGTGGAACAGCTCACATTTTCCACTGAAAAGCTTCCTCAGTCAAGAAAAATGGAGACAACCATGCATGCATCATAGCCAAGAATATGAATGGGAAGTGCATAAATTCACCGGCAGGCGAAGATGCCAAAAGGTGGCCAAGGGCTGTCTTCAAAGCAGGTGTATTCCCCAGAGGTGACTTTGAAGGTAACTTCAAGGCTCACCTCTGTGAGATCTGCACGTGGGGAGAAGTTGGTGTCCAGGTGTGCTCAGACACAATGACCGAGTTCCAGCTGTTCTCACGTAATGGTTTTTCAGCAAAATAACCTACACTCAGGCAACAGCAAGGGGTCCGAGTAGGCACAAGCATCATCTGGCCAACAGCTCACTTCCAAAGGGCAACAAAAGTCACTGAAGGCCAAAACCAACATCTGCTGAGTTTGCTTTCTGTTTGCTTGATTTACCTAAGGGATTACGTTAATCCACAAAAAATCTAATTTAACAACTTTTATTCCCAGGAACTAGATGCGACGAGAGCCCCAGCTGACCGACAGCCACCCAGTCTTCTCCTGAACACCCGTCCTGTGGGGCTGAGTGTGGAAAAAACGAGTCCCGTCATAGCCTCTCCTGTGAAATAATACCTAAACGAAGAGGCAGCGTGACTCTGCAGTACCGGGGTGACTCAGACCAAGGAACAACTACAGAGACAGGTGAGGCTGCACACCCAGGCTAACAGTTAGGCAAATTCTAACCTAGCACAAAACCGAGTTAGCTCATGAAGAAAACAATCCACGCCGAGGCCCGTAAAACACGCACACACAAAGACACGCGCTCTGTTTTGGCATCAAAACTCTGCATAGATCAAAGACTCGCTTCAGGTGTCAGAGCCTTCAGGTGCCAGCCTCCGGCCCAGGGAGCCGGCACGGGGCTCCTGCCCGCTGCTGGCGACCGAGCACAAGGCTTCGGGAGCAGGGAAGGTGAGAGATCTTAAAGTGAAGAGTCTGCGACACACGCACTCACACACGTATATATATTAGAAACTATGCAAACTAGAGACTCTACAGGTTCTTACTTTTAAGTCCATTTCCAAAATGCATTTTAAGTGCAAGTTGTGCTTTTTCATGTGCTTGTGCTGCCACTACCACCATTCAGCTGCCTGCCAGCGCTGCGTTTGCTTCCACACGGAGCCAGCCAGGGAAGAAGCACCCCACGCACTGCTCCACCAGCAGGCAACATCTTCCAACTGCTTTTAAGACCGGCCCGACAAAACCAGGGCTTACAGATGCTTAGCCAATAGGTGAGCACCCTCCATCCATCGCTGGCAGGGATGCTGCAGAAGGCAGCACCGCCAGCCGCCAGCTCTCGGTACTGCTGCAGAAACCGCACGGGGGCTCCAGCTACGAAGGCCCCTTTGCTTCAGCAGGCTGGATCTCCGGGACTGAATTTCAGTATCTAGAAGATGGCAACGGAGAGCGGAAAGCACAACGGAGTCTCACATATTTTAACAGCATTGCAGGGGAAAAAACCCACCTTGCATTTTTAAACAATTTATTGCATAATGTCATGATATGTGACTAGATACACTTCAGGCTACAGGGAGGACAAAAATCTCTAAAACCTTAAGTACTGGTGATACTGCGTTATGAAAAGGAAAAGAACGGCAGCACTTTGTTAGAATCAGTACAAATCAACACATCTGGGCTTTTGTTTTGCCTTTTACGAAACAAAGAGTCTAAACTGCAACATAGCTAAACCCTAAGTGATGGAAAATGCTGGGATGTCACATCTGCTTTCTTCCATCCAAGAGTCTCCAAGACACTTCGTTGACGAGCTGTTACTTGGATGCAAATTATTGCAAAGACAACAAGTTAAGTGTCCCTGTATTTCTCGATTTGGGAAAGTCAAGAGATGTTCGGCTAAGTCCTGTCCCCTTTTTCTAGCAAAGCTGGGGGGAGGGGGGCAAACTCCTCCAGATCACTTCTGGGGCTCAATCATTATTCCACAGGTGAAAAGACAACATATAGAAGAACTTCACATAAAACAGTTCCCTCATATATATTTTTAAAACATTAAGATAGTGCAACTTTTTAAAACACATTTATCACAACACAAATTAATTCCTTGCATTCATCTAAGTTCTCAACTTTATACCTTGGCACACAAAACAGGAATTTTGATTCATATTTAAAAAGAAAATGCACACCCTGGGAGAAAAAAAAAAGCAAACTGGCCAATTCTTCCCCCATTTATCTAGCAAAACCTTCTTCTTCTTTCTGCCATTCAGTGAGTATAAAACAGGCTACACAAGCCTCATTTCTGTGCTAAGTTTACTTTTAGAATTAAATAATTGAAATAGTTTATTAAAAAAAAAATAATATATCCCCCCCTCCCCTGAAACACTGCTCGTAGACAAACTGAATGGAAGTTTGTATTTCTTTCCATCTGCTTTGCATGCAATTCCCCTGAAAGGAATCAGAAACAAAGAACTGGTTTGCACGTTTGGTTTTACTAAGTTGTACCACGTGAAATGTAACAACATTGTGCACCGGAGCACGGGGGTCTTCCTCCGCCGCCCTGCTTGGATCTCTTGTCTTCAGTTCAAACGCACCTGGGAGAGTGACTCAGACCAGGTTCCCTGGTTTCCGGTCCTGGCCTTTGCTGGGGACAATTGTGCTCTCTGAATTGTTCTGCTGAAACTGAAGTCTGCTCCCCCTCTGCGAGGGAGGAGGCGCGTTGCTGTGCTGGTGATGGAAAAAAGAGGAGCCTGGGTAGTGCCCCATGACCTCGCTGTACGTCGGGGGTGGTCCTTCCATCCTTCCATTACTGCTGTAGTTGGTTGCACTTATGCCCGAATTGCTGCTTGGTGGGCAGGGGCCCCCATTGTACATCGAGATGTCTATCAAGTCGCTATCAAAAATGGTTCGGTTGGGCGGCGCCCTGACAGATTCCCGGTTGAGCTCCATCTGCTGCTCTGGGTCCCGGAGCTGCAGGGTGCACGGGCCTTGGTACGGCGGCGGCTCTTCTCCATCCGAGAGGGAAATGGTCGGAGGAAGGTCGATCTCATGCTGCATGTAAGGGTAAGTGGGCTGGAAGCGACTGAAACGGTCCCGCTGCATAAAGGATGGGGCGGTAAACCTGTCCCTGGACCTTGGAGCATACATAATCTGCAACGGGAAGAGAGAGACACGTGGCTGAGCAAAGCACTGCGGGTTCTCCGTATCCCAGAACTGGTAACATGGAAAATGCTTCTCTTTGTCACCGATCTGAGAGGTTTAATCCAGCAGATATTGTGCTCCCACGTGCGTGCATGTGAAAAAAAGGGGTAGGAGTTGCAGGAAGGATCTAACATGAGATATTTGAGAGCAGTTTCACAAAGGAAGGCCGAGATCCTACACGGCTCCTTCTGACGTTACAGCATGCAGAGCTGAGATCAGACAATTCTGCTTCTGTACAGAGGACACACTTGAAATTATTTTTCTCTCTAACCTTCACAATTAATTAGTTCTGAGGAAATGAAATGTCCCAATGCTGAACTTCAGCTGCAGCTTGAGCCTCCCCATCCTACTCCAAGGTAAAGTAACCCCCCACATCATCAAAGAATTCAGATGGCCGCTTTAAGTGCATTTTGTGAAGGTCCAGCATATCTCACGCCTTCACCACAGGAGCAGATCAGGTGTCCTCCACCCCCTCGGTTCTCAGCCAGATCTCAGCCTCCAGGGGGGACTTCTGCTCTGGGAGTGGAAAAAACATCTCTGGCACATTAAGCACTGGAGAAGGTCAGGATTTACAAGAGGAAGAGTTTGAGATACCCTGTGAGGAGCTATCTATTCCAAATCTGGACAGACACACCAGCTTCTTACACCCAGATCCATCAAGTTGCTCTTTTTGTTTCTGGGTCCACACAGGGTCTTCATCCCCTGACCCCACACATGCAGCATCAGCTACCAGGAAGATTCAGTTTGACACAGGAGAGCTGTGCCACCACTCAGGACGATGAGTGGCAATGCCAGTGGCCAGCCAGAAGACAGGAAACACCGGTAACAGAGAACGTGCTGTAAATTTGGGAAAAATACAGGGGGAAGAGCAACAGGCCTCCCAGATTCCTGGGAAAACTCAAATTACCAAGCCACTGCATGTCACTTATCTGTGAATACCCACCGTGCTACAGGGAGCTGCTGATGGAGATGAGGCGTTGTGTAGCTAGAACTTCATTCTTTTCATTAAAAAAGTCTTAGACATTTACTGAATGCGAACAGGTTCAGTTGTCCACGTGAATCTGGCTCTTGATCTACACTGAAAAGGCTTTCTTTACTTAACAGATGTATGTTTTGAGAGGAGGCAAATATACATAACAAAAAGGAGGAAGGCCAAAGACAGTAAGAAATCTGACTTTACCTCTGAAGCACCCTGGCGCGATACCGAGCTTTCCGAAGGCCACAAGCACCCTTCCTGGAAAGTAGAAGAGAACAACAAATGAGAGAAATAACAGATCACACAACAATCCTAAGTTGATTCCAAAACTCTCACAAGCCATCAGCTTCTAACGCCTGATTATCTGCACCCGGAGAAGTCCCCCTCCCTCCTCTTGAGCAGGAGAGCAACCGGCAGCTCTGCCTCCCATCAAGCCGAGCTCAGTGCTGGTAAGGGGCCGAGGTGCGTGGCAGCACGCGGGGACGGCGGGAGGCAGTTCAGCCCTCGCGTGCTGAGCTGGTGCCCGTCACCTCCCAGCCGGCAGCGAGGCCACGTCAGCAAGGGCGGCAGGTACGACGAGGCTTGTCTTGGCAGCGAGGACCCAGATTACACGCAGGAGCCAGAACAGTTCACAACAAAACCTGACGTCTGTAACGTCGGTGAAGTGACATTCGCTCTAAACCCAGGAAAATCCTGGTCAAACCTGCCAGTTGCCTAATTCCCTGCGGTAACGAAACAGCTGAGGTTTCAGCCACTGGTTCCCCCCCTCAGCCACTTCCCCAGCCGATTTCTCAGGCCACAGTATTTTCTCTCTCATGCCCTGAAAGTCCATTCTGATACCATACCAACGCCCAGGGCTGAATAAAAGGCCAAAGAAATAATTGTCAACATGGGAAAAGAGCTTCAGGTATATTGTTATTTTTCTTCTCATTTTTTTTTTTTTTTTAGAGTCACAATAACTACTGCAATTAATTTATTTTACTGGAAAATTTCAAAGCCGGGAAGGACACGTCAGAGAGGCTATAAAGGACAGAACTGATTTTTTTTCCACTGTAATTACCTGGTCACGAGCATTGTCTTGGTGCTAAGTAAAGTTTCATGATGCTATAGACAAGAAAGTTCAGGAACAGGAAAGAAAACGCACACTGCCCCAAAACCATTACCCTGCATAGCCTACCGTCAAATCCTACCGCACTGCTTTTTCCCACCGTAGCATCTTTGAACATACTTCAGATGTAAAAATAGACCTAGCTAGATGTCCAGCACGGCACTCAGAGACCAAAAGCTGTCTGTGATCTTGTCAGGAGAGTCCAGCACAGAGGAAAGCTGCTCTAAGAGGAATCTCCCACAGGATTCAGCTGTTAAGGGAAATGCTTTGAATAACAAAGCTGCTCACTCACTTCTCTTCTGTAGCTCCAGCGAGCAGATATAGAAGGCTGACAATTGCAATTATTTACAACTTCCTTTCGCAGGCATCACCACTCACAAAGGCCTGATATAAAGGACAAATCTTGGGTCAGTTCATATGCTTCAGTGGCTACGTAAGATCTTGTCTACTGCAGAAATTTTAGCTGTGTGACTGTAGTGGTTCAAATCATGAGTGTCCACCTTCCTTTCCACCTCTCCATCACCCAGCTGCCCTCATTTTGTAATACCCGAGGCTGTATTTGCACAATTAAAGACAAGCAAGTTACCAGTAGCTGGCCAAGCAGGTTACATACTACACACATGTCACATGCAGCCCTACAACAGGTTCCTTCAAGTGATGGCTTACAATAGGACAGTGTGTAGCTGCTCGCTGTGCCGAGGGGGAGCGGGACCTGCGCGCTGTGCCTCAGCACCCAGACCTGACATCCAGCCCTGGAACCAGCAGCACCTTGACAGAAGACTGGAGTTGCTGTGTACCTCTGAGATCCTCAGGATGTGTAAGACACAGCCTCTGTGACGGTGTGTCCTGCAGCCCACCCGCAGCTACCACCTTCTGGAGGTTTTCTGGGGAACGACCAGCAGGCTGGGTAAGTCATCTGGCAACAGCCACCCCCCAGTAAGATCTCTCTCTCTCTGCTGTGAGCCAAACTCCCCAGGCAGATGGAAGGTAGCACATGCTCGGCACGCCCATGCTTTGACAACACCAGGCCCACACTCCACGCACGGCCCCACCTCACACGCACACCTGGGCTGGCCCAGCCCCATGGTGGGGGAGGCTCCCACCACCACGGCAATAAGCCCAGGAAACCGACCCAACAAAAGAGGCGCCGCAGCCTCACTAAGATCCTTAATGCACGGACAAGTCTTAAAATGAACGGCGAGAGAAGCACGGAGAAAGGAAAGGAGCTGGCAGGCACCTGTGTCTCTGGCACTCAGGAACCCTCGAATCCTGGTGGGAAAAGAACTCTCTGTACAGTGGCTTGCAGTGAGCAAGGGCTGTCCTACACCAAAAGGAGAGCAGGATGGCAATATGGGAAGAAGAGGGCAGGAGGGGGACAGGCAACAAAAACCATGACAGTGCTTGATGATGAATCATTCTGCGGGGGTTATATTTGTATGTATTTGAAGGATACTACAAAACAGGAAATTTATGCTTAATATCACGTCCAACAGCTAAGAGAAAAACTGGGAAATCAATAAAAACTTATCACATTGAAGCACTTTGCTGAATCTTACTCTGAAATGCTAGAAAAGTTTTTCTGATCCCTGCCTTCTCTAAGCACACCCACTCCCTCCATAAGGCAGCACCTGTCTGGACGAGAGAACGGCATGCAACCAAGCGTCCGCCCCATCTAGCCAATTTTGGCCTTTCCAGCCATCCTGCCATCACTGCACCTACTGCAGCAGATTTACCATCTACCTTCCCCAAGTCTCCGTCCGAGGAAAGTCATCCATCCCAACCCCAGGCAGGACGTTTAAGATTCTTATAGGGGCCATACATCACGCACCTGCTTCTTGTGTGCACCTGGTTGCCAGCCCTGGTCCCTTCAACTTGCTCCTTCTCAGACTACAAGTCTGCAAGTGTGAGCTTGAATACTTATACGTGCCATGGAGGGAAAGCCTACGCGTTCGGTCCCTGCGTTGTAATCGTTTTTAACATCGCTAGGTTCTGGAATGAGCAAGGGTATGAGTCTTCACGGTAAATCCTGGCTCCTACAAGTAACGCCAGAGCGAGCAAAATCTGACGGCTGCAGCTCCGTCTTCTGCTGACCTTAGCTGTTCCTGGGTTTCATGACAACATTCAGAAATAAATGTTGTGACTAGGTTTTGAAATAACAGCGTCATTTAACAAATCCAGCTGGGCGATTACTTAATTATCTCATGGCAATGATCATTTACGTCAATGTTTAGAACTTAGGAGACCGGATAAACCCACGGTAACTTGCTTAATTTGTATTTTACAGAGATCTACAGCCTCCAGAATCAAACGGTTTAGGAAGATGACTTTCCAAAGCCACTTTTAATCACTGAGCTTCCTGGAGCATCCCACTTCCATGGTTCAGCATCAGCACACGGACAGACAGAAGGAAAGAAACTTACCAAAGACTTTTAACTCAAGATTACTTTCAGGTAAGAATGTCTGCTCAGTAAGAAAAACTCCTCAAACTGCAGTGAAGCAAGAACAACCCATACAATCACAAATTTGCTTATTTACTGACTCCTTTAAGGAGAGTTTCATATTTTTTTTTTCACTTTTTGGTTTTTGACAACTAAATTCTGCCTGAAATGGTAATTCCTGGGAAACAACTCAGTTTTTCACTCTCTGAAATGCATTTATGGCCATTAAGGGTGTGCCTCTCTTCCCCCTAACTAAACTTAATTTTCACATATACATTTTTTCACTCATACATAAATAAAAAAAATACCCCTATCTTTTGCAGGTGGAGTGTTTCCCATGCAGTGTAGTTTCCGATTCTGGCCCTAGGTGGCAGTGACATATTACCGCACATTTAACCAGGGCCGTACTCAGGAGCTCACGCAGGTGCCTTCCTCCCTGCCCTGCCCGTTCTCAGCTGATGCAGAGCATCACAGCTCTGAAGATCACAACGCTTTCCCTCCCAAACATGAGCGAGACAAAACTACTGCCTCGTCCCTAACAGAACAACAAGAGCGAGACCGCTCCTTCCTTTGTAAGCTTTTTTCCCCCCAAGGGCAGGAAAGGTTACAGCATCTTGCAGAATGGCACAGCACCAGCAAGAAGTTCAAGAGAGATAATTGAAGAGAGTCAGAACTCTCGCTCTTACGCTGCCTCCTGACATTTACAGTGCTTATTTCTGTTACTTGATGCTTTAAGTCTTTATTTCCCCAAGCTCACAGCACTTTGCCACCTGAAGTAATCTTCATTTCACGGAAGTGAAGGAAATACATGGTGTTATGCTTCCTCCTTGATTTGGAGATGAAGCAAGCTGCCCAAGGTGACACACCAAGTCAGCAGCCATCAGGAGCCGCCGCTCCTCGCTCCTAGCCCTACCTGCAGACTTCCTAGATGATGCTGCCCTCATTAAAGCTGTTCTGACTTTGTTGTGGTGGACTTCAAAGAGCAGCAGCCAGCACACGCTGTGCCTCCTGGCAGGCAGAAGGAGAACACGGTGCGCGCCCCACTGCTGTGAGCTGATGTGCAAGGGAAGACGTCTGGCCAAGCTGGGTGTTCTCACCACCCGCGCTCCCCCCCGGCCACCAACTGGGCTCTTGTTGACACCGGGATTTTCTTTCCTTTGCACGGTTCAGTAAGAAACTGAGAACGAGTGGGTCGGCCGTGTCAGCAGGGCACAGAAACAGCAGCGCTAACGCTGGCGGGGCAACAGGCGAGCCAAATGTTTCCCATCTCCAATAAATCCATGTAGCTGTCAATACTGCCGAGTATTTTCTCTCGCCCTCCTGCTTTTCCACTTGCCTTCTGAAAGAGCTGTTCTGGGCAAGAGCTCAGCGCTTTTCCAGCCGTGCTGCTGGACCTCAGCACTGCCAATGTGAGCTGAGCAGCTCCAGCAGCGACGCTGCCCCCATTTGGGAGGCAGGGACACGGGAGCTGGTCGGGGCACGCGGGCGCTCTGCTGCCAGGAGCGGGGCTGGGGCAGCCCAAGCATTTGGTAGGCCTTCAGCATCGATTTGTAAGGAGAGAAGCCGCCAGGATGGGAAGAAGGAATCAATTCAGCAACATCAGAAGCTCATTAAGCGCCTCCCTGCAAGTCACTTTGTTAATCAGCTTTCCCTCAGCATCCCCCTGGAAATCACAGGTGATGACACCCCGAGTTAATCACCAGAAAGCAAGATTTATCTTGGTTTTGTCCCAGCGAGGAAAAGACTGCGCTGGCAGCCGCGCATACCTCCCCTGGGACGCCAGACGGTCGTGCCCCGTGCAGACGTGCCGCCCTGGGGCTGCCACACGGCTCCGTCCCAAAGCCCTCAGCGCTGCCGGTGACACCCCCGATCCCACCGGAGAGGAGGAATTTCTCCAGCGATGGAGCCCCGACCCCGTTCCTGGTCTGCTCCACCCCGCACAGCCTTTGCTTCCCCCTCGGCGCCACGTGCCAACGCCGGTGGGCCGGCCAGCAGGGGAAAACGTTCAGTATTTCTTGCAGCAGGACACAGACACCACTTGGTACCCTGCGTCCTCGCCTCGGGTCGCCACTCAGGCCAGCTCTCAGCTGTCTCCCCCAGACCTGTATTTCTGCTGGCATTACAACCGTGGTTAAGTTCTGCCAAGCGCACGCGGTGTGTTTTAAGGGTTTGTATTTTCAACACCCACGCCGGGAGGTGGGGGGCTTGCCCTGGGAGGTGAAGCAGCATCCTCAGCAGCACCTCGACAGGAAAACCCGGCATTTCTGAGCCCTCAGGAGACTGCCGTGGCCCAGCTGCGGGCTGCTTAAGGCCTCAGAGCACCAGTCATGGTAACAAAATACAGACAGAGCAGGGAAAAGGTTGGAAGGTGGTAAGACCCCAGAAGGGATAAAAAGGAGGAGAAAACAGAAAGAGAAAACAGAGTGGAACTGATGGCCACACAGAAAAGCAAAGTTATAACAAGTACATTTCAGTGTGTATTTGTTGAAGACCAACTCACTTATTTTCTGGGATCAGCCCCTTTTCTGCCCTTGCAGTGTTGCTCACACTGGGTATTCTGGTGATATTTCATCTTTTTTTAATACTCTGATTTCTGGACAATGAGAATTTCAACCTCTAGGCCTCTCTTATTTATTTATTTTTAAATAAAGAGGGAAGTTCAGCCAGACAAAGAAGAAACCCACAAGCAGGTAAGCCCATGTTGCATTTCATGATTTCAGAGGCCTGACCCCACAAGTTTTGCAGGTTTGAGGCTGGCGATAAAGGCAGCAGAGAATTCACCTGTTCATTTCTGTTGCACTTACAACGAGAAGCAGAATAAACGAGATTGGCAGTGAGCGAGCTGGTCTTCAGGGCAGCTGCAGCTCAGCTGTCGGAAGGCACCCTCATCCACAAACAGGGCAGGCTCGAGGAGAAGGCACGCAGCTGAAGGTAGCACAGGCACGGAGGGGGACAGAAACTAAGCAAAAACAACAAAAAAGGCCCAGCTGAATAAGAAAGGACAGATCCTGTCCCCGGCTACGCCTCTGCAACCTCGGTCAGGTTCCCTGCAGGAACCAGCCAGTTCATTTACTGGTTTTGTTTAAAAAATACTGCTGGACTTCCCCTGTTTTCGTTCACCATTTCTCTACCGACAAAAGGCCTGAGTCAGAATGACATTCCCTCTACGCATTAGTGGTTAATAAACATTTAAATCCATTTTCAGAGGCTGCACACCACAAGAAGCCTGCTCCCTTGGAAGAAAACCCACTTCCCATCAGCACTCGCATACAGACCAAGCCTACCTGGTTAAAAGGCAGATCTATTTTACGGGGCACAGCCTGCCCTGCGCCTCACAGCACGCGCTGCCCGTTCACCTTCTGCAATCTGCTCCACCTCGGACAAGGAGACGGGACCGGGCATTTCCAGCTTCCCATCACCAAACAAACGCACCCGTTCCCTGCTCCTCACGCACCGTGCGCTGCTTCCACGGTTTGCGCTGCGCACAGAGCACGGCTAATTTCCACCAGCACTTCCTTCTGGTGCCTGAGACAAAGGAAAATCCAAAACTGTTTGCTGTCTGACCTCAGAGGCTGCCGAAGGTCTCTTCCCCGCACATCTGACCTTTTTTAAGAATGGCTCCGGCTTATCAGAAGCCGAGATGAGTAACAGCGATGACAAACCCACACCAGACAGTTTTCGGAAGAATTAGTAACCACTTCTTGCCAACCGATCACCAATTCCCACTAAGTCCTCGCTTGACTGCGATCATCGGTACTTACAAGGGTGCCATCAAACCGAAACTGAGTCAGTGCCTTAAAAATGATTTAAGAGCAGTTTTGGATACTGAAGCGGCTCCCGAGTCCCCAGTGTCAAATCCGACGTCCTTATTTGCAAGGAGCTGATGTTTCCTCCCTGGCTTCCAAGAGAGAAGGCGCCACTCACTCCAGTGACAGGCAACACTAACGAACCATACACAGGAAAATAATGGGTTTCTTCATGCATCTGACAGCTCGCTGCCATTTTAAAAGATTTGTGAAGATGAAAATGTGTTTCCTTTATCTCAAATCATGTCATTTTAGCTACTTGTAGCAATTACAGTTAACACTGTTCAGACAAAAGTGTGGTTCTCAAATTAGTGTGTCCGTTTCAAAAAAAAAAAAAAGCTCAAATTCATCTAGTCAATTTTTCCAGCCCAAAAGTCCACAAGGTTTCGCAAGCTGTGGCTTCATCTGTAACTAAATTAGAGCTCGACACCCCTGGTTATCAGAACGATGGGCACCAAGGCTGCCTCCTCTCTTTCCTGCAGAGGCTCCAAGGTGTACGAGTTAGCCACCTCGGCGACAGAGCGTTAAAAAGCAACAGGTTTCCAGCCAGACTGGCTCCCTGAAGCATCACTTCATGTCCCTGCGATGGGGAGCACAAAGGAGGAGGTTGAAACACACAACCAGGATGGAAAGAAGGGTGAGGCAGCGGACTGAAGAGTGGTTTAAACTATCATAACTATCATGGGACGGTGCCTTCCAATTTGTCTTTTTTTTTTTGACAGCAGTGAGAACAGCCACGTTGCCAGGAATTCAATCCAGGATTCAAAGCATCACAAAGCTACACTTAGCGCATCCCACCCAGCAAACTTCTGGCTCACGAGGCCAGTTACAAGCCCCTTTACTGCTGGGTTGACCTGGGACAGCCTTGGAAAGTCTAGATGGAGATTCAGCCTTAAGCCTCTGGCTCTCTAACAAGATGTCTTAGCCACTGCAGGCCCCAGAGAAGGATCACTTTCCTCGTATTTTCTTGCTGCTCAGATGAAACATAAACACGGCATTCTCCTGGGCAGCTACTGGTCTAGCGTTCTGGATCCAGCAAACTGTCACTGCAGCTTCACAAAGCAGTTAGCAGGGGTAAAACTCCAAGATACTAGTAAATACATGAAGAGTCACAACACAAGTGCCAGTCCTTCATACCCCAGTAATCTCCATTTACTCCCCTTCCGTTTCCCCTCACACCACAGCAGCAGCAGCTAACAGGATGCCACAACTGAACTTCCTAACACAAAATGAAAATACGCTACGTAGAGCATAGCAGGGTCTAACACTACTCACAGGCAGTAAAATTCAAGCTTACATTCTAATTTTTTCCACTGACAAATCCAAGGACAGCAACAGAGCTACCTCTAGGAAGTACTGAAACTAACACTGGAAGCTTTTCAAAGAGTTGTGCGTATCAGAGCTTCTCTGCAGGCCTGGGTGCAGACGCGTACAGCACGAGGAAAAGGGATTTGGCAGGAGGGTTCGTACTCACCGTCTGCAAAGTTTCTTCCTGTCTTCTGCTTTGGCTCTGCCGGTTGATGAAAGAGCGCGTCGAGAGTTTGTAATGGTTCAACAAGCAGATGATCACTACCACCATAACAGTTATAACCACAATTATAATGATGATTTGAACGAACTCCAGTTCAGCTAAAAGAAAGAAGAGAAAAAAAGAAGTCAGTCAAAGACAGAATGCAATTCATCAGAGGAATGACGCGAAAACACTCGGTATTTCATCGGAACTGCTGCTGTCCATCTTGCAAAGTTTTGCAAAGAAAACGATGTCCTAAAAAGTATGAAATGTTTCACTTTTTGGCATTGCTAATCGATCTGTATGAGTGACTGCAGGTCTAAGGTGAGAAACTTCCGGGTGATCCTTCATCGCTTCCTTTACAGGTAATAAATTCTTCGGCAAAAACAATTCATTGGTTAACAAAGAACAACGCTTGTTTTAAAAGCCACCTGCGACAGCAATAGAGGCCAGAGGGCTCTATAAGCTGCAAGGCAGAAGTCATGGAGAGAGGACCCGGGACACTGTACCTAGTGCTTCCCTGATCGCTATTCTGCTGCTGGACTCGAACAACAAAACAACAAAAAAAAAATCAGGAAGACTACAGGAGGGAAGACTTTTCTTCATTTTTATCAGCTAAATCGCGTGAAGACCTCAGTGAAGCTGCAAACAGCCTTTTTCTCCTTTTGGATCTACACCAAGTGCCGTTTTTATTACTTATTTCTGTCCAACTAGAGTAAAATTAACTTTTCTAGGGCACTCCCATTCGGCTAAACAGCTAAAAAAAGAGTTCTGGTACTCAAAACCAAGACGTGTGCCACCATGGCTAAAAAGAAACCCGGGTCTTAGCTGTCGCAAGAGATACGATTACGATGAGCGCTGCCGGAGCCCACCACCTTACCAGAAGTCCCACCTATGCACAAATACCGAGCATATTTAGAAATGAGTCGCCCGCAGTCACTCTTGCGCCCTTCCAGCCCTACTGGAGCAGCGCGGATGAGCAACGTAAGGGAAGAAATTGCCCTCTGGAAGTTGCACAGTCGTAGATATTTCTATGGAAACCGCGCTGCTCGCTGGGGATGCTCTCGTCTTGAGAGACAACTCCAGTCAACGGGAGGAGGTCTCTGGTTACGCAGGTAAGAAGCAAAGCGGCAGCAGTTACTTGGTTCTCAGCACTTGGCAAAAATGACACTATTTTTGGGCACCAAAACTTGAATTTGAGGGAACCGATATCAAATTCCTGTTTTGAAAGGCCAATGGGAAAAGAAAGATACCAGAAAAAAAAAGAGTAAGAAAGCCAAAGCAGGCAGCAGAGAAACAAGCCTGTTCTCTCTTATCTCTTACATTTGAAGTCATCCTCACCCTCCTGTGCAATACCAGTAGCTGAAGCTTACGCAAACACAACTACAAAGCTGAGCTAGAAAAAGTGTCCTTCACGCACAAAATGCAAAACCACCTGCGGCAGAGCTAAAGGAAACCCCAGGGCGGTTTCATTATTCTCAGACTTCTTGCAAATGCTGTGACCACCACCTGGAGACGTTTCCTTAGTCAGCACTTTGCCCCCTATCAGCAATGGCCACTTTTTTCCTGAGTCACCACAGATGTCACCAAGAGATCCAAAGGCAGGAAGCAGAGGAATCAATTAAAAGCAATCCCCCAGAACAGCAATGAACTACAAAATCATGTTTTTCTGGCTCAAGAGCACAGGATAGAGGCTTGCCACAGCTGACAACCGCTACCATTCGGATTCTCTGGCTACCGAGCACCGAAGAGCTTCTTTACCCCAGCCCTTTTATTCCCCGCTGGGGTCCACGCAATACTTCAGGCTGGGAGTGGAGGGACTGTTGCTAAAGGGCACCATGCAAAGCGAGCAATGTTGACTTAGGCTTTCCTAGAATGCAAAGATCACTGGAACGACATGCTGCTTCTGTATCTGCCAAGGGCAGAGTCTTCTAAATTTATCGAGGTCCCAGCGTTTCGGCGTTAGGGCACAGCACCCCTCCTTTGGGAGTCGGGGCTGTCAGCGTTTCCCTCCGGCGAGGGGAGGAATCGCTCAGAGACGCTGGGCTAAAACGTGAACGTATTGGGATGGCAGGAGGATTTTCCAAGTTCAGCGCTGCGCTGCAAGCACAAGAACTCCACAAAGCATCCTGCTGACGTTCAGGAGGAGGGGAGGGCGGCGTTCACCCTCTTCTTCCTCCAGCCCGGTCCTCCCCCTAGTCACTAGGTTATTATTAGGCGAAGAGAAAGAGCAAGAGACATGAACAGAAGCCGTCTGTTCGCTGGCACCGCTCAAGGCGCTGGGAACAGCTTCTGACGGCTGCTGACACACACACTTAGTCACTTGGGTCCCTCGCCCCCCCGCCGCACGTGTGCCGGCTGTAACAGCCCTCGCAGCCCCGGCGCTACCTTCCAGAAACGTATTTTTCCTAATAAGGGCTTTTTCCATAAATAAAGCTGGGGGGAAAGCAGGGGGAGGCCAGGGGCTTGGGGGCGACGAGCCGGTTTTACCTCCCGGTGCCCGCTACACGCGGGCTGTGGCATTTACGCCAGGTTTCTTTTCCGGGGGGGATTTTTCCTCACAGACACACGGCACGAGCAAGGGCTGAGTTAACGAAAACGCCCTCCAGGAAGAGCGAGGGGAAAGAAAGAGGGGAAGCGGCTCGTTACGCTGCCGATATGCCCGTGCTGTCCCACCAGTACCCCCGTGCGAGGGGGCGAGGAGCTCCGCACCGCCTCCCGCAGCCCCCCGGCACCCAACGCCCCCCGCCTGCCCCGCGGCGAGCCCCGGGGGGCTCCGCGCCCCCAACCCCCCCCCCGCACACCCCCGCAGCCGCCAACCGAGCACGACCGGGGGTACCTCCGTCCGCCACCAGCTCCCTTAGCCGGGCATCCTTCCCCGCCGTGCCGTTAAGCCGCTCGGCGGCCATGCTCCCGGCCGGGCCCCGCATCACCCGCCCGCCCCGGGCTCCATGCGGCCGGGGGGCGCCGTGCGGGGGCCGCTCCGTGCCTCAGCCCGGCCCTGCCGCCGCCGCCGCCGCCTCTCACGGCCCAGGGCAGCGGCGGGGCCCGGCCCCGGTTACCGGCCGCCGGCTGCCATGGGGCGGCTGGGGCGGGGGGGGGAGCCCCCGCTGCCCTCGGGTCGCGCCTAACCTGGTGAGCGGGCTTTGTCCGCGCGGGGGTAGTTGGGGGAAATAAAAATAATAATTAGAAACGACGGGGAGAAAAAATAAGGTCCATGGCCGCCGCCGCCACCCACGCACCCACCCCCACGCGAGACCCGCGGGCAGCGAGAGCGAGCGAGGGGCAGGCGCGGAGGGTCGGGCAGCTTACCGCGCCGCTCCGCTCTTTAAGCCGCGGCCGCCCGGCGGAGCCTCCTCGCCTTCCTCCTCCTCTTCCTCCTCCCGCCGGCTCCGCTCCCTCCTCCTCCTCCTCCTCCTCCTCCTCCTCCTCCTCCCGCCCCCGCCCTGCCGGCGGCCCCGGCGCCGCTCGCCTGGGGGAGCCCGCGGGGAGCCGCGGCCGGAGGGGAGCGGCGCGGTGGGCACGGCGGGAGGCGGGAGGCGGGGCGGCCGCCGCTCGCCCCGACATGGAGGCCGCCCCCTCAGGCCGCCCCCTCAGGCGGGGCGCTGCCCCCGCTGTCCCACCGGGTGGCTTCTCCCCCCGGGTGAAGTTTAAAAAAAAAATTAAAAAAATAGAGGGGGAGGGGAAGGAAAAAAATGTTTGGGCTCCGGTTTCGTGCGCGTCCTTGGCAAAACTCCCAGCGGCTGGCTTCCCTTTAACCCCTCTGCCTGCCCCGGCCCGGCCACGGAGCCACTTTTGCTGGCTGGTTCTGGGGCAGAGCAGTTCCCAAGCCCGGGGGCTGCCACAGAGCAGCGTGGTGGCTGTGACCTACAGGTGCCTCTGGCCGTGCTGGGTGCAGGAGCAGCGCAGAGCCCAGGAGCACCCGCTCCCCCAGCAGCCCAGCACCCTCCACCTCACAGGTTTCCTCCCATACCTGCTTAACTAGCGGGGTCAAGCCTGCCTCCAAGGACCTCGTTATTTCTCCAGAGCATGGAGATGGCCAAGCCCCCAGCAAACGCTCTGACCGTGGGGCCATAGCCACTGCTCCCCACGCGCCTCACACCAACCCCACGGACCAGTCTCAGAAAACAACCCCTTGACTCAAAGTCAAGGAGCAAAAGCCGGGAGGGAAGCGGGCCTCAGAGAAGTGACCCCACTTGGATGTTCAGAGGCTTCTCAGTTCTTGAAGGACATTAACCCACAGCACAAAGCAACTGCTTCGGCAAGTTCTCCGTGTAGAGAGACGGACGCGCTGCATAACCCGCTCCTTTCCCACCTGCCAACATTTGTTTAATGAGATATTGTTGCACCAGTGCAGGCAGAGTGACTGAAAGCTGGCTGCAGACGGCTGTATCCATCAGCGAAGCAAGTGCTAAGCATCCTCAGAGCAATGTTTGGCTCCTGACCTATTTGTTAAGAATTTATCATCAAGTTTCAAGTTCCAGGCCCTGTAGGAGCTGAACAACGGGGCCACAAGTGCCAGATACCCCGTCAAAGCAGGTCCACGGGGACCTGCTTCCTTCTCGGATTGCCTGCCTTATCACGGAGGTTTTACCCCGACCTAAAACCAGCACGGCCGCGCTGGAGAAAGAGAGGGCTGAAGCTCCCCAGGCAGGCTGCGGCGTACCGAGTCGCCGCACTCCTCCGCAAACCATTACAAGTCTGGCATATTAATGGTAAAGCCGAGGGCTGGTTAAACTGGGTACGTTTTAGGTGAAATTTTATCAAGCCTGTAATTGCTCTTCTGCCTCCTATCTCCTCAGTCTTCACTGTGGAAACAAAAAACTCATTCTGGAAGCCACAGGACCCAGACCTGCTCTTTTATTTTACTAATAGCAGAGATGGTAATCTCTGAAACAGAAGAAAACACAGGCAATCCTCAGTGACCAAAACTGGGCAGACTCCGTTTCTCAACATGACTTTCCCATTTACACTATTTACCTTTTTTTTTTTTTTTTTTTTTTTTTCCCCTCTGCAACTCTGCAGACATTAACAACTATACCAAAAGCTACAAAGCTAGTGAAGAGCAAGAGAAAAAACACCGCTTTGAAACTGGAAAACACGAGGGTGCCTCCCCCTGCCTGCTGCTGGCCTGTGTAGGTCACTGCCCTGGGTGTGTGGGGCTGGTCACAGCTCATCTCTGGTCAGAAACTGACTGGCTTGCTGCTCACTGGGTGAGCACGCAGAAAAGGAGGTGGGAAACAGTCGTGGTGGGGCAGAACAGGAGACCAGCAGAGCCCTTCTGGCGGGGGCCTGCGCCTGGGCTGCCTTCAAACAACCACAGACATGCGTGATGGCTTCCCATGCCCCCAGCTCTCAAGCTACCACCTCCTGGGGTAAATTTTCACCTTTTTGGTTAAATCTGACATTTATAGGTTAAGTTTGTCGGAAAAAGTTTCTGAGGAATGACACCACGCCAGGTAAAGTAAAAGTGCCTTTCCCATTTGCGGTGAATTTAGGTAACCTACGTGCCCGCGCATGCACATCCAGATATATTATGTCGTCGTGTTTAATGTGAGTAGGTGCAAGGAACCAAACAGATGGGAGCAGCGTGGAGATCAGTGACACCAGCCAAAAGAAGCAGGTTTTGGTGAGGGATCCAACACAGAAGAGGACAGTGTTGAAGGCCTCTAAATTAACTTGCTGTTAAAGCTGTTCTTTACTCTGCATTAATAGGAAGGATTGTGAAATTGATTTTTTTTTTTTTATAAATCGCCCTCTGCAATCCTCAGTTAAAGACCTGCCTCCAAATCTTGTTTCCTAGAAAAACCCAGCAGTCCTTGATACGCACAGCTAGCCACACAGCCCACATGCTCCATGTGCTGGCCACGCATCCGGTAGGTTGTTTTCCTGTGCTGGACGCAGGGTTCAGTCCGGGACACGGAATTATAACATGCTGTTTGAAAAGTAATCACATTTCAGCCCTGACTATCCTGGCTTTGTTTACACTGGCGAGTGACACCATCTACTCGTGAGCTGTCCCCACCGCAGGTCTGCCCGTCCTCGCACAGGTAATTTACAGCCGTCTCCTCTGGCAGGGTTAAACGCTGCCGTGCTGATCACACCCTGGCCCTGTTTAGCCTGGACACCGCGCTGCTGGTGCCTTCACTGCTCCCATGCCACTGCTGGAAAACAGGTATGGGATTTCCCAGCATTTCCTGGTGCACAAGGAATGGGAAACTCTGGGCACGGGGCTGATGAGCAGCACAGGCTGCTTGGACCATGGCAACACCCCTGCGAGGGACAAAGAAAACAGGTGGCTGAGAACCAGATTTCCAGGCAGGTACCCGTTACATCGAACACTGCTATACAGCAGTTTCCACTTCTTTTAATCATTGACTACCTCAGTCCTCCAGTCAGCTCTATTAAAATCTTGGGAACCAAATCAGCCACGATGAAAACTCCGCAACCCCTTCCGTCCTTCATTTTGATCGTATTTCAGAGCTTTCGGCTTATTTTGAGCTCTAATCTAACCACTGGTTGTAGAAATGAGCTGCTTAAGTAAGAGAAAACAAGTTAAGGCAAGGAAGGGTCCCAGTGTTTTTGTTAGATTTCCATGGTTATTCAAACTTATCCCAACAGGAACTGCAATGGAGTACCGAGCTCTGCTGAGTCCCAGTGGCTGTTTCCGAACAATTTCCAGCAAGTACAGGGAAAAAATCATCCTTCATTACTTTTTTTTTTTTTTTTTTTAGCCCATTCAAACAGGAGCTAGAGGAGATGCACCAAGGACCACATTAAAAAGCTGAGAGATCACATCATGCATTATCTTACCAAAGGAACAGATGAAAGTTAAACGAGAGACAGAATTAGCATGGGTGCTAGAACCCATGCATATGCAAGAATCCACCTCCAGCACAAAACTGAAAGGCCTGTTGTAGAAATATAGGTTGCTAAATAAGCTATTAGCAGTATTTTACACACGGAAAAGGAGCGTTCATGCTTCCAGGAAAGCCTGCTTTTCGGGGTTCCAGAGAGTCTCCTGCCAGGTGGATTATTCAGTTCATAAATCTCGATTGCCAACAAACTCCCAGCCAGCCAAGAAAAGAAAACAATGGGCACTTGGCTGCAGATGAACAGGCTATCGAGATATTCCAGTGCTTTTTAAGGTGTAGGGACAGGCTTCAAGAAGCCGTATGGTGCAGAAACCCTTTCAGATCACAAGAAAAACCAGAAACTTTGGGTTAAAAAAAAAACAACAAACAACAAACAACACAACAACAAGTAAGGTCAAGGCACAGAACCAAGCCAAAAAGGGACACCTGAACCAGGATAACAATGAAGTACAGAAAATACAAGTTGAATATAATGAGCTCTATTTTATTTCCGACATTAATACAATCAGCTGGTTTAGAGATACGAAGCTATGCCCCACTGATGTTGCAGTCTAGCACCCGAAAGCAAAAATAAAGACAGGAACCTGGAAAAGTGATATCCAAGGAAATCTGGGGGAGAAAAAGAAGCAACGCAATGCACTATTTGAGGTCAGTGATGCCAGAAAATGTTTTTAAAAGCCCCTGATGCCGATACAAGCTAGTATAAACATTTAAATATGAATAAGGGAAATACACTGATACTGAAAAATGGGTCTATGAGCAAAACCAAGTAATTTTCTTACACTTCCATCCTATGGTTTTCTCATCGTTTCTCTTGCAGCATTTGCATACACGCTGTCTGGATGTGTAATCATAAGGGAAATTAACCCTGGATAACCCCATGCGGCGGCACGTTTACAGATTTTGCTGCAGAGAAAACAACTCCAGGAATAAAACTGGGGATGTTCAGACCATCGGAAATCAAGTGAGTCACACACACGATAGGTCTGAAGGATGGGAAAATCTCTTTATGAGAACAGGCCATTAAACATTACAATCGAGCATAAAATTGCTCTGCCACAGTATTTTGTTTTATTTGCATTGTTAAATTTCTTCTTCTAACAATAATGGATAGTTTATAGCACTAATGATTTATACAAAAGGAGCTGCGCAAATGAATCCCAACCGGGCAGCTTCTTTCCTAAGAACTGTAGACTCAGTTTCCTTCAGCGTGATCGCAAACCAGTGACTCACGCAGATTTCGCATCTGCCTTGGGATACAGTGGTGCAGCTTCTAACGAGGTTTCATGATGGATTAAGGCCCTATGGTGCAAGAGAGGTGTAAAAACTTAAGCAAATTAAAAAAAGCATACTGCATATCCACCAATTTCCATGGTGCAGTAACCATAGATGCTTTGCCATTAACAACTGTTACCACCGAAACCCGTATGACTGTTTTACTAAGTGCATTACTTCTGGCTTAAATGAAAATGCATTGTTTGTGTACAGTTCATTTATGTCCATGCACACACACACGTTTTTCCCTGGCAAATCAATATAATTGATCTGGAGAAGGGGTCACAGTTTAAGAGTATTTAAATTGGTCTGCAAAACACATTCAGCTCACTTGCAGTGCACCCCGAAAGAGGATGGGGACTGAGATTTTTAGCGTGCACAATGATTTGCTGTGGCTGATTACCCACCTTCTGGTGTAACTGAGTGTCTTATTCCCAGGCCTCAGAACCCCAAAACTGTTAGTCAAGTCCCCTCAGATCAGAAGAGGAGTATAAAGCAACACTGGGATAGCCTTAGATCCCATCTTTACAGCATTTCCTTGACCTCTGAGTCAACACGGAGGGAGATATTTGCGAACTCCCTCAGTCCCAGCAGCTGAAGCTGTGAAGAAGCCGCCCAGTTTGCAGTACGGTCTTGAGAACTGACAGCACTTGGAATAAGAACCAGATCCTGTCAAGTCTTCTCAGGCCAGCAGAAGTGAGAACAACTGCAGGTATCATCTATTCAGCTGACGGGGAAGCGTCAGGAAGCTCCTCGCAGCGCACTTCTGACTAATGGCCTGAGCGAGTGCCGACAGTAATCCTCACACAGGAGATGTGAGGCCGGAGATGGAGAGAAAGTCCACAGAGAATCCTGCAGCTTCGGGATGCTTCCTGCAGGTTTTCCATAACCACTCGGCAGCAGCCAGAAATGTGAAGTGGAAGGGTATCGGGAAGTGTCCGCGTGCGATCGCTGCTCTCGGGTGTGTGTTTTGACGTGCCGTCGTTCCTCGGCAAACAGCAGCGCTTCCCAGCACAACATCTCAGGGACGAGGGGGAGTGAGGAGAGCCAGCTCCGCGCTCGGTGGGAATCACGTTCCTCACTGCTGCCTCTGAGCAGTACACCTTTGGGTAAACACCCAGCGAAATGGCAACCGGGCTGCAGAAGCTAGCAGGCCATTTTTACCAAAGCAGAACGTTTCATTTTGTGTAAAGGCAATAAAAATTCACAAGATTCATGCTCTGCGTTTAAAGAGAAAAGCTCGGTGATACAGCACGCAGACCACATGGTTTTTAACGTTACCATCAATGGTCCACGTTCTTCAGCCTTCTGACACGTTCGCGGGGATGGTGTTTACACTGACTCGCTCATAGTACATCATAGCACATTTTAATGATTCAGTTCAGCTCCGACAAAAGGAAACATCTGCCAAAATTTCTTCTTTCGTGAACTTTATCGCGATTAAAAATCTGACGTTTCACCAGCCTGCGTGCCAAGCGACAAGCACGCCAAGCTCGGCGCTTCCCAATCCATACAAATGCGTGCAGCACGAACAGCTAGTACCAACAGCACTAAGCCGTCACTGACTTGTCAGTTCCCACCACAAAAGAGAAAAAAGATCACAGTTTGTGGGCAATAATTTCATAATCTCGATCTGGTTTCCATATGACACAGTACAAGAGAGAGAAAGCAAAAAAAAAAAAAAAAGGAGAGAGAGAGAGAATGCTTCACAGCTCTGTGTGATGACAGCACTGGATTTCTATGTCTTGCCCTATTGCAGCCAGAAAAATATTAAAGCAGCATGTCAAAACTGGTGTAGCTTCTAAAAAAAACCCGATTTCCTAACATCCCTTGATGGACAGCACCCTAGCAACGTGATAGGAAGCTGGAATCCACATCTCCTTCACCCAAAATGACGCCAGTCCCACCCAGGGCCACGACAGCAGCCCGTTTTCGGAAGAGCCAGCGGCATCTCGCACCTCGGCGCCTGTGCCCTGCCCCTCTCTGCACCCATGCAGCGCTACACCGAGCACGACCTCGCCGGGTCCAGCCGCCACACGCCGTCTCGACGCCACTGCTGTGTGAAATTTGGGCTGCTGGGCCACTTGTGACGGCGACACGGGAGCTCCTGCGTGGCAGAGGTGCGCTGTCCGTGTCTGTCCAGCAGCACGCCGGCAGGTGCCCTTCGCCAGCGAGAAAAAGGCAGGCCCCAAACAGCTGCAGTGGTGTTTTTCTGTGTGCGACAGCAAAAAGCCAAATTTGCTTGAAATCTCATCAGACACACTGGGAGCTGACGGCTAATGCATCTTACAGTCGGTTGGCTGGTATTTTTGGACGGCAGGCTGCGTTTCAAGCTACTTCATCGCGTGCTCCCCGTCGGTACGGCCGTACGTCTGGCACCGCAGAGACTCACCAGCAGCTTTTTGGAGTAGTCCGCCAACAGGGTACTGCTACAGCCCGTTTGGGCGGGACACAACCTCCTGTATGGATTACCTTGTTGAGCAAAATGGGTCACAGAAGAACTGTGCTCTCCTGTGTTGTGTAAGATCGTGCATCCACATGCGTGCACGCGCGGTGCCGAGGGAGTACGAAGCACATTGACCTGTGCTCACTTCCACCCATGGCCCGGCGGGGGCTGCACAAGGGCTCATGCTTCATTCACGTTTGACAAGATCGTGTGTTCTGGTTAAAAAACAAAGCATCACGGTTTTCACGCGTGATGCCCTGCCACCAAGACCCGCTTCGCGCGTTTGTGCCGCGGTCTGCAGGCGGCCTTGGCTGCCCACCCGTTAGCTGGGGAGCGAGGGGCAGCTTTACCTGCCGGGAGACAGGCTATTTTTACCACACTGGGGACGTGCTGTCACAACAGCAAATCCCAGTTGCAGATTTAGCAAAAGCACTAAGGGGATTTGTCCGGGATTTCAGGACGCCCGGCATCCTCATCTGCATAATAGCTCCGAGCAGGCTTTTGGCCATTCACAAGTCCCAGACAGACGACCGGGGAGACTGAGTGGTGGTTCGTGAGCACGGTGTACCCGTGGTGTGTGCAGATCCGGGACGTGTCCGGGATCGGAAGCATGCTCTGGCCACCTGCACGCAGCATCTCGTCCTGCCTGCACACCAGACTTCACCGAACACCTGCTTATATAGGTCATAAATACTGCTGTACGTGCACACCCCGCTCCCGTCTGCGTTGCCTGAGCACACCAGACCTTGAGGACGACACGTGCAAACTTGCTGTGGCAAAGACCCGGCCACGCAGCTCCTTCCCTCGGGCAGGGCAGCTTCTACCTGCCCGTACGTCCTGCGCCACGGAAGCTGTGGCACTTTCTCCCTCTGGGAAATATCTTCTGGGCCTGAAGCAGGCAGCTATCCCTACTCCTGGGTGAGCAGCTCGGTGTGAGGAGTTCTCCCTGTGCAGCACACAACAGCCCAGAAGGTGCTGAGCCTCCGTCACCCGCAGGTGAGCAGCTTCTCAGCCAGGATTTTTGTCCGTGTGCCTGTCTCGAAATTAGACCTGGGAGATAAAATAATTAAAACAAATGGAAATGTGCCTCCTGAGCCTGATCAGAAGAGCAACGAACAAGATTTTAGCACCACGATGTTAACATCTATTGCTTGACGTATCGCTGCACGCTCAAGAGAAACCACGTCCCGAAGCATCGGTACGGCACAGGAGCCAATTCTCCTGTTGACATAGTCTCAACCAAACGCCGTGCAAGCTGGTAATTACCCACGCCACAGAGTTCACACCGTACAGCAAGAGCTCCCTGGCCCACCTCTGTTCTGGGGTCCTGCTCCCCTCGCTGCCCTCGGGATGCAGAATGTCCTTGCAGGAGGAGGCCCGGAGCAGGTGGTAGGCGAAGGAGGCGAGCTGTTTGTTACCATCCAGCGCTGAGCGAGCACAGCAAGGCTGAGCTGCCGCTGGCGCCTCAACGGCCACATTTCCCCACCTGGAAACTGCACGGCATTGTACTTGCGCAGTTTTGCTAAATTAATTAGAAAAGGCACACCCGTTACAGCACTCATCCTGTTGTGTTTTTTTTTTTAGCCACATCAAACACCTTCACCTTGCTGTCGATATGCGTAGTTTCTGTTTTACACACCGGAGACGGTAAGAAAGGGAATTGCTCCAGCCAAGACCGTGCGTGTGAGGAGCATGAATCTGTCACTCAGCCCAAGCTGGCGCTCAGCCTGGATCTCTCCCTGTTTGGGCAGACTGCTTAGACATTTTGAATGTAAAAGGGCTGGGGCATTTTTCCTTTGTGTCCTCTCATATTTCCTGCTCTCAAAGCATAGACTGTCACTTTTCACTCATTGTAGGTGTCCTCTCAAAGCCAACTTCAGCCTGAATACCTCCAAAAAATTCAGGAAGGTTTTTTTTTCTTCTGTTTTTCACATTTAGAGTCAAGAGTTGTGGTTCGTAGTGCTAAATTTCAGAACTTTGAGGGTCTGTTTTTCTGCTTGAAGGAAAAAAAAAAGGTGTTCTTTTCTTTTTAAAGTGTGAATTTACATCACGTAAAGAACTATCATTTCCAGTTTCCAAAATGTTTGTATTTTACCTTTTCTGCTGTATTTCTTCAGGTAATACGTTACAGTTCTGCCTATGGCGAAGTAGTTTTAGTTTCCCTGTTGCCTACACATTTTGCCACTTCTGACACGACAGTGCTGGAACCCGTTTGTTTTCTCAGTGCATCTTTCAGCATCACTTGCGCTTCACAGTGCAGATGTCTAATGCAGATCAAGGCAGGCACTGCGGTATATTCTGTTCCAAAAGATATCCCCACCTCCTCATTTGTTTTGCAACATGGCTATCAAAGCATTAAGTAAATAACGTAATAGTTAGCATCTATCCATCGTTTTACATATTCAGAATGGTTTTAGTGATGTTAACTTAATTCCCTCCAGTGCTACCCCTGGATACAGAGGCAGTCATTTCGTATGGAAGGAAACTGAGCAGCAGCTACATAGCAAGTCAATAGCTGAACTAAATAATCCAGTTGACAGCCCTTACTCGATTTCCAGAGACAGCATTAATCCCATTTATAAGGAAGAAACAAGCAAAAAAAAGTGCAGACCACCTTCTCTGAACAACCAGAACACAGACAAAACTTTAATCACTTCTTTTTCTCCGTGAGCCTCAATCCTTGATCCAAAGCCCAGGTTCTCTCCCCTAACAGCCACACACCCACACGGCTCGCTGGTCAATGCAATCTTCAAAGTTTCCCATCTTGAACAATTTATTTTCAGGAACAAAGCCTGGAAAAGGTCCAAAAACCCAGTGTGGGTTGGCAGCGGCTCAGGATGCTGTCTAGGTGCGTCTGGCTTGCCCAACTAACAACTCTTTCCACTTCCTCCATTCCTCAGAACACATTTCTATTTTGCTGTGCTGCAGGCAAGCCAGGCATTAATTTCTATCCCTCCGTTTCTAAAAAGGCTACCGGTTTCTCCCACCAGATCCCCCGGCTTTATGGGCTGTCAGACGTTCTGATTTTTAGCTGGTGGCTGAGAATTCGACAGCGAACGTACACTTCAGGATTTATGGCTGGGAAAACAATTTCCCAAAATATCTGCGTGAATGTAAGGCAGAGCTGCACCACATTATAATGGTGAGTATTCTTGCTCAAAATGGAAGTGCTAAACTTCAGGCATGACTCTGTGCCTGAGACGATCCAAAAAACTTCTCAGCAGCCGGGCTCGCTCACTGCTGTGCAGGCAGAGCAGCCGCCTCCTTCCCTCTCCTCTTCCCCCTCCAGGTAGCACCACCACAATACGGATTTGTCGTTCAGCCCTGCTTTTTAAAACAAATTCCCCTCGATGCTGCCACTGGGACAGTTTCCCAGCTGCTGCCCTCCAGTTGTTCAATCCTGAAATGGTTCCCTCTGAAGATTATTACACTGATTTTTCATGTGCCGAAACGCAGAGGGAAATAAACGTTAATGTGAACCTAGCAGTATTGTTCAAACAGCAAGAAAGCCTCCCCTTCCCTCCTCCTCCTGCTTAAAACTGCAAAAATTAAATCCATAAGGGCGTTTATAGAGAACGTCTTATTTAGGGAACAAAACAGAAGTGACTGACACAGTTATTTGTCATTGCTGGTAAATAAATTTGCGCAGCTTACAATGTTTACCCTGGAGTACCGGCGGAAGATCCATTCGTGATGCATTAGAAACGAGCCTCAATGACAAACTTCAGCTCTCCGCTCTAGCAAAGCTGATGTATTGACTAGACAGGTAGATATTAGGTACTCTGACTGTCTGGATGCTATGGAAATCACGCTGCACGCATCTGACCATTGTCAATGGCAGAAGACAAGTACCAGCCTCATTCTTATTCTAGCCAGGAAAAAGGCCTCGTCTGCATTAGCCTTTTTACTGAAAGGCTGCCATATTTGTCAGTTCAGACGCATGTAAGATAAGCTCCTTCCCCGTTATCTAATATTTCACCAGGCAGTGGAAACGAAGGATAAGCAGAACCTAATAGTCTATGTGGGCAGGAGATCTTGAATGCTGTCAAGCTCAGCACAAGGCTTGGATGCCCGAGACAAGGGGAAGTTTACGGCAGAAGCTAATCACTTCATTTCCAAGAAAAAAAAAAAACAAACAATAAAAAAAAAAAAAAAAACAACAAAAAAAAGGGATTTGGAGAAACTGTTATGACTTATCCTGACTACGCGGCAAGCCGGGCGACAGATGTAAAACCCTTAGTGCAGCATTACACTCGGCGCCGCTCCCTCCCCGAAATGCAGGTGCCACTGGGCTGAAATTGCAGTCCAGTGAAAGAGGATTGAAGGGGGGGGGCTGTAAAACTGCTGCCTTCCCCGGGCGGCTGCAGGAAACAGACGGGCAGCCGGGGCCCTGTCCCTCCTGGCAGTCACCAGCCACGGCCGCTGCCAGCCCAGCGTGTGGGCCCCCAGGGTCCCCGTCCCGTGGCGCAGTGGCACACGGACGGTCACGGGAGGCCTGTCCGCAGCCAGCCTCGTGCTCCCGGGCGCCAGCACTCGCTGTGCCCGCAGCAGAGCCCAGCGGGGGAACACGCGTGAGGCACACGAGCCCTCACGGAAAACAGAGCCTCGCCTGTGTCTATTTTTAGGCCTGGCAACCTCGAGGGTGTTCGAGGCCGCCTTTATCTTGGTGACCGCCTACCTCGTAGCGACCGACCTGGCCACCACGGAGAGCTGCCTTCGCGGGGGCTGGCAAGAGGCCGTGCAGGGCCGTGCCTCCCCAGCACGGGGGACAGGGCACAAGGGGCCTCGTGCTCCGCGTCCCCACCAGCCTGCTGCACGGCGTGCTAAATCACACCCCTCCTTGGGGACGTGGAGAATTTCTCTGCCTTTTCTCACGTGAACCTTGGTTTTGTGTTTTTTAAATCGCGCAGGGAATTAGGAGGTAGCAGAAAGCACTTAAATGAAAATGACCTGTTTCATGTTGCTGGGAATGGAAAGGGAAGAGCAAGCAGCCAGGAACTGGTGCCATGTGTAGTCTTGTAGCTGGCCCACAGAATCATAGAAAATCCCGAGCTGGAAGGGACCCACAAGGATCACAGAATTGTGCCTATTGCAATGCCACACGACCCTTCCAGTGAGGAAATTTCTCATAATATCCAACCTAAACGTCCCCTGGCGCAACTTGAGGCCATTTCCCTTCATCTTATCACTTGGTGCTTGGGAGAAGAGCCCAATCCCCTCCTTGCTATAGCCTCCTATAAGGACCATCGAGTCCACCTCCTGGCTGCACACCGGGCCAGCCAAAAATCAGACCGTGTGTCTGAGAGCGTTGTCCAAACTCTTCTTCAACTCCGGCAGGCTCGGTGCCATGACCACTGCCCCGGGGAGCCTGTCCCAGTGCCCGACCTCCCTCTGGGTGCAGACCCTTTCCTTAACCCCCAGCCTGACCCTCCCCTGTCCCAGCTCCATGCCGTTCCCTCGGGTCCTGTCGCTGTCCCCAGAGAGCAGAGCTCAGCGCCTGCCCCTCCGCTCCCCTCGTGAGGGAGCTGCAGGCCGCCATGAGGCCTCCCCTCAGCCTCAGACATCTTCTTCCCCTTCAGGCCTATCTGGAGCTGGACCCTGGCCCATCTCCGTTTCTCTTCAAAAAACAAACTGTGTCAACTGGACATGAGTACTCGCTCCTCACACAGGAATAAGGTGCCACAGGGTAGCTGCTGCACAGGAACTGCCCTGAGCTATAGGCAGGATCATCCCAGCAGCCTCGGTGTACCGGGAGGCATTGTGGTGGACGGCCGGATCACCACGTCCCCACTGACCTGGTCAGGCTGCTCATCCCTGGGCACCTCGGGCAAAGGCTGGTGCCAGCACCCAGGCACAGGTCCCCTCCATATCGCAGCTGTGAGCGAGGAGCACAGGGCAGCAGGGCTGCCACGGCCATGCCCTCCACCTTGGGCATGGAGGAGAGCAGCTCTTGTACTTAAGGAGCATTGATGCCAGAAATGCAAAAACAAGAGAAAGGCTATGGCAGCTTTTCAAAGTGTTATAGTTTCACTCTTCATTTCATAAAATGCAGAAGTGTTTTACCTAAAAACTGGGAAAAAAATACAAACTGATGGTCTGCCTTCACCCTTTACAGTCTTCCATCTCTGCCAGTGATTCTCACACAAAACCATGGAGAATGTGTTCAGTTTTCTGTTGCTACATCACCTCTGGATCCCAGCTGCAGGGGCAGTGCAGCCTCATGAGCACCTGTGGTAGGACTGAGTGAAAAGTTTCTGGAGAAAAGTGCATTTCACGTAGCCATACACCACCACCTCTTCCTTCTGCTTCACATTCCAGCTACCGCTCAAAAGCTCGCATAGAAATAAATAATCTTATTCTCTCTGCTTTTTAATATCCTTTTTGATATTCTTTTTTCAGTTTTCCTAAGCCTTGATTAGACAGCCATGTCTACTTTAAAAGCAGTCTCTAGCAAGTCCATTCTCTAATGAAACAACTGGGGCAGAATGGCTCTCTGTTAATGTTACATTTAGTCATTAAAAATGTGCATTTGTGATTCTAAAAGCTGCTACAGGCAAAACACAACAGAGAGATACACACTCGGATTTACATTTAGTTTCCAGCCTGGTAGATTCAGTGAAACTAAAATTAACATTTCCACCTTTTATATGCATTTAAGGACAAATATACATTGAATCGTAACTACCACTGTTGTACACATCTGAATCATCTTGCAGCGGAGGACTAAATGCCTTTTCAGAAACCTAAATAATTTAGCCTCATAATAGTGTGAAGTGTGTGAAGACACTTTTATATGCCACTGCATTAGACCTGGGGTACAGCACAGGGGGTGTCGGCACCTTAAAGCATGGCTTTTGCTGGAAATACACGTGGCCAATAGATACAGGAACAAAAACACTTGAACTGGACTGGAAACTATCACTAAATGATACTAATAGATAATCCAAATCATTATAATAACAAATAATGCAAACTACACAGTGCGATCTTTAATTATGAAGAACTACAAGGACCCGGGTTTCACATTTCATCCATGCTTGTTAAGCAACATATTGGTAAAATGAGTTCATTCTCACTATTTGTTTGTATTGCAGGAACACAGAGATCCTTCAATCAAGAATCACAGCTCCAGTGGCCTGGGCAACATGTAATTAAAAAAAAAATAAAATAAAATAAAGACAGTCCTTACATCTACAGTCTTGAGGTTGAACTACGACAAAAAAAAGATGCATTGCTTAGAAAAGAGTAAGAGCAAAATGCTCACATCCACTGCGCAAAATTCTGGGAACTCTCAGCTCTTCAGCTGCCTAACCGATAAGAACCCAAACAAACCCTGAAGGAAGACTTTCCACGATGTTGACAGCAAATATTATTTCCCATATATCAGGTACCATCTAGTGAATCACCAAGACAACTTGCTCTTGTACTAGGACAAACTCCAGCCGAGCCACAGGCAGGAAACACGCAGCCAGGCTAAAGGGGTAACAGGAGGAATTCATTGCACACATCCATTCCATTTTCTGCATTCCAGATGCTTTGTGCTCTCTTTTTCTGAACAGTGAAAGAAACAGGGAAAACAAGGCCTAAATACTACCACAAATAAAGCTGTTTATTACTAATCCTGGAGTATTTTTGGTGTCTCAAAAACAACACCAGGAAATAATTACATGTTTTTTTTAAAAATGCAATCTGAAAGGTTCGAACTCAAGTAAAAGCATATGAACTAGATGGACACATAGTTTAAATTCTGTGGTCGTAGTACCTAACAGTCCTCTTCACCACCAGCAGCTGGAAAAAAGAAAACCACCAAGAAGCTGCTTACATGTTTTTCTGTCACCCAGACTTTCCTTTCCTTCCAAGCTATGCAGACCAGAAACAGAAAACTACACCTTGTTTTCCCATCACAGTTGGCAAAATTCACAGCCCAACTTCAAATAACCACTGACAATTTTTTTCACAACTCCGTGAAACGGGCAATCTTTAATAATTTGCTCCTGCAGTGCCAAGCAGAGTGCCAAAAAAAAACAAGGAGAAAAAAAAGAAAAAAAAGAATCCATAGGGAGAAGCAGAGATGAATCAAAACCAAACTAAGTTTCAATCTAAACAAATGCAAAAAACCAGGTGAGATGAAGCATGCACCAAAGCAGGGGCTTGGAAGTGATGACCTAACGGGCTCTTCGGGCTCTATAGCCCAGGAGCTCCTGGCACAACCGCCCTATCTGCAGCATCCCTGCGCTGGAAGGAAAAGTCTCTCTGTAGAGCTCATCCATTAAAAAGTGGCTCTTCAGGCTATTGTAAGACAATAATTTAGAGTGCTAGATTTACTTTGCGCTTTGTTGCTGAGGAGAGCAGAAACAAACTTATTGTTCCTCTCCTACGGTGTTTTAAAAGCAGAATGCAATTTCAAGGGCAGATCAAAGTTAGACTAATTATTTCCTTTCTGCATATCCTATAACTAAGTGTAACAGGTCACTAGGGAAGGGTGAAACAAAAGATGAATCTATTTTCACACACTAACAACAAACACTGAGAAACAAGGACCTTATTTATATAATAAAAAAGATGCATACGGGAAAACATCAAAGCCTGCATGAAATATCCGAGCCCACAAATATATCACCAACGGTGCCTCAATAACGAGGGAAATAATCTGGCTCTTCTCTTTCTTCACACTTACTTCAAATTGCACATAATGCTGAGGTGATTAAATCCTTCAAGAGCCTTTAGCACTCCTGATCGTGAGGGTTTGGTAACTCTAGTATTGCCCACTTGAAGTTAATCCTGTGACTGAAAAAACTACAGCGTTTCCATTGTTTTGTGTTGTTTAGAAACATTCAAATTTACTAAGGCCGTACCATAAACATTTAGACTGCAGTCAGGCAGGCTAGAAACATGCTTTGTTGTAATTTTTTAATGAAACTTGACCTTCTTTTTTAAACAGTTCCAGGAACCAGGGCTTTAAAGTACTCCAGCTACCGTGAGAACTGAAGAGTGGTCAAGAATATAATTTGCCCCTAGAAACTCGCAGAAGCAAATAGTTATTGTACTGCATTAATTCCTCTCGAGGAAATCTTGGCAGGATTTTGCTTACGTTACTGTTCCTTTGTCCTTTTCCCAGGTTACTTCAGCTGCTAGTGGAGAAACTGCAAGCTCTTGGGGGAGGAAGCAGTACGCAAGGCTGGCGTTGTGTCCGTCAGCAGTCGCAGCAGGGTGTTGTCCAGCTCTCCGAGCTCACCCACTGCTTCAGAGCACCTCCGCCCGGTATGATGACCCCAGCACACAGGGACTCTTACGGACAGCATACAATACAAAATGGCATCTGCCAGGGTCAGGCAATTGCCCGCTTTCTATAGACCCGTTTAACTCTCCAGGACTCAAAAGAGAGCATTTAGTATATGAGCAGCACTGCTTGTTCTTTCAAGATCTTCCCCAGGAAAATGTGCTCTTGGAGGATGCACTTTTTTCCCCTCAAAAGAGGCTCCCTGGAACAGAAGGAGAAAAGGAAACAGGCTTTTCCAAGGCAGAAATCCAGGGGTGTTCAGAAGAATTCCTCCTGACCAGGACGGAGCAAGGACGTGACACAGGGAATGGGCATGAGCGGGACGGAGGGATGGTCGCAACTGCAAGGAGCACACGGCCACTGCCGTCAGCTGGGCTTGCAGAAGTGGCAAGATGTGCAGTCCTGCAGGAGTGCTGCCTTGTGTATTTGTTGCTCTCTTTGTGAAGGAAAGGCTGTCACCTGGCTCCCGTCCAGGGAAGGCTGCACGTACCGGGCCGAACGTACGGCGAGGAGTACCGCCTGGCACACAGCAGTGTGACTGGCGCACCTCAGTTTCTACAAGAAATCTCGGAGCAAACCCAAACTCCTTCTCCATTTCTACACACAAATAAAGGGCCTTTTATTTGCTTAACAGTGCCTTTTTTTTTCCCTCTCTTTGTAATGAGCGTCCTTTTACTGTTCCTTGACGAAGAGTACAGATACAGGCATTTCTCACCCACACAGTACTCAAATGACTTTCAAACCTTTGTGTTAGCTTGTCATTTTTTGCAGCTTTCACACCCCTATTGATACAAAGCTTAGACAAACCCTGAAAACTAAGGATCTCTCCAGACATGTCTAGACTCTCAGTTCAACAAGGCACAATATTTTTGAACTCTCTAACCTCTATGGGAGGTGACCAAAGCCAGCTCAGACAGACTAAACTGACACACCGCCAGCTAATACCCTGAACACCTTAAAATGCAAATAGCTCTAATCTTATTAAAAATGATGCAATTCACCCCACCGCAACAGCGCGAGGGGGAAGGGAAGCAAAACGGTGACACAGGCTACTGTTCTCATCAGACAAACAAAGCTGTAACATTTATGTTTTTTTTTTTTTTCTCCAATTATTATTAAAGAAGTCTGAGAACGAGGAATTATTATTTTCTTTTAATCCACGTTGAGCCTGGTAAAAGACTATATCTAGGCTAAGCGTGGGAGGTGAAGAACTGCCACCATCTCCCAAAGACATGACTAATGCAAGATTTGGTAAGGCAGAAAGACAATGCCAAGTCTTTCCTCATACAGAGCAAGTTGGATGAAAGCAAGTATGTAGGAAGGCAGCTGCATCATGCCCGTGTAGGCTCATGCCGTACCCGCCATTATAAAACAGGCACCTTACGAACTCCGATGGAGCAAACAATTTAGAAAAGCAACAAAAAAGTCGCTTTTTGCAAGCCAGGCTTTCATATTATCCTGCCTCCTACCCCAGAGGTGGGACAGCAGTTATATGGGACACGCTCCCATATAACACAGAGGCTGGGCAGTTACGGGGCAGTTCGTGCAGAAGGCCCTATGCCGTGGATGCAGTGAGCCTCACACATCACCTGACTGGAATTGCCTAAAACCTCCTCATTTACAACCAGGTAACGAACGGCCTCGATTTCCACTCGTACAGGGCAAGCGCCGCAGACATAAGGTACACACGGACTAGCAAAAACTTCTTCGTTTTGATGGGGCTACTCATAATTAGTCGTGGCGAGAGAACGCTGCCCTGGGTTTCCGCATGCCCTGCCAGCAAAAAGATTTCCAGCTGCCTTCCAAAGACTCCAGAGCTCTGAGCCTGGCCCTCACTGCAAATGCTTCAAGTGAGGTTGCATGGCTCCAGGCCTGGGATTACTCGCATTTCTGGATATCCGCCTTATTCCTTCTCCATTCCTTCACTTTCTTCTCCAGCAGAAATGTATGAGCAACCAGGGCTATCCAAGTATCAAAAAGGACATGGGAAATAACGCAGTACCAATGGGCGAGCTGTGCTACAGTAGCACAGAAGCCTTCCAGCCATGCTCATGAGCAAAGGTGTACAGAAGAAAGGACTGCTGGAGTTTCAGACGCAGTTTAGTGTGGTAATCTGCAACTGGTCAGCCCCAGAACACGGATCCTACCACAAGAAAGACCTGTCAAAAATAAAAAACTAATCATACTATAACCACCAGGGCATCATCAGACATACATTTGCCTTCAGATCATGGATTGCTGTTAAGTTGGGGTAAATCTCTTCTCAGCTGAGGTCTCAAAGTAAAACAAAACGTATCAGCTGAGACAAAATGAACCAAACACCTTAGGGCCTACAGATGCTGTCCCAGCCGGACACACAGACGCACGGTTCTGCCTGCCTTGGATCATATGAGCATAAAGGGTCACTGCGAACTGTTCTCGGATGAGCTTTCCCATGCCATTAAGCAAATTCTAACCAATCTGCTGAAAATCCTGGTTCAGGCCGGATCACAAATGAAAGGATGGAACAATCCCCACAAGTTACCTGGGTTTTGCTGCTACTGCAATGGATTTGAGAGGAGGAAGCTGGTGAGGGTCTGCCAGCCACCAAAGAGCCAGCACGAATGGCAGCAGTTAAGGGAGACCTGCGGGGAATAGTCAGGAGCTGGATACAAAACTCCAGGGTGAGAGTGGGAAACACAGCTGTTTGCCTGCAGCACACTAGCTGGAAAGACCCTGGCTATAGTAGCTGCTGATCCTCTAAAGAGTTCCAAAACCAGCAGGCAGCACGGCTGGCTTTCTCTCTTACAAGTTGTACTAGATGATAAAATAGGCCAATTCTACTGACAACAACAACAAAATCTGCCACTGTGAGACACTTTGAGCAATACCTATGCCGTGGCTTGTTTTTCCAGCTGACACAGAGGCCCAGTTGCAGAGAACCTTGGGTGGTTACTGCTGGTTACTACGTAGTGCTATCAATTCCAGACTCTCATAGCCTCCAAATTATTGCTGAGTGTCTTTGAAGTCCAAAACGAAGTCCTTGTCACCATCCAGACTGCTTTGAAGATCTTTCTCCTGCAGGACTGGAGCGTTCACATGGAGAGGCCAGGACTTTATGTTGACTTTAGTCTCAGGTTGAGTTGGCAAAAGAAATGGGAAATCTAAGTGCATGGTGGAGCACCAGGACAGCAAGGTGGGTGGTTCAGGGTTTTCTTTCAGCCCTGCAGACTCCACAGAATCTAAATCCAGCTCAAGGGACAACACCGTTGGAACAGGATAGTGTAAAAAAGGAGACGGGAGGGCTTCTAGTTACAAGCCCCACCTTCAAATTGCTAGAAAGACTTGGGTCAGTCATTCCTAGTCAATAACCTAAGACCCCTGGTGCAGAGCTTCACCCAGGGAAAGAATTTTGCTCACGTCTTTTGCTCCTCTTCTTTGGCTCTGGCCCCAGTACAGCACTGCTGACTGTCTAGCTCCCATCATCTGGCATCTGGAGACAGGAAATCGGAGAGACACCACAGTATTGGGACGGTAGAGCTGCCAGCAACAAAGAGGCAGGAGATAAGGTATCTCCTCTGCAAACCCCCATGACCGCACTCAGTAAATCCATGTGATGATCACCTCTCTACCACAGAAAAGGAAAAGATCTAAAAAAATCTCTGAACACTGAAAGGGGAATTGGGAAATGTTGTGCCATTTTCCTTCACGCTGCTAGCTCACCGAGGTCACTGAGTGCAAGGGAGGGACGGTAGATGGACCACAGATGTTCTGCACGGCACGCACCGCTGCACCTCAAAGCTACAGCATCGGAAAAAAACAAGAACTGTAATGACACTTGCAGTTTAACAGTTCTGAGTGCTGTTACTGCTAGCCCTCCACCTTTGCCACCTGCCAGGGATGGCGTAGGGCAGAAGGAACTGTGGTGATCACCAGATAAAGCAGAGGAGAGACCTGGGCATTCCACATGTGTCTGTGATATGAAAGATTTTTTTTTTTTTTCCCTTTAGGCAATTTGCTTGGATCACCTCACCAGCACCTATGAAGGGGAAGTAAGTCATTTTTGTGTGTGCACAACCATCATCTCCTTTGGGCTGGAAGAGCCACGGGAGGTGTCACACTGCCCACTGCCCAGCCAGCGCTGAGCCCAGACCAGGCTGCAATGTATATTCTGCCAATTGCACCGACTTTAAGAAACGCTCTTTACCTCAGGACAAGGATAGAACTAGTCTAGTTTAAATCAATTATTGTCTAAAAATACATCGAATCAGTATTTCTTGGGTCTAAGTAGGTCTGGCAGGGGTTTCTGTAAACAGTCCATCTTGGCAACTGGAAATATTTCTCCTAGCATGAGAGCACTTAAAGACTTCATAAAGTTGTACAGGAATTGTCTCTTACCTCTACACAGCCTATATGAGTGAAGAATCCTTCAGACAATGTAGGTTAGACCTGCTTCTTCAAAGGAATAAGCTACAGCAGCATTTTATTTTATTTTTAAAATCATTTCATCTACCATGCAGTTTCTGCTGGCACAGCTGAATGTGTTAGGAGAGTGATTTACGCACAGCCCTCGCTGACGTACCAACATTTTCCAGTGCACACTAAGCTGCAGTCATTAACTAAGAGAAGTTTTGAGTACAACAAGTTTAAAGGAGCTCCCCAACCAGTTCAGAAATACATGTCAGGCAATTTTTAGATGTATAGCAAACAAGTCACTGATAATCTTCCCTTTACAGCTGAGACTTGCCTTTCAAGACGTTCAATGCTGTCATTGTGGTCAGTTTAGGAAAAGCACCTTGTGACGCTTACGATTACCAAAAATAAAAAATGTTAGAAGAGTGAGGCAAAATTTTAGCAGTAAATCATATAGTTTTACATTCTGAGGAATACCCAGTGTTTTACCCTTGAGATTGCTTTAGTGTGGTGTGGATAAAATCAATATGAGCAGATTTGATACCTGAAGAACTCTCCGAGTAACATAAAATCATGTGTTTTCAGATGTACCACTGCTGTAACAACTCTGCTTGTATCCCTTGCACAAGGGTAAGCAATTTTTGAAACTCACTGGTTCAGAGCTGTCCTATACATAGGATTCCTGAAACTGAAAGACTACTTTTTTTTTTTTAAGGAAATAATTACATGTGCTTTTGTTAGTTTCCTCATTCTGCTCTCACCGCTGATTCCAGAGGGTTTGTTTTCCCTTGCCCAAAATGACCCATTGCTGCTATCACAAGCTAAAATTACACATAGCTGGCACATACACTGAGAAATATGAAGGATCATTTTTAATGTGATTTGCTATAAAGGCAAAACAGCAGTTACAAATCAGTTGACCTACTTCTGCTATAACTTATCATATTTAAACAAACAATCCAAAAAACGCTCTTCGGAAAAGAAAAATCACCTCAGAAACTTAACTGTGGTAGAGAAAAAGGTAGAGACACCATTACCTACTTAATTCCTTAGGGGAAAGAAAAATGGTAGTAGGAAATAAGACTAGCTGTAATATAAAAGGAGGAAAAGACGGTAAGCTTTGGAAGATCTGGGTCATCAGGATGATATTTCCGCATTTTTTTAAAGCTAGGTCGCAACATTCCTAGGTTGAGGAAAACACTTTCCTTGGTCTCACAGCAAGCCCACCACGGGGATGCCAGTGGCCTGGCATCTCCTCTTCCAGTCCTTCATGTCCCACACCTTCAAAACCAGAGACTGGACGCTCTCCTGGAGAGCCAGGCCTCCCGTACGTTTGAAGGAAGAGGGCCAGGACTAAAGACACGTCACCTACAAAACACGTCCCGGTGGGTATGAGTGGAGCCATCTGTTCTAGCACCATCATTTATTTTCACCTATTTGTGCTACTTTCTCCTTGAGCGGGCCACAGAGAGCACCTCATCGGCTGGTTTCCCTTTTCGCCGCTGGCAGGGATCCCGGTCCCGCCGACGGGGCTGGCAAGCCGCCTGTTGATTTCAGCGGGAAGAGGATCAGGCCCGGTCCTGCCACGGCTGCTCACGCAAGCACTCGGCTCCACCCTTCGTTTCTCACATCGCTCCCTGCTCCGGTTTCCAGCAAGCAGAGCCAAAACGGAGCTACGGAGCCCCGTTGCCATGTGCTGTCCCTCAGAGCCCCCGTGCCACCGCTCGGTCGGGCCTGATACCTCACGGCCACGTCCCACCCTCACCTGCCAGCTCCAGGCCCTCTGCAAGAAGGACCCAGCGGCGGCCGGGCGCCATTTTGTCCCTCTGTCGAGGGCCGTGGCTGTCCCGGGCTGTGGGAAAGCCAGGAGTCGAGGAAGCCATCTCAAATACTGTGACATTTGCACTTTTTCTTAAAAGTCCCCGTTTCCTGGAGTCATGTTTCTTCTTGAGAAACTTGGCTTTCGTTTAAAGGCTAATCCTTCCGGGTTCCCGTAATTGCAGGGGACAGCCTGAAAATCTGGCTGCAGAGTTTCCCAAGAGGAAATAAAAACCCAGTAAACAATAAAAAGAACTGGAAGATTTTCTTGATGTCATTTGTTGATTTTTCTTAACATTGCTATTTTAAGCAATTCTCTCTCTCTCTTTATTTTTTTCTTTTTTTTTAAGGCTTGGCAGATGATTTTTGAATGCTTCAGATTGGCAATTTGCTCTGAGCTAAATTCTGATTCAGACTGCCATCAATGAAGATTAAAAAAAAAAATGTTCCTTCACTGTTTGTCAGCGTTATCCCATACTCATTAATTACATTTTAATATCTATTCTTTTATAGTGATACTTTAAACCTCTTTCTTGGACTAGATACAAACTTGGGAAACAAAGCCTGTTCCCAATCTAGAAAACCCTCCAGGCAACTAAGAGACTCGGAGCTCATTTTATGCTTATGAAGCTGGTGCAGGAATTGTAAATATATACCTAGGAGACACTGGAGATTGGAGAAGAAAAGCTGACTGCTGCCCTTTGCAATTGGACATTTTACAAATAAGTATGTAATTGGGCTTTAGTTGCTGACCTGTGTAATGTGCGCTTTTCCAGTATTTCCAACTCAAATGAAATGATGCTCATTAGAAAAATGTTCGGCTTGCATTATTCCAAAGCTTAAAACTGCTCTTCCCTAAGCAGAACTGAAATAGAAAGCAAGGATATATTTCATGTATATACACACACACTTCAAAAAAAAAAAAAAAAAAAAAAAAAGGCAACACTTTTTGCCCTTAGTATTGCAAGATACACAGCTTGGACAACTGCAGATGTTTAAGAAGAAGCCCTTACAGCACTTAAAGAAAAGGAAAGAAAGAAGAGAATTGTATTTGCTTAACGTCTACGTATTTTATGCACGTGTGTGCAAGAGCCTGCATTAGCTGTAACCCTCCCTCCGCATTGTTGATTAAAGAAATAACAGAAAAGAATGAGACTTTCAGTGCAGCTGGGTCAGCTCGTACCACGGGACTCGTATCTGGCACGGGCACGGCCCAGCTGTGCAGAGTATCTTATGCCAATGTCACGACCCAGCTACTACAGACCAGGGCTATTGCACAGTGGTTAGCAAGCTCCAGCAACAGGCTGCTGTGGCTGTAAATATGTAACCCTGTCTCGTCCCCGGCCACCTGGAGCCATGCCTGAATGAGAAAAGTTCCTGAGCTCAGACTGGCACTGACAAAGACGCTGATGCATCCCAGGTCTTATGAGCCTGCACGCTTCAGCTGCTTACAATAACCCTCCTCAGCAAGCAGCATCAGATGGGCAGGACTGTCTGTGCCTGGTTCACTTGGATGGAAACTCTTCCCACAGCCCCAGAACGAAACCCCCTGTGTTTCCCCTTGCTTACCCAGCCCCGGGCAGCCATCCTTCTCCGTCAGCCAACATGAGAAAAGCTGATACAGAGAAATACTTACAAGGAGCTATTGCAAGTAATTTTTTTAATGGGATTTTGAGTCTGGGCTCCATAGAACACACACATGAGGGTCTCTGGATTGGCCTCTAATGAACTATACCACCATCGCAGCAGGAAAATGCTATTTACTTAAATTCTTTGATGCCAGAAGTGAGGGGCAGGAGGTTGCAGAAGAGATTTTCAGCAGCAAAGGAATTATAAACAAAACAAAACATTGCAGCAAGCTCTGAGACAACTTGAATACAATACATTTGACTCCAGGTTTAGCCCTGTCAGCCAAATAGGAAAAATACAAGTTATGTTGGAGAAGTCAGTCTTGGAAACATAGACTGGACTGCTCTTCTCACCTCTCCTAGCTTTTTTTTTGTGTGTGTTTTGTTTTGTTTTGTTTTGTTTTGCAGTAGCTCTATGAATTTCTGGGGAAAATTAGCAAGCCTCAAAACTTTATGAGAAAAGTAGAGATGACTAAATAAAATGTATTTGGTTTTGGTGCTAATGAGCAAGATTCAAAGACTTACTTCTGAGAAAAATAATAGCGACATGCTACCAGGTGACTGAAGAAACAGCAAGAGAGGCTGGAGGAGCTGCCACTGCCATGAAAATAATAAGCAGTTCCAGGCAGCGTGCCTCCGCTCAGGGAAGAGATGGGACGAGATAAAAGCCCCAGGAGAACACACCGCTATCAGGACTGACTCCAAGTTTCTACACCTGCAAAACATTCTCATGTGTTCCCAGCAAAGCCTGGGCTTTTACCTAGGATTTTAATACAAACCAAACAACACTGGGAATAAGCCATGTAGAAATTTCAAATTAACAAATCCTTTTCATCTCACAACTCTCCCCAAAAGACTTCAGATCTCACCTAAGCGTCGACGATGAAGGTAAGACCCTAAAGTAAAATATTTCTCAAAAGTACAACTACAATTTGGGGGCAAAACAATATTGATTCTTCCAGAAAATCCCTGTCCCCTTCTAAAATGATTTAAAAAATACTTGTCTAGGGTATACACACATCCAGAAGACAGATGTGTTTACAATGCAAAATACATCAGCCTGTGCTGAGAAGTCAGGGACTGCCAATTGACCTCACCATGACTGCTTAACGAGCAGTTTTTCCCAAAGGTAGACTTCAAAGAACTTCTGAATAGAGAATGCAAGAGTTTATTTTGTTCTTTTGTTGCTCTGTTTGTTTGTTTTCTTTTTCTTTTTGTTTTGTTTTGTGTTTTTGGTTTTTGCTCTGCGATGATCTAGCATGACGGAGAAAGATCTGAATAATCATTTCCTGGTTTGTTCTTGAATTTTAAATTTAGTGAGACCAGAAAAATCACATCAGTCATTCTCTCCATTCCCACAGAGGGTTTTTTTTGTGGAGGCCTCTGGAAAATTCTTCCATTTCACCAAGTGTAGACTTTCAACCAAACGTTCCCTAGGATTAAGCTAATATTCACAACTACACAGGGAAAAAAATGCAGTGAATACCAATCCTTCCTTCTCTAGACTGCTCAGCTTAAAGTAGGTTCAAGTAGAAACCACTCTTGGGTGCTTGAGGAACTGCTGAGCCCTGAAGTTCTGAAAAAAAAAGTAAAAATCACCAATCTAACAAGTAATAAAACCCTTCAAATAGTTCCCCCATTCTCTTTTTCTCTTTTTACATGTGTATTTTTCAATCATACAGATTGTTCTGTGCAGAGAAACCTAACGGTGTGTTCTCCCACACTTTCCATATCTTTCAGGAGTTTATTTTTGGCTCTAGGTGTTTCTTGGACTATGTACACAACTAAGGACAGGAGGACTCTTACATCCATTTTCTCACATGGAAAATTGGACTCCAGTTCTGATTTCTTCCACTGTGGCTGAAGTCAACGAAAACCTCGGTGAAAACAACCGAGATATTCTGGTGGAAACTTAAGAAAAAAAAATAAATAAAAAGAATTAGGCTATTGCCTCACTACAGAAGTAGTTCGGTGATGTATGTTTATGCCGTGACATTTTTCGAACGCACACTAATAGGGATACTTGGCTTGCATATTTCACAAATTCCTTAAGATCCTGATACTTCTTCCTGGGACTAGCTCTTCATTAAATTTAATGACTCCTCAAACCAGAAAAGAGAAAATGTCAATACCACCTGCTAGCTTTAGTGAAAGCTACCTGGGTAAATGCAGAATGTGGCAAAATATGAATATGGGCTTGGTCAAAAAAATTATACTGGAGACTTCTGACATTTAGTGGGATTGTGAATGTTTTCTTGAACATGCTAATGCACACACAAAGGAAAAAATAAACAAACAAATAAACAAGAACTGTTTGAAGACAAATTCCTGTCTACAGTCCTCCCCACCCAGCCAGCCAGCAAATGTGATTTACCAGAAGGAGTTCACAATGCTGCACTGGCTGAGAAAGTACACTGAGAACTTCACAGCAAGCCCAAAATAGCTTGAAAAGAGGAAATGGGTGGGGGTGAGGTTCTTTCTTCTGCTCACAAAGAGCTTCACCAGCCGATACAGATCAAGCAAAAGCAGTCCTGACATGCAGAGCGGCACTTGGTGACAGTCCTCCCCTCTTTTCCCAGTCTGGTCTATTTTAAGTTCACATCGCAGGCAGCTTGGCAGCTACATGTTTCCGAAAGTTGCCCCTGCCACTTCCACGAGTTCAAAGCGTTTGTAAGGGCACAGCTCATAGCACAGAAAATTTTGAGGGGGCAGAAAAGGCACTGCCAAGCTACTGAAGGCAAGTCACCCAAAGAGAGAACACAACCTACCGATACTTAAGCCGAAAACATGCTCAATTTTCCGTACCATATTACTTCTGTTCTAATAAACGCAACATTTCCATTAGCCATCCACGTGCTGATAGTATGCGTGATAGACACCGTGTCTGCTCGAGCAAAGAAAGCAGTGCTCATCAAGAGATTCAGCTGTGCGGGCTGCACTTTGGTAATTTTGTCATAGTCTCTCACCTTCTTAATGTTTTTCCAGAAAGAAAAGAAAATAAAATCAATTGCAAATTAAAAAGGAGGTGTGTGTTCATGTTTGTGTACGCCTGCAGATGCAGAACCAGGAACAAAGAACATGGTGGTTGCATGTGAAACCTTGACTGATTCCCATTAGGTATGAAAGTAATGTAATGGTAATGTGCCCCATTGAGATGTGGGAAGTGAGAGCGTTCTCATCCCCACAAGTCAAGTTTTAAGGTATCTGTAACTACCTGCAAGCCCAGGTCCTCAAGTTCAGCCTGTACACTAATGGGGCTATCGGAACACCATAAATCTGGAATGGCAATCTAAAGCTATTCAAGGAAAGAGAGATTAAAGTTGTCCACAGAGAAAGAGAAGTTGCAAGCCCTTCCCTCTTTATGACGTGCAAAATGATGTGAAAGCTTTCAGGGAATTACACGTGGTTGGTAATTCATACTTTGGTGACATCTGCTTCAAAAGCAGGACAGCAGAGGAAAGGTGCATCACCTCTCTTCTTGCAGAGCAGCCCAAGAACTCACCACTCCCACGCCGAACATCACTGCACACTCACATGAGGGCTCTGTGTTCAGCTGCCACACAAAGTTGGAGAGATTAGCTTAAACTGCTGTAAACAACTCCTATCTGCTGTACTCGAGACCTTTATTCCAACAGCTGGCTGCTCTGTATTCTTGAACTGCACCTGAGTCACCTTCATGTGTTATCCTCAGCGCTCTGGGAAACCCGGGGTTTAGTAAACAGGTTAAGCAAATGAAAAGGTTAGTCAGTATTGTGTTTCAGATGGATGCGAGATGGGATTACACTGAAAGCACGTATATTAACAAAATTAAGAAGAAATGTCTCCAGAATTTTACACAATCTAAACGGCCCACACTGCACAAAAAGAAACCATCCCCAGGTTTTGGGCTTCAGCCTTTCTGACCCGGGTATTGAAGACCATTACCAGCGCTACCAGCGTACAAAGAAAATGGGGTTCTTTGTGCCACAGAGGCTGGATGGCATGGACATTGTGGGTTCCCTGTAGCTGAAAGGAATTAAATTGGAAGGAATAGAGATTAAGAAGACAACTAGACAAAAATATTAGTTATGGAAGATGGAATAGCACAGTTAGGCTTGTATTTACTCCTCGCCATGTGTTAACGTGTATCTGTGCAGCGCAAGGCATGGAATTCAGTGTACTTAAGTACTCTGTTCACCACACAAAAGCGCTTACATGAGATAAAGCAAGCTCTATTAAGAATCAATACTGACATTTAAGAAGGACTCAAGGTTACATCTCTTCATTCATTTTTGTGTTGTGTTGCCCCTTACAATATTTTAGTGACACAAGCCACCACCAGTTTGAACTGAAGCCTCACCAGGGACAAGAACATTAGGTGGGAAGCAACATGATCCAACCAGCATGGCGATAGGTGGAATATCTACAGAGGGTTGGAAGCAATCCAGTCTGTCCTACTCTTCCCTGCACCTCTGTCACTAATCCAGCCGACCCTCCTGTGTCCATCTGCCACTGGTGAGATATGGGAATGGGAAAGAGAAAGACAAGGATAAAAAGGTTTTTCCCCTAAGAGTACTTCTGCTGAATAATAGGAGCAATAGCTAGGAAATAAATATGACCAAGCAGAACAGAAACTTGTTAACTTTTCAGAGGGAAAAACTGCAAGCCAACAGAAAACGTCTGGTGCCAGTATCCCCAGTAACCCCAGCCCTCCACCAGTCCTCTGAGCGGTGGGGATGCACTCCCCCAGCTGCGAGACGAGGTTATTATAACACCTCTGTACGTACACAGACCTCCCACAGAGGTGAAAAAGTTTTTCCAGCTCAATGGCATCAGAGTAAGGCAGCCCCCGCGCTGGGGCTGTGGCATCCGGAGGCGCAGCACCTACGAGTCCCGTCGCGAACCGCAGCGCCGCGGTGCCACACGCAGCCCACGCGCACCAGGAGACTGCAAATAATTTAGGTTCGGTGGCCACAAAAGGCAAAGGGCAATTAGAAGAAGAGGCACAGAGGGATGAGCCCGGGGTCCTGAACGCCAGCTGAAGGCAAGGGGACAAGCTGAGAAGAAAACCCAAGGTCACGCCTATGATGCTGTAAAAGCCGGACTTGTGGAGAAGCCGCGCGCACGACGTACCTTGCCTTGCATGGCATAGGTGCACCCCTTGCTTTTAATAGACAGCACTCTCCTTCCTCATCTGTCCTTTCCCCTAATCCATGCAGAACGACATCTTCCCAGCTATCTGCAGTGGCATCCCATTACTTTTTTTTTTTTTAATTATTTTTAATCATGCACGGTAATTGCCTACTGTAATATTAATATGTAGTGACGTATATAAAGATCAATCTTGTTCAAAAATCTCACCCCTGTAATCCCTCTGGAGGTCACATCAACACACAATCAGAAGAAGCTAAGAATGGTTGAAATTGTCCTCTTCACTTTAAAAAAAAAAAAAAAGCAGGTTTAAAATATTGTTCTAGCTTTTACTAACGATTAAAAGTCAACATCTAAATCCCTCCTGGAAGTCAAAGAAGTGCCCTTTCACCGTGCCTGCCAGTGAAATTCTCACAGAGATGCCACTGGCTCTGTATTACTAACTTCTGCTGTGTCTCTAACCTTTTCAGCCTCTCGGCTAGCTCGAGGCATGCTCAGAGCCATGTACCCTATCAGTCTGGTGTTCACACATGTTCACTTTAAAAAAAAAAAAAAAAAGACAATATTTCTATGGTACAAGGTTGCTTTTCGAAGATGCCGAACACTCTGTTTCCTGTTGACTACTCAGGAAGCAGTGGATCCTCATCGTTTCTGAGAACTAGGCCATAGAGGTCTTCGAGCTGGGCTGATCCTCACGGCGATGCCATCCTGGGCACGGTTACACGCTCAGTCTTCCAAAGCCAAGCAACAGATCAAGCAAAGAACTGCTCACAACTTCACAACACGAGGCACTCTGCCTACACTAAAATAAAAGGAAAAAAAAAAATCTAAAAATCTGGCTAATCTAAATGCATGAGGGGTGACGTTTTAAACTGTAGCCTATTTTCCTAACAGGAGTATGTCTGGATGAGGCTAAGGATCTGCTCTGAAGCTTCTGTTAGTGCTCCTAGCTGGGAAGGATTTATTAAAAAGAAAATAGCCACTGTGATAAATGACAAGGAAATCAACATTCATCCCACCAGCTCAGCCCCAGCACGGGTAGTGCCAGGAGCTGCCGAGGTGGTTTCTAGCCTGGGAGAAGCACCTGGGGCACCACCATGAGCTACAGACGGGGCGGGCAGGTCCCCAAGGACACGCGCGAGGAGCAGAACCAGCTCTTGGGTGGGACGGGAGTGCACCACGGGGCCAGAGACCGAAACGATGAAACACGTCGGTGAGAAAGGACGAGCAAAAAAAATATGGCAAGCTAAGTCAGATACGACTGATATTTTACATTTGTGACATCTGTCCTTTCCTCTTTTGTCTCCCCTACTTAGGCTACAGGATGTCAGTCTCCTGCTCGAGAAAAGCCCTTGGTGATGTCGGACCCTCCTTAGTGCCGCCATCCTTGGTTGAGCTCAGGCTTTTTGCTGGTGCCCCAGGGGCAGAAGCAGCGGGCAGCAGGGCCACAGGGCCACTTCTTGTTCCCTTCCCTGTCGGTGACACCTGCTGGAGAGCAGGGGCGAAGGCAGGAGAGGCTCTGGGAAGCCCCAGCACCCGGCCCCGGCCGCCTCTCATTGAGGTTTCTTTTTCTGGAAACATTACAGCCAGCCTTGAATAGAAGAGAGTTGTAGGATGGGAAAACAAAACTTGGTGACAGTTGTTAAGGGAGTGACAACAGTGCAATCAACAGACGGGTTCATGTGCAGGGAAGTTTGATTCAGCTGGTTTTTATAGCCGCCTTATTATGTCAGCACTCAGTGTTAGCCGTGGCGGACTGAAATAGCCGCGTCCTTCGACCGCGCAGCCACCGACCCGCTCGCGGGCCTGCAGCTAGGGGTTATTTTGGAATAGCCGCAGCAAGACAAAGCTCCAATCGGCAGAGAATGACTGATTTACAGCCACTTTAAGGTCAACTTGCTTTGCTGCGAAAGGGCAGAAGAGTTTTTGCAGTGTGAGTGGGAATCAGGCCTGGCATTTCAGAAGAGGGAACCCGGCCCCGCTGCCAGAACGCACACGGCGTTTGCTTCGCCCGTGCCTCCCAGAGCGCCTGGGGAAGCCTGGCTTGCTTCAGCTGCCAGGCCATGCCAAAGAAGATGTGAAATCCCCAGATCCACCAAATTAATGTGAACTACAGCAAACGCCTCGATGAACCAACTTCTGTTCCAACCAAGCAGTAACAACAACCTCTTCCATTGCTGTGGCAAGGCCCCGAGACAGGTGATATTTACTCATTTTTCTTGTTAAAAAGGAAACAGAAAACAATTAGGAACATCTATTCAGCTCTTAAAGGAGCAAAAGTTTGTGTATCTTTAAAAAAAAAAAAAGGCCAGTATTTCCATGCAAATATAAACTTATCATGAGCTTCCTGAAGCAGATGCAGCATTACGGCGGTATCGCTGCCGAGAAGGTATCTGCTTTCAAGGGATTTGCATTCTCATCGAGTGCTGGACCAGGTCCAGGCCAGCCGCAGGATAACCACCCTCCATCCTCCCTGCAGACACTCACGGAGACGAGACTGAAGCAGTATCGTTTGTGACAGAAATCAAATCCTGGCCACTGCACTGCTGGGAACACTACAGACAAGAAGAAATATATTTATTTATATATATATATATATATATATTATATATATTTTATATATTATATATTATATATATTATATATTATATATTATATATATTATATATATATATATATATATATATATAGGGAGGAACTGGAATTAAAACAATTCTGTACAGCTCATTTAGATAATACGTTGTCAAGGGACCCAATATGGGAACACGTTATGGATCTAGTAAATGCATGCAAACAACAAGTATCTGCTAACATAAAATATAACTTTAACAAGCAAGAAGGTACAAACGTTAAGCTGACCAGTTAGACAAACAGCTCAGTTACATGCCCAGGTTAACCAAGCTAAATAATACCTCTAGTCAAGTCATACATAAGGCCATGGAGAGCATCCAAAGAACACAATTTGATCAAGTTTTAGTTGGTTCAGATTTCAGCACTAGCACTGTATAGGGGAGGATGGTACCTAACAGTACGCCTCAAAAGGTTCAAAAACCAGTGAGCTTAGTGGAGGCTTACGAACATTAGGATTGCATTACAGGCAGTGGGGGTGTATTCATTGCTCGCTTCTTGGTGTGATGGACCTGTGGATAGACATGAAAATCCCAGCACAGACTGCAGAACAGCTTCTGGGTATTCTCTGCATTGCCATGCACATGGAATCACAGAATCAGAAATTGGCTGAGGCTGGCAGGGCCCTCTGGAGGCCCCCAGCCCCAGCCCCCTGCCCCAGCAGGGCCACCCAGAGCAGGGTGCCCAGCACCACGTCCAGGCGGCTGCTGAAGGTCTCCGTGGGGAGACCCCACGGTCTCTCTGGGCAGCCGCTCCCAGGCACCAAGTGATACGACGAAGGGAAATGGCCTCAAGTTTTCTTCTTTGTGCCCTCCCTTCAGGTGTTTATACCATTATTTATACCCATTCTGCTGCAGTGGGGGAAACCTTTGTGCTGCCCCACTGCACACTGGATAGATAAGCAACTCTTCAGTGCCAGCAAAGCACAGGAATGGGTGAAGCGAAGTGACTGCTCAAGGTGGCAACTGCTCAGTGTTGCCCACATGCCCAATAAATGAGTAATCTTCATGTACTGTTTTCAGGTGAGCTCTAAGATCATCCCCAGTGTCGCAGCATTTGAATTGTTTGGGACCCACAGAGACCCTTAGCCGCCGACAGACCCTTTTGTGAAAACGTCTCGACGACAAGAAAACGTAATGTTTCAGAATGTCCCGGTTGGGCTGTCTTAGCTGTAATACTGGCAACCCAAAATTGTGGACGTGCCCAATGCAAATGGCTGTCAAACACAAAGTCAACACATTACCAAAAATATTAGATAAAATTTATTTTTCAACGGATACCTTTATTTGTACGTCTTGAAGCCACGGTTAAAAATACTTCCTGCTAGAATCTTAGGATTGCTGGTTTGCAGCATTAGTAGAACGAATGTTAAGATCGGTCTCAACAACACGCAGACAGAAATGTCTGTGGGTAAAAGCACCAGGAAAGGCAACATAGCAACTTTACAACAAATAAATAAAGAGTTTTGATAACAGGGACATGAAAGACAGCCATCAAACAGGTAGGCACTGGGGATGGGGTTGTTGGCATCAGGAGCAGAAGGTCCGTGCCTTAGGAACTCTGCAGGATGGATTAGCAGAAGACCTACGCTGTGACAACAAAAAAGGGTGGCAGCAAGGTTGCACCATCCTCTGCATGACATTTCTCCTGCTGTTATCCCAGTGGGGAAGACATAAAGGCACCCACAGTAGGGAAACACAGGAAAAGTGCAGCAAACTAATATTTATCTAGGCTAGAGTAAGCAGGATTCAGAAGTGAAAGGACAGCCCATGGTAACGTGCTCGACTCCCAAAGGATAGAAAAGATCTACCCCCAAAATAAGGTGTCATCACCAGTCAAGCAGAAGTGAAGCGACGTGGTGAGGACTTGGCAGGTGATGTTCCCCGTCCTCCAGGTGCACACAACTGATCCCAGCTAGAGCGTGGAGGTTGTGAGAGTGGGAATGAGACTGGTAAGAGCATGAGCGTGGGAGGAATCAGTTTTGTTTAAAACAGGTATCGCCTTCCCCTTCCTCAACGTCTCACTGAGGTTTCTGCATTAATGCCCTTGTCTTCCTGTGTTGTGATTAAAGCTGAGATTGTCAGAGAACTACTAGGAGCTCCGAGCTGAAACTTGCCGAAAAACACGACGCACTGTGGAAGAACGCAATACCATCACAAAATATGCTGCAAACAAAACATTTGAGGATGGCAGTACCTAAAAAAAGGCAAGACACCAATGGATAAACCCCGTTGCTGTTTATTTTACCTAGCTAACAATTTTTAAAGGGCAACTTGCTCTACCAGAGACAGACTTTTAAGATCGTATTCTTAATAATAATAATGATAATAATAATAATATTAAATTCTTCCACTTTTACATGCCTTTCCAGAGCTCCAGGAGAAGCTCCACCAGTAGATGCATCTGCTGGGTATAGAAGTTTCTCTGTAACACTATGATAGCTCTTCCCACATGGGAATATTCTGGTGCTGAAAACAGTGCACCAGCACTGAAATCAAACTGTATTTCACGCTGTTTTCTAAAGACTTTGTTGCAGCAGTGCACCGGAGCGTCGGGTTCTGAATGCTGGTTGCTCTTCAAGCACCAGTTGCAGTTTTCTGGGATTTATGACTGAAAGGATTAAAAACAAAGAAAACTAAAATAGATCTCCAAAGGATATTAATAGCTCCTTCAAGCTCAGTCACATTCCAGATCTTATTATTACAGAAGAAATATTCCTAAGGTAATAGATAGAGCTTCCTCAATTTAAACAGTTTTCCCAAAGAGTAATTTCTAACTCCTTACGCAAATACCTAATCTGCCGAACACAAACACCCCTGCAAATGATAACTGGGCGATCACTTGCCCCATTTGCACATACACTCAAAGAACAGCTGAAAACTTGTGCCATTTTAAATAGACGTGCGTGCTGCTGTTGTGCAAGCATGCGGCTAATGCCCTGGAAACACCTGATGCCCAACAGCAGCAGCGGGAGCTGCGGGTTCCCAGCACTTGGCAGAGCTGAGCCCTTCCTACACAGGGTTGTAAAGATGCTCACATGCCCATGGAGAGGTGCTGAATAAAACACAGATGTGGACATAATTTCCTTTTTCTATGTGATAATACTGCTGACTATAGCTTTAACATTATAAAATAAGATTTGATCGTTCATTTTAACATCGTTCATTTATTTCCTAAGTATTCTGATCCTTAGCAGATGAAGAAAATGCATTTCCACAAAGCCAAAAGACGAATCATTGTGTTAACTATCACACTGAGAAGACAGAAAGCTTTATCCGTTTATATCACAGCCATGAAAAGGTCCAAGAAGTATGTTAATTAATAGCAATATTAAAAAATAAATCCTCCAGTCATGTGTTCCATTCAATCATATACAACATATATTTTTAAAATGAACAAAACACATCAGCCGTTCGCTGGGGAATTATTTTAAGGTCCTGGTGTCCCTTAGAATCTCTTCTCACGTCTTTAGATGTCTGCCTTTCACTCTCTCGGACTGAAATGTCTAGACACCCAAATTAAGGAGTGACCAATCACCGACAAACTGATCCCTCTGCGCACAAGGTCAGCGCTGCAGAGGCACACACGCACACACACACACTTGCAGCGCGCACCGTGCAGGAGACCTTTATTTGTGCACAAAAATATTGATGTTGCTAAGTGATATGCAGGCGGTCACCAGCCCCAAGTCTTTGTGTTTGTTTATTACTGTGTCTTCTTTCTCGAGTAAACAATGCAATAGTGATGCAGGGATAGAGAACCCTGCTAAATTAAAACAGCTATGGGAACTAATTTATTATGTCTGCATGAGATCAACCTACAACTTTTTTTTTTTTCTTATTTTGTTCCATTAAGTCAGAAGGAAAAAATTTATGAGGAACCTGAAAACACATTTGTCCTGAATGGTCTCAATCATCCTACTTACCTTCCATTAAAAACAATTTATTTGCAAAGATCCCTCTGCATATAAAACATGCTAGAAACAGATTTAAGCACCTTTTTTTTTTTTTTTTTTTTTTTTTTTTTTTTCTGAAGTTAAAATAGTGGTCCTGGCTTAAATTCATATATCTAGTCAATTGGAATAAGAGGCAACCTGGAAATGGTATCTCGTGCCACCGCATTTTACATATGGATTCACTCTGCTTACCTAAAAATTTAATCCAGTTCCATTCAGTTCTAGAATCCAAGTTACTATTAGAAAAAAAAATCTTAGGCAAACAAAAAGCTGCTCAATTCCGTCAGCATGTTTGAGTCATATCAAATGTCAAAAATTGAATCAAAAAGATCCCATGGAGCCTCTCAAAGGCAGGTCCCCAGAAGGTCATCATCCTGTCTGCAAGCATCCTGGGAGGAAATCAGAAAGGTCTGCTCCAGGAAGCTGTCTGATTTCCATGAATTTTGCTAGAGTCAACATGGCAGACCATTTGGCTGCAAATCCTTTTTTCAACAGGAAGATATTTCATCAGGATGCTTTTTGCTAGCTCTATTCATAGAGCTCTGCAATGCCGTAACAACGATCGCTGGACCGAGACCACCCTGCCCCTTACAGACACGTACCACTCCTGACACCTACAGCTAGCTACTTGTGCAGAACATATTGGTAGGAAAATAGTAAGTGTAATTTGACTTTATTGGATTTCATTTTAAGCAGCTAAATATGAAGATGACTAGCAATCTCTGCTGGCAAGCCCAGCTGAAGAATATTTCAGAACCTTTTATACCCTACCTAACAGCAAAAGCTGGAACAATAATATAAAGATGAAAATTAACTGTAATTCAGACAACTTGTTTCTGGTTTTCCTCTAGGTTACTACAAGTCATGTAATAAATCACCAGACAAGCATAAACTTCTCTTTCTAATTGTCATGTACATACAAGCTCCTCCCAAGTTCTGTTTCTTTCTCTACCACTGAAACAACAAGTTTACAAAACCAATGTTCTGCCAAGTGACTCCATTTTACAAGTCCTGATCCATAACCATGCCCAAAGCAGCACTGCTCCAGACCACTTTCTGTTCAGCAGGCCGGATCAGACACAGCAGGAAACTGAAGCGACAGGATAGCTCAGTCCCGTCCTTGCTGGCGCTGTGACTTGCTAGATGAGCTACTAGCCCTGTCTGCCTCAGTTTTTTCATTGCACAACACTAAAAATGTTGCTACCTTCCAAGCAAAAGCACTGTTTAGCTCCCAGAGAGCAAAGACCTGAAGTGATCCCCTTCCAGACAAAAGCAATACTTCGCCTTATCCTCTAGCAACCTACACGGCCAGCTCTGGGAGTGCTCCTGCAGTGATCAAGAGGTGCAAGCATTAAACATGTACTGAATCAATAAATCCATTATAACATTATTTCTGCACATGTACTCTGGACAAACACCTTAGTTGTGGGGTGAGGAAGGAGGACACGAGAAGTTTTTCTTAGAAAAGTTACACATTACTTTAAAATATATATTTTTTTCCAGCAGGCTTCTATTTGCAGCAAGAACGAGACACTTGGGACTTAATGGTAATAGTACTACTTTGAAGTACCTGACTTGCCTTCAACTACAATGTGAGCTGGGAAACAATTCAACATTGATGATGGGCTCTGGGACCCCAGATGCCCCGAGTTGGAAGACTGTGACTGCAGGAACAATAAACTCCCAGCCAACACCAAACCTGTGTGGGACTTGCTGCTCCAGCTGGATGCATACAAGTCCATGGGGCCCAATGGAATTTATCCCAGAGTACTCAGAGAGCTGGCTCGTGTCATTGTGAGACCTCTCTCAATTATTTTTCAATGGTCCTGGGAATCCAGAGAGGTCCCGGTTGACTGGAAACTGGCAAACGTTGTTCCAATTTGCAAGAAGGGCAAGAAAGAAGACTGAGGTAATTACAGACCTGTCAGTCCCACTTCAATGCTTGGTAAAATTATGGAGAAGATTATTCTGGGAGTTACTGAAAAACACCTGAAAGACAATGTGGTCATTGGTCACAGCCAACACAGATTCACAGGGGGAAAATTCTGCTTAATGAGCTTAATTTCCTTTCATGACAAGGTTACCCACCTAGCTGACCAAGGGAAGCCAGCTGATGTAATCTTTTTTGGATTTCAGTAAAACTTTCAATGCTGTTTCTTGGTGTCCTTCTGGACAAAACGTCCAGTGTACAGCGAGACAAAAACATAATGCGACGGCTGAACAATTGGCTGACAGGTCAGGCTCAAAGGGTTGTGGAAAAAGGTGTTACACCAGGCTGGTGGCCAGTCACTAGTGGGATTCTACAGGGTTCCACTTTAGGACCAGTTCTGTCATGACTTGGATGTACGACTCAAAGGCATACTGAGTAGGTTTGTGGATGACATTAAATTGGCAGGAGTGGTTGACTCCACTGAGGGTAGAGAGGCCTTGCAGAGAGATATTGATTGATGAGAGGACTCTGCCATCACCAACAATATGAAGGAGGAACACAAAGATGGTGAAGGGGAAGACGTACGAGGAGCAGCTGAGGTCCCTTGGTTTGCTCAGCCCCGAGCAGAGCAGGCTGAGGGGAGGCCTCATGGCGGCCTGCAGCTCCCTCACGAGGGGAGCGGAGGGGCAGGCGCTGAGCTCTGCTCTCTGGGGACAGAGACAGGATCTGAGGGAACGGCATGGAGCTGGGACAGGGGAGGGTCAGGATGGGGGTTAGGGAAAGGGTCTGCACCCAGAGGGTGGCCGGGCACTGGGACAGGCGGCCCAGGGCAGTGGTCATGGCACCGAGCCTGCCGAAGTTGAAGAAAAGTTTGGACAACGCTTTCAGACACATGGTCTGATTTTTGGCTGGCCCTGTGTGCAGCCAGGAGGTGGACTCAAAGATTCTTGTGGGTCCCTTCCATCTTAGGATATTCTATGATTCTACAATTCACCCTGTGAGGAGCACATCGGTACATCACCCAGGAATTTTTACTTCTTCCTCTTTTCTTAAAAAATCCTTTACATTTCACTAAAATCCTAATGGTCCTACCAAAAGGTCATGCTTACGATTTTGTAGAGGAGAAAGCTTAGTCACAAATAAACCTTGCAGGGTGGAATAATGATGAGGACGAAAATATCAAGCCAGACAAGTATGACTGGAAAGTCAGAGGCAAAGAATTCAAATATTTCAAAAGATGTCTCAATAGGTATATTCCCACCTCATTCCAAGCAAATACGATTAGTGCATATTACTGAGAATTTTATGCCTCAGAAGTAGGCTCTAATTATATTTCACACTGCTCTGAAGATTCCCGTAATATACACACATCTTTAATGTGGAATTTTATACCCTATTTATAGCATATAGGCTCTTTTTGATATTATTACTTTTCTATGAAAGTTCCTTTGAAGTCAGGTAATTACCTTAAGCGAAATATTTAGCCTGTTGTGAGAATTGAACTGTGAGATTTGTGTAGAACAAATAAGTCATCATGTAGCACAACACAAAGGTTTCAGAGCCACAAGTGCAGATGGAAACATTAATTATGAAGACAAAGCCAAGAATGCATTGTAAAAGTCATTTAAAGTGAGAGATCATGTACATCTGTATAGTGCTATGTCTCACTTCAAGCAAGCCACTAAAAACTATGTGAGCTACATGCTAAAGAGTATAACTATATATAGTATAACTATTTCATTACTAATTACTCTCCTTAGTAAAGCCATGGCTGTAGGTTACCACAGACCTGGCCAGAGTCAGGGTATAACTGTGAAGAGGTCAGAAGGAGCCACTAAAATGACTAATAATGATCTGTAGTAACTTCTCCCTAACCAGAAATGTCAAATCATTGAAGACTTGTAAATCTGGATTCTTCCCATGCTAGAAGAAAGTGTGTCTTTCTCTGCAAAGCTATGAATCTCCTTAGTGGGATATATGACCTATGGTTACCATATATCAAGGCACAAAGTTATATCACTGTTATATTGCTCCCTGATCTAGGACTGATCCGTGACCATTTTGTGTCTGACCCACAGCATTTTCAAGACTTGCAGTGAGAAGTCAGTGATAGATCCCCTCTTCACCTCCTCAGACACAGTTCCTCAAAGTTACCAAAAAGTACAGAAAATTAAAACACCATGCCATGTGGATCTGCAATTTGTTACATAAATATTATCCCTTATACGTAATACATAATATAAAATGTGAAACAAAAACTTGAAGATGTAACCGAGACACAAAGATGCACGCAAGTGCAAAAAAAAATGAGTCTGCCAGCGCAGGACCACAAAACCAATTCATTACCATTTTTCACAGATGGAAGAAATTCATCTGGTTTACTGCATCCAGACAGGTTTTCCCAACTGCATGCACTTCAATAATCTGAGAAATGAAACTGCTGTTCCTGTTATATTTTTTTTGCCTAAGCAAAAGTCTAACTTCTTATTAAGAATGCTTAATAAAACCAACACATTAAAAACAGTCAGCAGGGAGTGTTGCAATTAGATGCTTGCACAGTGCTTCCCTCTGTGCCTACATGCAAATATTTTTCATTTTATACAGACTTTCAGAAACTTCATCAATTTACTGCAGTAAGACAGACCTTTTTTTCATTGAGATGTTAGGCCATAAATTGAATATCACCATTACTTTATGGAACAAAACAAAATTACTTCATAAATTGCTTAAAATTTTCCTAAAGTGGTTAGTTTTGTTCTGTTTTCCTCCTATGTGGGACCTCATTACAGCCTAGCTGAAGACACTGATACTGGCTTCACCCATCCAAAACTGGGGGAGAAGCAAAGACTAGGTCTAAAAAGGCAGATGAGGTATGTGAAGCATCATTAAGGAGGCAAAAAGTTAGAAGACCCACATCTAAGATGACTGAAATCTACATGGATTATATGAAACACTGTTCTTCAGAGAATATTGAGATACTGTTGAATATGTTTTTTTTTTTTTTTTCTGTGGGGAAAAATGTATTTGGACTAATATGGGCAATTGCATGGAGGACAGGCTTAGAAGTCATCTCTAACAAGTTTGTCAGATGTGAAATTCACTCTGACGGCTGCAGGAGCCTGTATTTAAAGCCAAAGTCTACAGAGTGCTGCATGCTCTCACCGTAATTCACTCCATCCCCGTTAATGGCACTAGGTGGCTTATAGCAGGCAGTCCTCCATCTTGCAAAATTGGCTGCAAGTATCCCTGTAACCTACGGCAGGGACAGAGCAAATACATGAAAGGAACCCAACCAGCTGGAGGAAGCTTTAGGAGAAACTGTGACCATCTCATCTAACCCCAGGGACAATACAGGACAATGTCTTTTCCTGAAATAATCCAACCTGTCCGGTCAAACAGAAACCTATCTTTTCCATAAATGTTCATCCTGTCTGTGAAGGCTCCCGGTTAGAGCCTGATGATGTTTTGCATCATCTGGTAGCTTCTGAAGCGTGGCTGTCTGATAAGGGAGGCTTGCATTTTTTTTCCAAGTTTTTGTCCCCCAGTGCTTTGTCCTCATCTGGGAGCACAGCAGAACGTCCCTACCAGAGGTGAGTGTGCAAACAAAGAGGAAAACGTTGCAAAAACACTCAACGTGAATGAAAGCCACGCCTATCACTTAGGCCTGTCCAAGTCTGTATTTTTTTTTTGTTTTCCATATTTACATCCCAACACTCCAGGTTTGTTGAGTTATTAACTGCAAATTGGCCTGTATGAGTCTCTTGCACATTCATTATGGTCTTTACAAAGATATTCCTTGCAAATGCCTCTGGGTCACATCTGAAACTGCGGTGCGAACTCTGCCAGACATCACGGCTGTGGAGGCGCTCGCTGCAGGACGGCGCGTGACGCCTGCCCCAGAAGCGAGGGGCATCTCCAGAAGGCCTTACCCATCCTAGCAGCCACATCTCCTCCCAGACACGGCCCATCCCCACGAGATGGCATGGCACCATTTAATCTGAGTTTAACCTCAGATTTTAAACCATTACTCCTGAACTGACACAAAAGCCTGCCAGCACGCTGCGATGCTCACAGATTTCCCCATATCAAAATACAACCCAACTCCGCTGGCTGCCAGCGGAGCCCCGCTTCCTTACGGCGCTTCTGCAGAACAAAGTTGTAACAACCAGAAAATAAAGATTGTTTGAGGTTGTGCGACCTGTCTGAATCACCACGCAGGCAGCAAAACTTTGAAATGGGGAGGATTTGGGAAAAATAAATACAAATAAAAATCAAGTTACAGATGAAATGTGTGCTTTGGTTTTGGTTTTAAGCTTTTTCAGCTCTTATGGTTGTCAATGGCAGGATTATTTTGGTTTAAATCAGTCTTAAAACAGACTTTATGTCTATCTATTAGGAAGCAATTTAAACTGCAGTGGAAGATTAACACTGTTCAATTTCTCCATTGCACAGAATCTCCATTACCCAAAGAAGAAAGGGAACAACACTTCTGGTAGCTGCACATGAAGTCAGAGAGAAAAGCAATCTCTTGCCAAAAGCTGAACAAAGGCAGACCTTCCCCTTCTTTGCACTCTCCTTATGACTTCCACCACGCCGTCTGCCCGAGAGGGTATTTCAGCTCCTGGCCCGGGAGCATCCTGCACAGAGGCTCACACGCCGCTGGATGCGTCCTTGTCTGTCCGTGGCCGGGGAGAAAACAGCGAAGTTGAGCAGCAAAGCGACAAGAGAGGCGGCAGCAGCCTCCGGCAGCCATGGGAACAATAATTTCTATGGACTAGAGGCTGAAATCTCAGAGGGAAATAATGCCAACTGCAGCAGCCAGGTCAGAGAGGGGGACCCCAATGGCACTGGCTTGAGTTTTAAGGCAAAATGTTTCTGTAGACATGCACGGACCTGACTTTCCCATCCTCTGAAAGGCCATAATAATGACAGCCACATACCTGCAAGAGGTAATAAAGCAAAGCAGGAATTTTGCCTGCACAAAATGTAAACATCAAAACAGATGGCGCAGTTATGTTAATCAGTTAATGTTCGCAGAGCGCTTTGAAGATGCAAAGCGCTGTGAAGGTACTAAATACTTACAGTCTTGTCTAGACATCATCAAGCTCATTTCGAGATTGCAACCTTTTCCAGCCAAACAGTGCCTCTCTGTGTGTGTCTGCACGGCACTTTCTGCAACGGGCTCCAATCTCAAGGTGTGTAGGTAAGGGACAGGGATAAGAGGAGCAGCCCCTGGAGGTTAAAAACGTGAGCCAGCAGCTACTGCTAAAGCAGTGTGAGGTAGCACAGCAGAGATTCCGGCTAAATATCATTAGGGAATCGGATGGCAGTCAAAACGCACCATGCCAGGATCAAAATAAACACATCGTTCCTGTGTAATGCAGTACGTAAAACACTTATTCACATACAAAGGCTATTTTTCGGATGTTTCACGAGAGAAATGGGTGAAGATTGAGCCTGTCGCAACACACAACCCTTTACAAAGCGGCTCGCTGTAATGGTGAGAACTGCGTCCAGTGCACTAACGAGTCAGGATGCGAAAGAATGTCTCTGACAGAATGAACCATGTATGTAGAGCTAGCAGAGCTGGGAACAGCACAGTGGCAGACATCGTCATGCACAGTCCAGCCTAGGAATTTAACAAAGCAAGTTATGAACAATGAGATCACAGATTTTGTTGAGGTTTGGGAAAAAATCCATCTAAAACATTTAGAATGTTGCACTTTTTATTTGCTCCGAGGAATGTGGCATGCAAATAAAATTAAACCCCGGAGACTTATGCCACAATAACCGAGCCTTTTATGTCAGATTTCCTTCCAGCCCAGACCAAACACTACTGTTCTGATGCTAAGAAAGCCTAGGTCTCAGAACTCTTCCCCACTTGGGCTTCCTCGTCACCTCAGACTGTAGATGGGCAAAGAAGTCTGGCATTATACAAGACGTACAGACAGCTGGAACACAAAATCCTTTCTCATATGCTAAAAACAGACCAGATTTGACCACCCCAGTGAACAACCAGCGCTACCAAGCATGCGATGGGAGTTAGAGGTTTCAGCTCAGGCGCCAGCTCCCAGCCAGGAGCATTTCAAAGCTGGCGTGTTGAGCTCCAAGGGTGAAGCCACTTCCCATCCCTCTGGAACATCCCCTCTGAGCGTCTCCCACCGATCCGCGGGGAACGGCATCCTCTGCCCACTGCCTGCAGAGGTAGTGCAGCTTTGGGCAAGGGCTTGTCATCAGGACAGAAAAGGCTGAGGGAAGAAAGGGGTGCTTGTGTTTAGAAAACAGATCCCCTTCACCCCAAAAAGTAACACACCAACTGTTTTCGGACCAGAAATGTACACTCTGAAATGCAGGGGAAAAGATGGCTTTGTTCCCTTTTGTCCTTTTGGAGCATCACCCAAAACATACCTTCCTGTTCTGCTGGGGGAGCAGGAGAAGGGTCTGCTGCTAACTCCCTGCCCCCACAAAACAGCTGCCAGACAAAAGGTCTTCTGCTGTAGATTTGCCTGAATACTAACCAGCGGTAAGGTTATTTTCTTGCTTTTGAGGTTTTGCTTTGCCTTACTTAGTTTCCAGCCTCTTCACTTCAGCTGTTAAACATTAATTTCTAAGCAGAAGAAAAGCTCTTAATACCATTACAGCCCTTATTTCTCAATTTGTTCTCAAATCATTACTGTCGCTGTCCCTAAAATAAAACTTTAATTGGAAAAGGATTTTGTTTTACAAAACGTAGTCCTTTGTAAGTCTACTGGCAGAGCGCATTGAAGAGCAATGCCAACACCATGCTGGCTGCTCCCTTTCCAGGGAGAGCGTCGCCTTTCCCTCGCTGTTACAAAAAGCGTGTATATGTAATGAGCCCAATTTTCAGTCTCATCCTGAGTTACCCTTTCCTTGCCCGGAATTTTGCATATGCTCACATAATTATGCCTTGAAATTTGCAGATACAATTACTTGCTGACACACTTTGTTATTTGAATGATAAAGTGTTTGATTGTATCCAATGAAAACAAGATTAAGATGTGGAAGCAAACGTGTTTTAGCAAACCTAACGCATTAACTTAAGCTTCTGTTGTTTTATGGAAACACAATCCTCTCACAGCACGTCTACACCCTGTCATGAAGTATTGTCTAGAGACCTTGCATTAAAAGCAGGCTCGCCGTGTCACTGCATTACCACATTTGCACTTGCCTGGTGAGAAATAGGGCTACGTAGGAATGCCCATGTTAACTACTTTTATTTTTTTGGAACGGGAAAGTTTGCTGGCATAAAAATCATCAGTGACATAAGAACAGAGTCACAAAATAGCTAACAAAAGGACACCGCTAAACTGAACTGATTTCAGAATTCCTATTACGCCTCGATGTTTGTCATAGAATCATAGAATCATAGAATATCCTGAGTTGGAAGGGACCCTTAAGGATCATCAAGTCCAATGTCGGTTCATTACATGCAAGAAATGTTTCCCATTTTTCTGCCAAAGAGAGGAAAGCTATTAAATTAGAACTCCTGTTAAGAAGAGAGACTGTCAAGATACCAAATTACTGTTTATCAAAACCAAAAGACGTTTTTGATCACATTTACTTAAGTTTGTCTCCGACTTTTGAAGCTACACTTGCTCCTCATTAGTTTACGGTCAGTAAACCTCCAATTAACGTTTTATTAACAGAATTCCCCGGGAAATCCTTAGAACTCCACACTGCGTCTGTTTGGTGGCTGAGCCTCTCTCGCTGCAGCCTCGCGGTGTTCTCACAGCAGCTGGATTTCCCACTGCTCGCCCTCAGTGCAGACCAGCGGCTGGGAAATCCAGACAGGGCTCAGTTGGATTTCCAGAGCAATTATGGCATGAGACTTTCTTGATGCAGCGCGCAGACGGGCATCCAGGGAGACCACACTAACAATTCCTTCTAGCTGGCATCTTTTGGGAAAGAATGCAGAGTAGAAGGAAGGAAGCAGCCCAGTAATTACATTTAAAGCTATTGTCGACAAAATACAATGAAAGAAGGAAAAAAAAAAGAAGTTACTATATACTTGGAGGTGCTGACAATAAGATCAAGAAAAAAAAAGATTTTTGTTATTAATATTTTTGTCTGTTTGAATATATTGTCGTGATGGGAAAAAAATACCTAGAGCCTGGAGTCCATTTTAGGTCTCAAGGCTGGCACCAAATGAAAACGGAGTTAAACAGAGAGGTATTTAGCAAATGAGTATGATATGGAATCAATCAACGTAACACGACTTGCCACTTCAAACCATTCAGAAATGATGGCAGTGCTTGTATCAGGAGAGCTTAAAGATCCTGACATCCTTTTTCTTTAATTTTATCTAGTTTCAGAGCCCTGAGGGATCATGTGTTTAAGCTTTTCTTTGCAACGGAGAGAGCTGAAAATTAACCTTTTTTACAGTGAGACCAAAATTGTGAAGTATTTCCATAAGCAGTAGACTTGGAAGGCAGGTTTTAAAGAAAATGTAAATTCAGTGCATGACTATAGAGGAAGATTGCAAGAGTCAGTAGCTCTAATCCAGCAATGACAATGCATCACAAATTGGATATTAACTTCAGGAAGAATCAGAAGGTGCAATTCCAGTGAAGCCGTGAGCAGCTTCAGCTTCAAGCTACAACCAGAAAGTCCGTGCCATGCTGGCCAGACCAGAGATAAAACATTGCCCCAGCGTATAGTTAGAGGACAGGTACCCACCGACAGCAGCTCAGTTTTTACAGCTGCATTCGACACGAGTGCTTCTGTATGAGGGCCAACCTTACTTCTTTGTGTTTCAGACCCCCTTGCTGACTATAATCAATTATCCACATATAATTACTTGTGCAGTCCAGGAGGAAGCCTGCACTTCAGCAGCCATATTTAAAGAACACATCCGACAAGCACGTGGTCAGTCTCCGCCACAGAGGGAAGCAGAATATTTTTCCGCACGGGCTGCCAAGGGTTGCTCCTAAAACCAACCCCAGCTCGTATTTGTATTCCAGACTTCTGTTCCCATTGGAGCTACGCAGGATCAAAAGCTGTTTACTCCTTTGGCTTAGTAGGTTCTACATCAACGAGGTTTCAGTAAAATGTGCCAAAACCACCGACCAGGGCTTTCAAGTTGTTGCTAGAGCCTAAGGAGGGATGACACAGTATGTTTACAGTTCATGAGGCTCTGAACTCTCCAGTTCTCTGGCTAAGAGAAAGGCAGCACAATCGCAATCCCCTGATTATGGCTTGCATTTTTGAAATGCTCAAATCTTTGCAGCCTTTCCACAGTACTTGATGCCTTTTGACCATAAACCGCTCCAGAATGCAAGAAAAAAACAGTTGGGAAAATATTAATCCTCACCTTATATGGTGAGAATAAAAATGAGAAAATAGAGGCTGCATTCAATGTGAAATGTCTAAGAATTTCCTCTTCAAGTGGATTCCTTTACTTTAGCTTCTGCATTCACAGGAGACAAATTATTTTGGCATACGTGGATAAGAAATTGTGTCAGCTTAAATTAATTTTGTACTACAATTATCAGAAAATGCTGTGGTGACCTATTAAAAAAAACAGTATTTTCAGACTTTTGCTGACTCTTAAAACTTTATTCTAAGCTGCACAACAGTTCTTGCAACTTAGGTGAGTATTTTTCCTTTGCAAATGAGGCAACAAGATAAAACAGTTAACTGACTTCCCCAAGTTGTTGCAAGACCTGGAGAAAATTTCAGAAGCCTTGATCCTGTATCCTGCATTGCCTATCAAAGCTCCTGACGGAGCGTATAAGCTGCCACCAATATAAATGTTGGCATTATAGCTACTAAGTGGCCACATGAGTTAAATAAACTATGTAAAACTCACCTCTCTCTCCCAGTGGGCTGCTCTCCTGTTGGGTAAGCATTACAGCCTAGGCCAGCACGCAGCTGCGGGAGAACTGTCCTAAGTCAGAGGGCAGGAACAACTGGCCATGGGTGCAGCAAGACCGAGCGCTGACTGCAGATTGATCTCTTTGCCTTTCTCAGGAAATGATGGCAAACTGTTGATCACTGTCACTTAAACACCAACATTTTGCATATCAAGGACTTATCTCCCTTCTATTAGCAGACTAAGCCATTCCTTTCAGTCTTTTCTCCACAGTCACGTACTCAAAGTCTCTTACCTTTCAGAACTTTCCCTACTTGAGTTTCATCTCTCTCAAGGAGAGTTAACTAAAACCAAGCACAATACCGTAGCCCACTGATAAGGATCAGTGCAAAACGTAGCAGAAAAATTACTTCCCGTGTCCAACTGCTAATCTACTACTGCTGTTAATTAACTAGAGTTAATCTATCCTTATATGCAATGGAAAACTAAAATATCACCAAAGAAGCTGAGTGATTTCCAACAATATGGTTTTATATAGGGAATAAAATTAAATATGATGCAAGGAAAGTCCCTGCCCTACAGAGCTAGCTCATCTTTTGAAACAACATAATTACACACGCGTTCTCACACACATTATAATCTGGCTAGCTGCCTGTGCAGCCTACAAATCCTGCTTGTTGTTATGTTCTTATATTTATTCAACAGTCTTCGTTTTGTTCCATCCCGTTTTTCAGAAATGCTGTGTGCCGTGACCTCGGCACTACGGCCCGAGGAGGAGCGGCCTGGATGTGGGCCCGGCTGCAGTACCAGGACCCGCAGGGCCCGGCCTTTCCGACGGACGTACCCCTTGGGAAGGGCTGCTGCCAAACCCATCTTTCTCCTTCGGTCCCTGCGTTTATGCTGGGCAGGTAACCAGTCACCTGAAGGGGACCGTGGTGCTCTTTGGTTCTCTGGCCAGTTCAGAGGAGGAAAGAAATCAAAAAGCAGAGCAAAGCTCCCTGCAGACGGAAAAGATGGGGACAAAGTGCCGAAGGACTGCTGGTGTGTAAAGGGAACATAAGCAGGGATTCAGGAGCTGGCCTTTCTGTTCTCATACTGCGTATGGCCTGCAAGCAGAGGGACTCAGTTTTATTTTTTTGGCCAAGGTTATTTCTATTTCTTTCAAATGCTTGACTAAAAGAGTTAACTGAAAGCTTAAAGCTCCTAGAAGAACAGAAATCTGGGGAAGCATCTGCTTAAACCATGGGGTACATGGGGTGGCATAGGCTCTAATGCTCTTTGTTTTGTTGTTGTTGTTGTTTTTCCAAGTTAATTTTCTACCAGATTTCTACCTGAAACAGTTCAAAATAGTGCAAAACACATGTTTTTACACAGCTCAAGGCAAGAAACAGTGACTGGAAGACACCAGCTGAAAGTCAGCACCATTGCCTCGAATGTGAAACCAGAGCGTGTAGTCCCTTTGACCAGGCCTGAAAAATCACAAAGGAAATGGAGAAGTCAGTTCACATAAGGCTACTTTTATATCTTAAGCATCTGTAGACCCATTCATATCGATTACCTGATTATCACAAACTACACATTTTTTTCCAGACACACAACAGCTACCAACATTTGTCAGGCTTCACTCAAATCACCGCTTACAACTCACTGTAACACAAGCAATCTATGACGTTTCTGCAAATCATGAAGATAGATTTTCTTTAATTTCATCCAGCAACTGTTGAAGCAAAATGATAAATAATCACGGCACAGTTCCCTCTATGCTCACCAAAAAAGCTGTAAATACATCTAACAACCTGCAGCATAAACACGTCTTTTTCAACCAGGGCTGAATACCTTTCAGAAAGTGTTTTTATTATAGGTGTATCTGATGAGAAGAAAGGCTTTACAGGACACAACTGCAATGCCTATTTTTCCAAAGTCCATACACACAGTCCCTGCTGCATTCCATCTCTCAGCTGACTCAGTTACCCAAAAATACCAGTAGCTAACCATCCTTCTGTAAACAAATACAGTAATTGGTCTAATTAAACATTTACTTATTTCAACTTGAAAACTGTAACTTGGGGAATATATGACAACTGATGGAAATCATAGAAGCCTGTAATAGTGCCCTGGTCGGCTCACAGTACTTCTGCAATACGTTCCCTGTCATTAGGACTTAAACTAATTCAGAGTTTTGCGTAGCAGCCATGTGGCATGTGACAAGTTGCAGGGTATGGCGCTGAGTCCAGCTTTAGCGTCCCACTCACCTGGACTCACACCGCAGCCAGACACCACAACTGCTGGCGCTGCCGTCCTTCACAACACATCGCTGACTTGATCCAGCATGACAATATCCAGTAGTTTTTTTTTTTTTTTTTTTTTTTTTTTTTTTCCCTGTAGCATCATTTTTCACACAGATCATTTTACTGATGGCTCAGCAGTTTGGCCCTGCCAACGTTCACGCTTGCCAAAACCGAGGTGGTGGCAGGCAGATGCACAGAGCCAGAAGGTTCCTGCGCAGACCTCGCCAGTGGAGCCACTGTCTTACCGAGTTATACTCTCAGGAGGCAACAACCTCGAAGCCTCCCCTTGAGCTTAGCGAAGAAATGCCACTACAGAAGCATATGTAACGTGCCGAGGCAGCTTCCCACTGAAAAGCAAAACAAACAAACCAACCACGAAGAGACAGAACACCAACTTAATATATTCCCCAAAAAAATGTGTTTCTGAATGAAATTTGAATTTAAAAATTATGTTTCTTTAGAGCACCAGTGTACCTGATAATGAAATTTGCAATGCAGAGTTGCACTGAACTTGTGTAAAATAAAACCAGTTACAGTCTTGCCCATCTTTACAAACTGTGAGGGTCTTCAGTAAGCACCTAACTGTCTTCTGCAGTTTTGAAGAGCCCTTAACAGGCCATCTCTAGGACTGACTGTTCCTGGTGGTGAGGATCTTGCATTGATCCTGCAGGTCAACTGCACCTCTAATTAAATTTCTGAAGAAAAAACAGAATTTAGAGAGTAAGAGTTGAACTCCCTCCCAGCTGGGGTAACCAGGAGTCACTGGGAAGGTATTTACACTGTAATCCAGGCAGGACCATCCCACACAGTCATACATAAGAAATGACTAACAAAGGAGACAGCAGTTTATGTGGTGTGCTGTGTCACTGGGAAAATCAAGTTTTCAGCTGTGTACAGATTCACTTTGGAGTTTGAAGAGACAGCTCTTGGGACTTGCGTTCGGGGTGGCTGATTAAGGTGGGGAGGCTCTGCCTTTAGTTCTCAAGGAGCCTGTGAGAAAGTCACTTTCCCAGTTTCTAGCTGTTCCCTTCCCTCGCTCTGCTCCTCCTTGTTTTTTCCCTTTTGATTGTCAACACTTTGAGGCAAGGACTGAAGGCTTCTGCACAGCTAGCTGTACGGCACGCGGGCTACCCAGCTATTTTTTGACTTCTGCTCTCGGTTCTACCTTGCCTAGATTCGCCGCTTCTGCTGTTGTATAACACCAGTTTCTAGAGAGTTTCTGCTCGTATTTTTAGTTGCAGAGCATGTAGAAGGTGTTAAGCTTTCAATAGCGACAATAAATCCCTATCAAACCCTCAAAGAAATCAGAATTTGAAATGCTCCACCTCTAGGCAGATGCAAATGACTGCTGGGGAGCAAAGGACGATCTCAGAAAGCTCACGTGAAGTTGTTCCAAAAACACAAAACACTTGCCTAGAGTATGAAAAAAATCTGCCAGCCCTGGAGAAAATATTTGACCCAGGGCCTTGTCTAGCTAGGGAAGCGAGTGTCCTACCTGCTAGGCTCCGGGAGCAGCCTCTGCTTGCCTCTGCTGCCACCTCCAAGTACCTGCTCACAGGGGAAACCCACAGCAAGCAGTGAGGGCGCTTCGGGGCGGGCAGCGGGGCTCCAGAGGGGGATGCAGGAGATCCAGCGAACTGGGAATAATTCGATTCATCTCCAGTCCTACCTGGGTCCCAAAAGGAAATCTTCTGATAGGCACTTAACTGTGACTCTTCTGTTTTCCTCAGGCTTTGTAAGTATTTTCTGCAGGCTCAGCTCCCCTTGACTCAACTCTAGAGCAACGCAGGCCTCCCAGGGCACATTACAATGAACTCCAGAAGAGTACACTTTACTGCCATAAATGTTTAACATGTTTGTTCTGAAAATTACCTGTAGAGAGCCGTCAATCTCGCAATCATTACTGTTACACTGTAACTTAGAAAAAGACACCTAGAAAGAAAGATGAGGATTTTGCTACAGTTTGATAAGGGGAGATAGTAGGAAAGAGCATTAAAAGGGAGAAGCATCACTTCAAACGGCGTTTGCCTAGTAACTAACAGTCTCAGTGCAAGTGAATGGAAACACAACCAAGTTCAGCAGTTAAAAAAAAAAAAAGCCATGCACTTTGCTCCTGTCATAAAACCTTCAAACAAACTCTTTGTAAACTGGTGAGGAAGCCTTTTGTTTCTGCTCCAGTCAAAGGGCTGTTTAAGCTGCAAAGCAGTCCCCCCAAAACCATTCCTAAAGCACAGACAGAAGGAAACTAGTTTTTTTTTTTTTCTTTGCAACAAAGTTTCTTTATTTTATTAGCATAGACATTTGGCTTTTGGTAAAGATGTACAAATAACGATCCACAGTGCCATTACCTCAGCTACATATTTGTTAGAGAAGCTGAGCAGCGGAGTCTGGGAAAAGTGCAAACTATTTCTCAAAGTAACCTCTTGTCCGTCTGGCACATTTCAAGGGACAGAATGTCTGGGTCACATAGGAAAGAAGCTGGAAGCTCTGTGAACCTTGACAGAGCCATGTTGCAAGCTGTGTGAACTGCTTCAAATGAGGGAGCTTAAAAAAAAAATAAAATAGCGCCACTGTAAATGTCTCACAAAACCGCTTAAAATACTGTAAAGCTTCTAGAGTAAGAGACCCAGTGTTGCCAACCCTTGCAATTCTATTGAAAGTCTCATGATGCTTTATTTAGAGGCATAGCTGTTGAAAACAACAGCTTACCTTGGGATCAGCTGCCATTAAAGAAGGCCTCCAGCAGAGGTTACACAGAAGAGCTTGACAAGCCAAAGGAGGCTGCAAAGCCTCCAGAAAATAACATGTTTGCTAAAGGCTCTCGATCCTTAAGCTAATCATGATTTTGACAGACTGGCTCAAGACTTTGGTGGTGTTAGCAATATCAGAGAGGTGAAAAAAAAAAAAAAAAAGAATGAAATCCAATAAACCTTGCCTTAAAACTAGCCCTAAATGAATTCCTCCACAGCAGGTGAGAACTGACAGCAAGAACAGGAAGCCATCTCCACACTGCCTCTGGACAACACTGAAGAAAACCTCACGCTTCCCTAAATCGAAGGCTAAGAATGAAGACCAGGAGAACCTCAGGAACACGTTGGGCTCACGGAGCCATTCCTGGAAGGAAAGGTAATAAAAAGGTAGCCGAGAATCTAGCGGGTGTTGCTTCCAGCGTGGTCGCTGGAGCCTGGCAGTCGGCTGCAAAGTAGGTGCAGCAACTTCACCAACAGGAGATGTGGGAGCTGGTGGAAAACAGATGGATGGCTTGCCTGCGATGCCAGGGAAGGTTATTTTTTGCTGCTTCTACTCCCATCCACACGAATTATAATATATACCCCGTGGATGTTCGGTGTGAGGGAAGCGGGGCGAGAGGATCAGGCTGTGGCCACACTAGTGGGAGAGAACCATCAACACTCATCAAAGGAGCCTGGATGGGAAAAAAACAGCCTTCAAGTAGGCCAGATCAAGATAAGAGAGATGTAACGCCACGAATAAACTATCACTTCCACCTTTGCTACATTTATCTCTTCCTTCATCATTATTTCTCCACTCCCCCCCAGCACTCCTTCAGATTTCCATTTCCAAGCAAGGCAGAAGATCGCGATGTGTGTTTTAATTGAAAAGGGAAGGCGCAGGGGAAGACGTGAAGAGATGAAAGCGCTCGGGCTTTCCTTCCCCCTTGAAAGTTTTGTTTTAGCAGGGAGGAGACTGGTCTGATTTGAGTAAGCAGCATTTTGTCAGGACATCCTTGCAAGGAGCAGCAGAGCATCTCCAGCCAAGGGAGCAGCCGAGCCTGGTGGCAAGAGCCACGGCAGAGACGGGGGCAGAGAAAAGAGCAGGAAAGTTTCTCCCATTCAGCCCCGCTGGCAGTTCACCAAGGAAAAAATGGAAACAGCATTTTTCCTGCGGGAAGGGGGATCTGCTGAGCTCTAAACCAAGCAGGTACATTCTTTTCATAGTCCCCCCTGCTGCCTGAAGCACCTTCTCTTTAAGGCTACCACACCAAACGCTGTAAACAACAAAAAGGAAAAAAAAATGAAAGCATACTTTTTCTATCGAAGGTGGAAATTGAAAGTAGTTACAATAACATGGAAAAGTCCTGGAGACTCCCAACCAATGCCTGTTGGGTCTATCCCTGCATGAAAATAATTTAGAGGTGGAAAGCCAGCCAGGCAAGACACAGGAGACTCGTAGTCTTTTTTTTCCCCTAGATTTGGGTTAAGATCTTGTTTCCCGTTTGTTTTTAACATATTCGGGACTCCTCCCAAACCTGCTAAGCCCCACAACACTCTTGTTCATTGAGTTTAAAAACCGTTCCAGGGAAACTAGAGACAAACAAGCAGCAAATAAGCTGCAGGGAATGGCACAAAGCTCCCATTAAAACCGCGTTAAACTTTCCAAAATACAGTTGCACTGGCCCGGTACCACTGTAGACAATTAACACAAAGCAGAGGGTTAGCAAGCCTGGCCGGCCTCCTTGGCGTGACCGTACGTGGGGACGGCTGGAGGAAAATGGGGGCTTCCTTTACGAGGCAGAGGCCTGCCAAGAGCTGAGGGGGTCGGGCTGGAGGGGAGGCTGCACAGGCAGCCGCTGGTGTGCTCGCGATGTGCCTGCTGTCTGAGCCCGGCGCAGGAGCACTTCTAAAAGGTGTTTTCAGTTCACTAGCTCCCTGACTGAGTCGCTGACCGAGGTCGGAGAAATTCTCCCTGCGGAGAGCCAGAAGAGCTGTTAGTTCTCTGCATCCTGTGGCTCCTCGGGGTGGTGCCCGCCCCAAGCTCTGAAGCCAGGCCGACATTGTGCTGGTGTGGGAGATACGTACGCAGTACCACCGCGCAGACCGACGGATCGCTGCATGGAATGCATTTATTGGTGCCTGATGAAATGTGTACCGCCACGGCAAAGCCTCGCACGGAAACGTCAATATTTAACAGCAAAAAAAGGGGTAAATGTGTGCCTATCAAAATGGTTTTTGCTCAAGAACCTTATTTAAAACTTACCTGTGACATCTGAAATAAATATGAACCTGCTGTGGTTTAGAGTCTGCAGCTTGTTTGTGATTGGTATTTGTTTAATAAAAGACTGTACGTACACTATTTGAAGCTGGCGGTTACCAAAATCTCTGTATACACAACAGCCCTAAAAGGAACGTATTTCCCTCTTCAGTGTCTCCTGAAGAGTCCCAGCTCTGTCCCATGCTACAAAAGAGCAAGAACAAGGTGGAGGCAGGACAGACTGCGGTACAGTCACACAGCCATGACATGCCCCACAAGGAACAGATAAGGATGAAAACCATTTTCAGGTAAGTAGCTCAATGCTGCGGATAAACGTCTACAAGTGCGTTGTGTTGCATAAAACTTTTAAAAGACCATGTGTAGCTAGATACGAAATCAAATTAATGGCTAACGTGATATTGTGTAAGCATAATTATCAAGATGATGGGATGTTTTAAGTTAATTGAAGAAATATTAACAGGTTCATAAATCTTGTCAGATAGATTTATCAGATTGGAGTATTTTGAAAACCTCACCAAACAAGCTCTGACTTTAGAAAGAGTAAGATTAGAGTCTGCTGTTGCACATCTCCTACAAAAACAAAACAGAAAGGTCAAAGCAGTGTGCCCGACATAAACTGCACTTGGAAGTTTCATTACAGATTGGCACGCACTCCATTCGCAGCATCATCTGATGTTACCTCCAGCCAGGAAGAAAAAGATAAAGTGTTCCTCAATATTCAAGGGAACGTTAACAAAAGAAACCTGCATCAGGGTGTTAGCCTCCCAAAGCGCCCAGTAAAATATATTCCATCTATGAAAATCAGGCTCAAGTCAAAAGAATATTAAAGGGCTGTTCTCGTTCCTGGCCTTCCCACAGGACCCAGCCGTGTTTCCCAGGTGCTGATCACGCCGTATCTCAGCACAAAGCTTCAGCTCCAGCAATGCTTCTGCAACTCATTTTAGCCTGAGCTCTGCAGACAAAATGAAGCATGCCATAACTTAAGAGATAATGGTATCAAATTAATTCCTCAGCATAACTGTAACCATGGCTGATCTAAGATTCAGTTTTGCTAGCAAAGTACCAAAGCAGTTTTAGCAAGTCCTAGACAACGATTCAGTCACTTAGTAAGAAGAGACCTTATGTCACAGGCACTTTGGGTTAGCATCCACAGCGGTGCTAGAGTAGCACCTCTGATGCAATGGATTTTATTTCATGATGTCACCAGAAATGTTTCAAGCCTTGCTGTTTACAACAAACACAACTGAGTGCATCACGGCTGCTACGGAATGAGGGAATCTAGAAGGCAGATCTACACTAACATTTTCCTTCTAAAACAAAGTTGATTGTGCCTTCTCCTGTGTTGATGAGTTTGAAGCAATAGGACTTCCCTAGCTACTTACGTGAAACTTCCACGGTCAGGGTAATGGGCTTGTTCTGAATGTAATTCTCTCAGTTGACAGCTAGACATTTTCCTTTCAAACTAGTACTTTTGTTCAGCTGAGATATTCAATGAGCTATTAATAATCAGAAACGATCTTCAGAGAAATACCTGGAATTGAGTGTTTTCAATAGTTTTAGAATCCTCCAATCTGAAATTTGGCCGCATCATTTAGCAGCCGAACAACCCCAGCTGAAGGGCAGATCTCTGCTCTGTCCGTTCCCCCCACCCCTCCCCGGTTTCACAGAACTAAAATAGAGGAGTCTCTGGCCTTTCCCTATGTTGCAAGGATCACTATTTCTTCACTATTTTAGCCATAAAAAATAATGTGCAAGAATGTCTTCATCCTAGGTGCAGAGCGCCATGCCATGCCATGCCATTCTAGGACGCTGCTTGCAATCTTCATAAATTCTGATGCTGAAGTGATTTACAACTTCATCAAATCTCGGCCTTGGCTTACCAGGCCTTGAGAAATAGTGCTTACCCCTTTCATAAAAGGAAACACTTTTGCCTGCAATATGCAGATGGCTGTAGGATTGACTGTTAGAAGCTGCTGAGGGTAAGAATTTCATAAAGTGTATGATGACATCTGTACAGATCAGAAGGCTGTCCAGAGTTACAACAGTTAAAGATTCAGCAAGAATATTAAGCATTGACTTCTGGGTTTAAGCCAATCACAATGAGAAATCAAGATGAAGCTTGATATGGAGCAGTTAATTATTTTTTTTTTCTCCTTAAACGTTTCTCTAAAAACTGGAATGGTTCATTTACAGATAAATAAGGGTCATTTTCCCTCTTGCCCAGCTGTTTAGGAGCCAAATGACCACACAAATGATGAGAAAGGCAAGGAGCAGTTGGGCCAAGGACACTTAGATAAGACTTCATTGCAAGAAGACCAGTGCAGCACCACTCCAAACTACCCCCAGCACGACAAAACAGAGGTGACACAAGGACAATGTGACAAGTGCTCATCACTTGTCCAGCAAAGGGACAAGCTCGCATGGGAACATGACCCCCAGTGGCCCCTGTGGCCCATGAAGAGGCTTCCACTGAACTCGCAGTGGGGAGGTGGAGCGCACCACATGGACCATGAAGAGCCACCAAGGCTTAGCAGCTCCTGATTAGTGTGAGCCCCTCAGGACACCGTGGTTCAAGCTGGGCGGCTCAGTTCAGGCACAGAAACCCAGCACTGAGCCGAGCTACTGTGTGTTCAACACACCAGAGAACGGGGAGGTCAGTGCACAAACACCCATGTGCTTCTGCATGGACTCAGTCCGGTAGCCACCAGGGCATATGGGTGAGCTCGGTGCTGGTAACAGGTGATTGTACTGTTGAAATAATCTGGAAAACAGCTCAGCCATGCCTGTACAGCCATGCCTGCAAGCTAAAGCTAAATAAATAACTAAAATAAAAAATCTTTTCAAGCCAGAAATGACTGCAGAGGGAGAGACAGCTCTAGCATTCCCGAACCCTCTTAATGTGCCACATGGGTAGCTGAGATTGACTGCCTTTCTCAGGGCGTGCAGGGCCAGTGCTCCTCATCCGTAACCTGTTCACACTGCCCCCATGCAGACCCTGACCCCAGCTTCTGCATCTGCTGCCTCTACTGCGTACCGAAATCTCCATCCTTTGTCTTCCATTACGTGGATATGGAAGAGCTGTACAATGAGCAGCATGGTAAATGATTTACATGACCCACCAGGGATGGAGAGGGATTTACCACGAAAAAGCATCAGCAAGGCAGACAGATGGCCGTACTGCAGGGGTTCTGGCTAAGGAAAAGGCTACAAAGACTAATCGGAAAGGGGAGGGAGGTCCAGAGCTTACAACAGGCCACCAAGCAAAGGATTGGAAGGGACTGCTGGATGGGGGCAAGACCTGCACGAGAGGCCACCCAGTTAATTTTAGGGCTGGATTGTGAGGCAAACATGTAGGCAAATGACTGGAAGAGTGGTTTGTTAGATAGGGCTTAGCAGCTTAAGTATGCAAAGTCTGATGAATAAGCCCACAAGCAGAGAGGGCTGCTAGCAAAGGCTCCCTTCTCCAGCTGCGTGAGCCCTGTGGTCAATGAAAAGGCACAAGCAGATGAATACTAAAAGAGAGCCAGAGTGCAAGGAAACCATCGGGTGGTATAAGTCAGAATAATATCCTAGCCTCATCACCACCAAGCTTCTGCAGACACAACAGCAAGCGATGCTTTTGAGAAGGGTGATATGAGTGCTCAATGGATGTTTACAGGAGCTTTCAGGACAGGACATCAATGCTGAAAGCACAAACTTAAGGAAAGATTGCCCATGTTGCTCTTTTCTTCTAATCCTTCCACCAATTCCCCTTCCTCTATAACAAAATCTCTATCACATAATTTCCCTGCCTTTGCTTTCAAGATCTATTCATTTTCTACCTATCATGTCTCATTTCTCACTGCAGTATCAGCTCCTGTCTGATCAGCCAGTGATGCCAGCATTCATCACCAGCTTCAGTGACAAGCTGGGACAACAATCTTTGCAGGAGCATTTGCCATGGATATGAGCAAGACTGCATTTGTCAGGGCATGAGAAAAGTATGCTGCAGTAGTCGAAACATGAAACAGTGAATTTTATCTAGATGAGAAGGTGGATAGAAACAGAAGATGTTTTGGAAAAATATGAATTTGTCTGAGACTCCTCAGACTCTTCTTGCTACTGTGTTTAATCCTATATATTATACTCCAAAAACAAAACAGGGTTATATTCGGGGTCTCTCATGACTTTCTGCAGCATTTCCTTGCAATTGGATTCATACGAAAAACAGAAAATCCATTGTTTTCTAAAGGACAGCTCAGCTACACCATTAATTATAATGAAAGGCAACAAAATGATATAGACAAAACAGAGAATTCAAAAGCACAGCAAATCTGCTCCTATTAAAAGGAGGCCACTTATTGTAAATAAAGGGTTGTTTTGTTTTTAATTTCTACATTCCTTCACCTTTATTCAGACCCATACTATGTATCAACTTGACTAAGTTATTTGAAGCGCAGTAGCTGCATGAGCTACAGACACCCTGCAAGGAAACAAACAAATGAAGACAGAAGAGACATTAATATTGGAAAGCTAGGACTGAAACTTCAAGTTTAAAATTAAAAAATGTGAGTTTATGAGTAACTGAGTGATCATGATGCTATTGTTGTGCCTTCCAGCATGTCATATCCCGCGGGTGACAGAACCCCAGCACAGCTGAGGCTGCCCAGGCCCCCTGGAGGCCCCGGCCCCAGCCCCGTGCCCCAGCAGGGCCACCCAGAGCAGGGTGCCCAGCACCACGTCCAGGCGGCTGCTGAAGGTCTCCGTGAGGAGACCCCACGGCCTCTCTGGGCAGCCTGTGCCAGTGCTCGGCCACCCGCACAGCACACAAGTGCGGCCGGGTGCGCAGAGCCTGGGCCCGCTGCCCCTCGGCCTGGCGCTGGGCACCACTGCAAAGAGCCTGGCTCCATCCTCATTGCACCTTCCCCTCAGGTATTTATGGACATTATAGATCCCCTAGAGCCTCCTCTTCTCCAGGCTGAACAGCCCCAGCTCTCCCAGCTTCTCCTCACAGGAGAGGTGCCCCAGTCCCTCCATCATCTTCGTGGCCTTCTGTGGGACGCTGCAGTGTGTCCACGTCTCCCTTGTACTGGAGAGTCCAGAGCCGGACACATCCCTCCAGGTGTGGCCTTACCTGATGAAAAGTCATAGATAAAATTTCCTTCATCTTATCTACACATTCACATTCGCACCAGCCCCATTAAATGAAAATATTAGGACACTTCTCCACCAACCACTCAGGCGTTCAAAATTGAAGAAAGCAAAACCATTAGCCGCATTTAAGAGCTGGGCCTGACTCAGAGCTTAGTCTCTCTCATGCTAATAGCTTTGTTGATTCGCACTGTTATACCCAGGTCCTACCAGGAGTAAATGAGCCCAAATACCGGGGTTTGGGGTTGGAATTAGAAGATCTTTAAGGTCCCTTTGAACCCAAACCATTCTGCTATTCTGTGAGAACTCAATACCTCTTTTTTTTTTTTTTTTACTTTACCATTTCTCTCCATACACAAATAGACAAAAGCTACCAACCATGTAGTGCAAGAGGATGTGTTATTTCTGAGCAATGCAGAGCCAAGTGACAATCTGCTGTCTACCAAACATACATTTTCATGGACAGGACCATACTTCAAATATTTTTTTCTAACCATTATCTGACTGTACATTTCCCTGCATTAAAAAAAATAAATAAATGGAGTGACTGTCAGCTCTCCCCATGTTTCCTGGCATATGAACGTTTAAAAATGCACTTCACAAAGCGACTTAATAGATTTCTTCATAGAAGCAAGTATTATTTATTCAGCTTTCTGATCTCAACTCTGAAGCCTTCAAACTTCTTGCAGCGTTTGCTGTAAGCACCATACCACCCCGTGTCCATCTTTGGGCTGTCAGAATTTGAGGTGCAATTTCAGGATTTTTCATTTGTGGGTGACTTGCATTTGAATACCAATGGCCAGGCAGCTTTCAATAATCACCAACTGGTTGTTTTCAAGGCAGCTTGCTTTATTTAATGCTGGTACTCAGCCTAGGGTCTACAAACTACAAATGAGAAGTTGTTCTCCAGGCATCCCTTCCCGGAAGGTCATTGCTGCTGTAAGTGGACACACAGCCAGGACTTAGCTCTTGAGTGGCATTATGAGAGATGCGTATTTATGCCATTTCTGCCACAGAAATAAAGTTTGTAATCAACTTCCCTTAAACTTCACATGTTTACTTGTAACATGCTTCAAGTCTTAGCTCCTTTGTGTGGAGGGCAGCTGTAGAGACAAAGGGGTGGCAGGCCTGGGTTAGATTCCTGCCTCACCCAGAGAAGACGTGCCACAGCATTTCCCAGCAGCCAGATGAAGGAGAGGAAAGAAATGCCAGAAGGAAAAAGAAAAGCATGCACAAGTTATTGGTTATTTGCTTATTTTATGTAAACATCAAGATCTACGGGTTCACAATGTTACGGATTCCCAGTTTAAATACAGCCTACATTTTTTGCACACCAGCCTTTAAGTTCAAACTAGGTCCTATTGTACAAGCTTCAACAATTTGTCTCTTCACCAATGGGACACAATATTCACCTCAAGGAGACAGCTTGGAGACTACTTAGAAGATAATATTCAAGAGCTTGAGACAGCCTTAGGGCATTTAATGCAAAAGAGATGCCAAGCATGCAACTGCAGCAGTCTGTAGGCATTAAGTATGAACTCAACCTACCATTTTACCAAAAAGTTAAAGCATTTACTAAGCAGAGATAGTGTGACGAGCAAGCAAGAAAATTTTCATCTCAGTATGAACCACACCAGACCAACAGAAGTATTTCAGAGATCGCTTGTGGATGAGAAATTATTTGCTGAAACTCTTCACACAGTCAGCAATTTATTTTTGACCCCTTCCCTCCCCCCCCCCACCAAATTATATACCTCTGATTATGATGATTACTCTAATCTGCTAGCATATCTGCCAGAATGGACCTGACAAAGCAGCTCTTACTAATGAAGCACAAAGCCTTTCACAAGATGGAAACCAGTGAAGCTATTAGGTCCTTCAGGACAGGCGAGGTGCCAGGTGATGAAGGACTGTCAAGCAAGCCCTGTAAAGCCCGTCAGGACCAGGTAGGTCCACTCGAACAGGCAGCATTTCCAAAAAAATGGAAAAATGAAAATAAAAAAAAAATCGCCATCGATTTCATAAAGCTACCATTTCTTTAACAGATAGAGTCTCCCGGAAAGGCAATCGGATGCTATGGATGATGGATGCACTGTAAGAATTTAGACAGACCAATGACTGCAAGAACAGTCATCTAATTTTATAGCCCACTTTGCATTTAGGGTCTATGTTACCGTGTAGGAGAGATTTGATTTCATACTTAGAGGAATAAAATAAATGCCAATGTAAAATCATGTCTTGTTTGTTGGAGAAAGTGGGGGAAAAGGGCTTTTGACTGGGTGGAGTGAAAGAACTTGTCTAAGTTCCTTCTTCCTGAAGGACACACATGGTTATTTAACTGAAAGCGTGCTTTTCTCTTGGATATGCAAATAAATAAATAGATAGAAAAACAGTTCTCTACTGTCTGAAGTACTTGAAAATATTGTTCACTCTGTTTCAGCCTGAAATTTCTCCTGGGAGCAGATGGGAAGAAATATACTAAAAAGGCATTAATGTGAGCAATCATGTCTATAAAAATTATACAATGCTGAAAGAATGTTGCAGCTACTCTGGCACTCTGTTATTGATATTTAAAGGTCGGTTTGCTGAATCTTAAAATCTTCAAATTAACCAGGTATTTAATGCCACTGCTCTGCATTCCTGGGTTAACCGAATCTGAATGATAATTTAAACTGAGCAAAATAAAGCATGACCTGAATTAGGTAATGGATGATGAGGTACAATTAACATTACTATTCAAAATAATGGGCCAGATTCTCTTTGCTACAGCATTTCTGCTTGGTTCAGCAGCAAGGAGGGTCAAAAAAACAATTACTGCTCCCAACTTATTTGTCCAGCCTTGAAACCTGGACAAGCCTCAAGTCTGCTTTAACATGCAGCAGAAGGCAAAACTCTTTAAAACATACCCTGTCAGCTAAGAAGAGCTGGTGTACTTAAACCACAGCTTCTCTCTGTCTCCACCACATTGCCTGGGATCTGTTTTTTTTCTTTCTTTCTTTTTTCTTTCTTTTTTTTTTTTTTTTTTTTGTATTTACAAAACCAGATAGCGATACCCCTGGAAAAATAAGGTACATTAGGCCAGAAGCATGCATTAGGGGAGATAAAGTTCAGCTGTGGCTACTAAATCGAAGAGAGCTCAACAGCCCATGGACTGGTCACACAGACCTGTGCTCCCTTCCTCCTCAAGAGGTCTTTCATTTGCTCCCATTAAGAACTTTGCCTGTTAAGCAAGCCAAAATTGAGAAGATGTGGCTTTAACAAACTTATTCCTCAAATACAGAGCAAGCAGTGCCTAGCTTCTCAGCGATCTAATAAAGTGTATTGGGTGCTTCTTACTAAAGAGAAGAACTAGTTCAAGTGGGAAAAAAATGAATTCACACACACACACAAAGCTATTTTACACTTCTTTTGGGAGTCTCTATTTATACCTTGGACTACACAACCCACTTTTGAGTAAGGTTTAGAGTTTCAAAGCAAAGCATTTCTCAGATGGTGGTAATGCCATGCACACACACTACCTCTCTTCTCCTCCTGAACCATTTAGCTTTCATAATACCTGCATCAGACACACTTCCATTATAGCTCCGTTCGTCACACAAAAGGAAGACATCTGACTTAGAGTTAAGGTTGACAGGACAGAACAATACTCTATGAGGAAAAAGAACAAGAAAAAAGATGATAAAGCATTGTAAATAGCAGTACCTCATACGGCACAGAAATTCACAGACCAAGTTTGACGTGAAATCTGTACGTTTAAAAGGCTGTGGCAATGCACAACTGACAGAATCTGTTCTGCAGGGATGCCGTTTACCTAACAGTGCTTCTTCCCCTGACAAAAATAAATAAATAAAAAGGAAAAAAAAAAAACCAACAACCCCAAGAAGCACATACTGGTGGAAGGAAGTGAAGGTACACTTCCTTCACACTAAATTCACAGAATTCTTTACAGAAAGGGAATTTGTCAGGAAATAAAGCACCCATGCATCATGTTAAGTGTACAAGCAAGGTAAAAGTGGTCCAAAAATAAAAGTGATGCTACTTTCCCTCCCTTTTTTAAAAGCTGAGGCTGATTTCCATATATAATTAAGAGTTAATTTGTAAGCCAGGTGAATAGTTTGGTATCTACACTTTTAGATGGCAGAAGATAAATTGAACCAAGTAACTACATTCCTTCCCAGTACAGAGATTCCCCTGGCCAAAGGCAACACCTCAGAGTTAAAGGCAGAGGCATGAGGTGCTGTGATCACCTCTCCCTCACACTTTCTTAGTGGTTTTTAACAGAAATAGTCCGTATGCTGCTGCAAAGCTCTGATGTTTAATTAAAAATATATATATATATAATGTAGGATAACTGGGTAGAGCTGCACTTCAATTACTTTGCTAGAGACGAAAGCAAACCAAAAATAGGAAATTACCATTCCAGAGAACTTCTTACATATCCCAACTTAATACCAAACAAGTTTAAGAAAGGTTTCCTTTGCTCACTCACAGATGCCCTCCAACAAAGCTGCACTGCAGTAAGTGACATACAAAGTTTGATGGAGCTCAGGAGACAACCTGATGCTTCACTTCTGCTTGGCAATAAGCAGGAACCCCCTGAGTATTCCTGGGAAAAGACTGTCCTGGAAGGGAAGTCAGTGCAGAAAGACAGATTTAGAACGCTGCTGAACTGCTTCTCCACTTCCACAGCTAACTTACCCCTGAAAGGTCCAAGATAACAACGAGTGAAGTGCTCCTGATGCATCTCTCCTTTTGCAAATTTACGTCCAATATTACAAAAAAGACTTTAAACCTTTGATTTGCTATCATCAACGTGTTCACATCTTTAAGGTTTCTGCTATTAAGAATAACTTCAAAGGAACTCAGCAAACAACTCATCCATACCAAACAGCTCACTGAGGTAGATTTGTGAGAGCCTGTAACTAAGGAATTTCAAATGCACAGGAACTGAGGGTGTTACCATCAAGCTGCCACTGCCAGTCTGAGAGCTTGTACCTACACGATGTGGCTTCTGAAGAAGCTGATCTCCCTGCACTGCCATCAAATGCCTTCCTTCCTAAGAGTAGTAATGTCTACAACATTAGATACCAACCAACAACCATCCATAGCTGCCAAGCAATCAGCATTACTTGCAGGAAACGTCACACATGAGCAGACATTTTGACCACGAAAATCCCTGAAGAAACATTTGAATTTATCACATCACATTTTGACCACGAAAATCCCTGAAGAAACATTTGAATTTATCCACTTACAGACCCCCATTTATCATCTCTCTCCTGTTTTACCCACCTACGGTGTGAAAAGCCACACCTCTGGAAATGTGGTAGCGTGATCCTCAGAGTAATATGAAGGGAAGTGAGTTGTCTTTCAACCTCTCTAAAGTCCCATATCTTACCACCATTGAAAACTACCTGCTTGGTGAGAAATCAGTGGATATTAGTTGTGTCCAGCATATCCAGGCAAAGATAGCTATGTGTGAAGCCAGCTTCAGGGTTTGATGGGAATCAGATCCATCTCTTCATATGAAAGGCAAATTTAGAGAAGGGAGTTTGTGTAATTATCATCTAATAATAATAAATAAATAAACAAAAGAATCAGGGACACAAAGCATAGCTTTAGATGAGCTCTGGTTTTATGCTAGTCTTTGACTGGTATTCCTCTCTCAAACAGATCCACGCCAGCAGAATAACAGTATGATTAGACAGTGCTACAGCTACAAGATCTGACTACAATATCCCTCCCCGGAGCATTCTGTTCCCTTTCCTTCTCAGAACAGAAATGCTTCCAACCAGCCAACAACTCAAGTACCAGAAATCCTCTTCATCATCCAAGGTGCACCAAACCCACCTTCATTGCTTTTGACATAAAGATGGTTTTTACCTTTCACAGTTATGACAGAGATTACATCACAGGAAGAAAAACGATGCATCACCAGGATTTAGTGGGTGAATGCAGACTAGTATGTGTGATATTGTGTCTAAAGTGACACAATCTTTGTGCAGCAGTGCTTTGATGAGCAAATAAAAAGGAAAAGGTATGTGATATAAAGGTCTGCTTTCAAACACAACTTCCATCCTTCCCTGAACTTCAGCAATAAGGATAATTCACAATTTTACTGCTTTAGTTATCAAATTTTATTACACTTTGGGTAGCACAAATGGTTTCTCTCCAACACCTCAGCATTTGGTGATTTGTAAAGTCTCTTTGTTCAGCTTTGAGCAAAAAAAGGTGCAAATTATAATACCTGTTACAGTCACTCCCCTCTGCTCCCTCTCCCTGTGCTTGAGACTTTTAGAGGCTGAAATACATTGAATAACTCAAGAAAAGTATTTGCAAGACATGGGTGCTCGAAACAGCCACGCACAGATGAAATCACATACAACCTTGGGGTTGTGGTCCCAACACTTTGGCACTATGATAACACCACTAGTTTTCTGTTTTCAGAAACAGTCTTATTATTCTTAGTCTGATGCTTCTTTTTAATTGTATTTGTACAGTCAGACTTTTTACCAGGAGACTTTTTTCAGTTCTAAGTAGCATCAGAGGAGTTTTAAGATCCGGCATTCACGCCTGAAACTACTGAAATTCAGGCAACGTGAACCCAACTGCACATCTAGCCCCATATTTCAATTCCAGATGTAGGAACGTGTCCCATTGTCTTTCTCTAAAGAGCAGCAGAGACATTTTGAGAGCAAATATAAGATGCAGCCCTTCAATTAGGCAGATTTAGTCAAAATCCAGGTTGGAAAGTAATGTGCCAATATGACCTGGCATTTCACCTTTTCCTATACACGGTTATTCCATGTTATTGCACTAAAGCTTTATATGAGTAGATTTCCACATTATATAACAAATATGAACAGATAACAGTGTTCACAGCCGAATCGAATAGGTTTGTGTATTAATAATGGTTTAATAATAATGGGCTGATGGCTTTGGAGTCCAGCTTTAATAATGACTACCCGCAGATCACACGAAAACATGCATAACCTCTTTATGTCTCACTGTCTTTTTAATACAAATAACTTTAAAAAATCTTTTTTTAAAATGAAAAGGGGTTGAATATTACGCAAACTCCACTTTGACAGTGTTATTGTGGTACTTGAATTGTTGTTTGCAAGTTATATTAAGCAGTCACATTCGACACATCACCGTTTGTCTGCATCTCTGCTCTGTTACCCCTGCAAAGAGCACGGGTCAAGATGCACAAAAACTCTTGTCCTGTGGTCTGGAAGTCTCAGAAGGTTGAAAGCAACTCTTGTTCACTCAGATACATAAAACCCGCATGTACGTCTGAACATCAAAACATACACCCATACCTTTATTTACTCACGTGCGCTTTTTACAACACTCCTAGCAGCACACCAGCTCTTTCCCATCCTCAAACACTGCACAGTCCAGAAAAACTACTCCACCAAATGAAGCAGCTTCATTTTCAACTGACACTAGACTGTATGACCCTGGTCTTTGGGGAATTCATTAAATCTTCTTGTAAGCAAACAGCGTTCCATCTGAGCAAGGACAGCGATGGGCAGCATTCCACGCGTGTGCACATGGAGACAGATACAAACCGTGAGTAGACCAAGAAATATGAACATTTGAGATTCTGCAAATTACTACTTAATTTCCATAAACCACAGGAGTTTATGAAAGGTATGTTCTTATCCTTACTTAATATCCTACTCGACATCAGCCTCTTTATATTAATTCAGTTTAGACTATTTTAAAGCGTTTCTCCAGGTACATTCTGAAGCATTTTGCAAGAAGATCAGAAAACGTAGCCCAAGTAGTGTCATAAATCACCCAACTTGAAACAACTCAGTGAGAAAAATACAATCACCATTTTTGACAGCCCTTTTAGCAGATAAAAATTATCTAAGGCTAACACCTCTTCTTTTACTCTGTGTTTTTACTACGGCTTTTGACAAATACTGCCCAGCTTTGGTTAAAGCTAAGACTGGTGCACATTTTAGTAACTAAAATGAGCATTCAGAATTCTCTGACATGACAACTGAAAGGAAACGTACGTCTTTAAAAAAGTAATTCTTACATGCACAAAAGCCACCACCTTAATGGTGAGTCAAAGCTAAAGTATTTTGTACATTCTTGTTTCCTCTTCTGTGTATCTACATACATAGGATATTTCAAAACCACTTGAATAAAACTCTGTAATCCATACCATAATTTATCTATTCATTCTTCTGCCAACTTTTAAAGTGTAAGAAAATAAAACTGGTAATATAACCTTAACCTATTGTCTTCAGTATGAGTTACCTAAAAATCAAATCTGTTTTTAACTACAAGGTACAGAAATGTGAATGCAAAGAAAAATCTACAATAGGTCTCGTGAACTGAAAATCAGGTGAAGAAAAGGACTCCTGCATCACCCCGTTCCCCCCAGCTTCCTGCTCCCCCAAAATGAAGTGGCCAGAACACAGTCTGCTGCTAAATTCCCAGTCTGATTCCATCTTAGATCAGTAATGACTGCAATCAGTTAACATCTTGCAGGGTTTTTTTGGCTTATGTGAGAGGAATCTGAGGTCCCAGTCAAGCTCCTGGAGAAAGGACGATCACAGAATGGCCTGTGATAAGTGGCACAATTTGGCAAGTTCCTTCCTGGCTGATTCACAAAGACAAGAAGTACCTGGATATGAAAGGGGGAGCTCCTTCCAGCTTTCACAGGGAGCACCAACTCTAACTTACTGAAGAGCTTTATCGAAGTGTGCTGGCAAGCTTGCGCTGCAGTTACACAAACCACTTTGCTGCTGGTGAGCATGCAACTCTGAAGATACCAACGTGGCAGCGTTCGGTCACACCACCCGTTCTTCAAAAGAGATGTAAAAATCACACATGGTCCTGTGAGCAGCAGAGCTAATGACATCTGATTTCCCAGATCTTTCTGGCTGGATTTGCTGATGGTTCATTAAGATGCAACCACTAGAAGTTCTCCCAGCTGCTGAAGCACCCATGACATCCCTTTCTCATGCAGACTCTAATATTCACTAGACACTGAGTACTTCCCACAGTTTTTCATTCAGTGGCTTCGTTAGCAGGGTCTCTTTCACCTGCTTCTCAAGACCAGTGGTTCTTTCCCAGTCTGAGTTCTGCCTATGCCATTTGTGTCTGCAAAACACGTGACAATATCTAGAATCACAGAACCATCTAGGTTGGAAAAGACCTTCAAGATCACCAAGTCCAGCTGTAAACCTGTTCCTTAATACCACCTTAATACCACCCGCACATGTGTCTTAAGTACCTCTAGGGATGGGAACTCCACACATCACTGGGCAGCCTACCCCAGTGCCTGGCCACCCTCTCTGTGAAGAAATTCTTCTGAACATCCAATCTAAACCTCTTGTGGCACAACTTGAGACCATTTCCTATCACTTGTCACCTGAGAAAACAGACCAACACCCGCCTCGCTGCAACCTCCTTTCAGGCAGTTGTAGAGAGTGATGAGGTCTCCCCTCAGCCTCCTCGTGTCTTGTTTTCCAGTCGCTTCACCAGCTTCACTGCTGTTCTTGGCACATGTTCTGGCGTGATGGATGTCCTTCTTGTAAAGATGTATTTCTTGTAATGAGGGGCCCAAAACTGAACACGACATTCAAGGTGTGGCCTCACCAGAGCTGTGTAGAGAGGGACAATCACGTCCTTCGTCATGCTGGCCACGTTATTTCTGATGCAGGCCAGGATGGCATTGGCCTTCTGGGCCACCTGGGCACACTGCTGGCTCACTGAAACTCATGATACTCAACAATATGCAAAAACACTCCTTTCTTTAAAAAAAAAACATGCAGAAAACATTGTAGTTTTGTGTTCTAATTTAACAGACTAATTTATGTGTTCTAATTTAACAGAGCCTTTGTTTAGCTGGAGTTGTAGGATTATCACTGAGACGATATAGATCTGGCAAAATCAGGTTACTAATATCCAGACTTAATGACCTTAAGTGCTGATAGGTAGACGACAACAAGGAACTAAAGAATTGAAGTTATGTTGCCTACCCATTTGACAACTGTTAATGGCACCACTATTAAAGAAAAAGAAAAAAAGAAAAAAAAAAGCAAACACTGCACTTTATTTGTTCTTTATTCATTTATTGACTGATCTGCACTTTACTTGTTTATATAAGTAAAAGAGGAAAGCTGTTTCTTTTTAATGGCATCATATCCTAGGGTAAAAATCATTATGGAATAAGATCATAGCATTTGTAAGGAAGTGGTAAAATAAAAGAAAAAAGCTAAGTCAAGAAAATGTAGAGAGCTCACAATTCAGGGCAGGGGTGGAGGCTTGCGAGTTTGTAATCACCATGTGAAAGGATACATCTGCTTAAAGTGGAGACCACATTCATTCAATGGATCCAGGAGTTCAAGGCCATTAAGAATATATATTAAAGAGCAAGGAACTTCATTTGCCACCAGGTGAGCAGTGCCAGCAACTATTTTGTCATGTTGACGCAGGCAGAGATTGCCGATAAGATAGCGTACTGTGGAATCTACCACACCTCCCCTCCCTGTTAGGAACCTGCTACATTTCCAATTTAGATGAAGATGCAAATTGTTAAACCAAAAGACAAGCCACAGGACAACTTCTGGATACTTCTCTTTCTTGAGTAGAAGCAAAAATGCTTGCTAAAGAAGAGTGTTGTAACCAATGGCTGGCAGACTTTTTTTGTCTGAGCAGTAGGACTTAAAAATAAAATTTAATTGGGAACATACTGAAAAAAAAAGTTCACTTTTACATGGTCACTGGCCAAAACGTAGCACAGGTTGTGCTGGCACTGTATGTGACTACTGAAACAACAACATATTTTCTCTCATGTCTTAAGCAATGATGCTCTTGCTTTTGCCTTAAGTGAGGAAATATTGTGGAAAAAAAAAAAAATGAAGATTATGCTCTGTTTCTATTTTCCCCTGAGAAAATTTAGAGAGTAGTGTCATAACCCAATGTCCATTCTTTTCATCTACAGATGACAGAATGGAAAATGCCACTGTATTTCAGAAAGGAGCTACTTTTTTCTTCTTCCGTTAGTCATTCCTGCCTGCGGGCACAAGGGTTATAGGGATGACTCTTTCAAACTCGTGTCTGGAGTACTAGCACTCCTCCAATCTGACAAGCTAATGCTTGCGTGCTTTGATAACTTAGGGAGCTCGATCTTCCACCATGCTAGTTGGCCCTGGTGCTATGAAAGATTAAGTTATCAGCTCAAGAAACCCAAAGACCTCCACAATCTAACTACAGATTAACATCCAGGAGTATCTCAATGGTCTACTTGTCCTTTCATAAAAAGGATAATCTGTCTTCGTAAAACTTTTACCACTTAAATAACTTGCCTGAAACATGTTCAAGGTCTTCTGCCTATGTCAAACTAGGCTCAATTACTAGCTGCAGGAAACTGCCCTTTTTTGACTCTGAAATATTGGAAATACAGAAATTCTGTATTGATCATCTTTTACATTGTTAAGGAAAAAAACAATTAGCTCAAATACCTCCATCAGGTATTTTGATAAAATACACCCTTTTGACACATTTACTGAGATCAAACAAACTTAGCTGCTTCAGAGGAACTATAAGGTCCTACTTTTCCCTTGACTAACATCAGGACACTACCTCCCTTTAAGAAAAACAATGATAAAATCATCATAAGCACAGCGGAGCACTGGGTTCCCTGCTCCTTTGTGTTTTGTTTCTAATATTTCTAACAAAAATATTAACTGCCACTTAGCCAAAATGACAGTCTTGCAAAGGAAAGCATTTAATTCTACCACTGATTAGAGAATGGAGAATCAGTACCTACCTCTGTGCCTTTCCAGTGTCTTTATTTATTACTGCCACTGGAAGGTACAGGACTTTTTCATAAAGTACTTCCTCCTCTGAGCCACTCAGCAGACAGCAACGTGCCACTGCTTGGGAACAACAACAACAAAAAGGAAAATAACTCGGCCAATGTGTAGTTCTGCTGGCGCAGGTCTTGACATCTCCAGCCCCCCACCTCACTTCCAGGAGAGAGATACCAGGGATGCGCTTTCTCAGAATGAGGAACAGTAACTGGGAGAAGGAGGAAAAGTTGCTTCTAGAGCTTGGCCACCTGGTAGAGCGGGTCCGGCAGAAGACGTGTGTGTTGGCAGACGGAAGGTGGAAGATGCCAATCAATTTTCTCCATGAGGTAGTTCCTAACTGTTCTTAATAGCTGAGCCGAATGTAATTTAGAAATAGATCTACTGATGAGAACAGATAAGGCAACTGCTGTGTAAATACTGTATGGATTCCTTGTGCAGAACGACTTCAGATTCCTGAACATCAAAACAGCAAAACAAAAGGCTGACTTTCACCGTGACTTTTCTCCATGCCTTTCTCATAACATAAGCACTGGGCCCAAAGAAAGAAAGGAGAACTGGCCGGATGGTCAGCTTCACACACGTATGAAATTGAAGTAGATTTGTACACGGGAAAATACCGGTGCTCCATCACAGAGGTACGGGGGTGACCTACCCATTGCAGCAGACATCCTCAGCTCTTGAAGGCACAATGGCATTACGGTGAGGACTTAGGCAAATGAGTAACAGTGGCATTATATCCTGGACTAACCGAACCCTGCTATGGAAAGAAGAGTAGCAGTAGCCATGCAGGTGGATAGTATGGCACTCAAAGATAATGCAGCAAAATCAACTGTTGTTGTCGGGGATTTATTATTTTTTTTCCCCACGCTGAAGGTTTTTTTTTTATTACTATTTTTATTACTACTTGTCAGACTGCTTGTCTGAAATACATTATGAGGCTTAATTTTTTTATTTTATTTTTTTAAGGAATATCTAGCATGCTGGGAGGCTGTGATCGAAGACACTCTACACAGGCCAACAATCATAATTATGCTATGATTTTACGCCCAGCAGGAAACTTATGATTTGCCACCCAGGAACAAAGCTAAAGAAATGATCTAAGGTAGCCAATTAAAGTTTTCATAAAGAACCCCTCATCTATTCTCAAAAACCGAAATCTCCTTTTATAGCACAATCCTCTTAGCACTTATCTCTCCCTTCCTCATTAATCCAGTTTCACCTAGCTGGCACTGACACACGCAGAGACAGGGAGGGAGATATACACACACATATACACTCTTCACTTTTTCCCCTCTGTTCTTCTTGACCTTTCTGATTTGGTTCCCCATTTATACTAGCCCACCTGTCTGGCAGATCTTCCCTGCGACGTGCCCTTCAAGATGAAAAACATAGTTTGATAATGCATAGTGACAAACCTCGCGGAGAGCAAGCGGGCAAGCAAAAGCGAGAAAGCGCTAAGGGAAATCGCTTCTAACCAGGATCTGCTGCTGCACAGCTAATCAGGCAGGTATTCAGTTGTTCACTCCTGCAGACTTGCTTAGCATAGAAATAGGCTGTCTGCCCAGGAAGATGAGGTAATGTCTAGGTTTAATGCCAATCTCTGTAACTGGCAGGACACATCGGGTAAATATTTCTGCTGCAGGAGACCACATTAATTTGATTTTGCTACCAATTTTCATTATTGTTATTATTTCTATCACTATAAATATGCATGAGTTTACCTGCTAACTTTTCAGATGCAGACGGCACAGGGATCCAGGTAAGACTGCCTGCACTTCCCACCTCAGAGCTATAGCACTGCTTTCCTCCTCCAATCTTCCTCACACTCAGCATCGCCCTCCACTTTGTCCTTCCCTCCTCGTTTCTGAAGGACCAGGCGCTTGTTTGCTCCCTCATCTTCTCTTCCAAATTCTGCAGTATTAGGTACTGTTTTCCACTCACAGCATGCTTTGTCCCTCCTTACTGTACCACAGAAAACACCTTTCGTTCAGCACTGCAGTACTGTGGTCATCCACAATTCCTCCTTGGGCATGCACTGCTTCACCTGCATATTAATACAAACACCTTTCCTACCAAACTGTCAAAAGATGAACACCCCCCCAAGCAAAAACAAACAAACAAACAAATAAAAACCATAAAACAAATCAAATTCTCAGAAAACATTGTGAAGCAAACATGCGGGGGGGGGGGGGGGGGGTCTCTTCACCCTCTTTGCTCCCTTCACAAGCAAAAAATACCTTGAAACGTCAAAGTAAAAACATGAATGAGAAGGGTGAGTCTGTCTGTCTGTCCATCTTGGAGCTTCACAAACACAGCCAGTGCTCTAAAACTTAACAGATATTTAAAGGAGATCAGGGGCAAGAGAGCCTGTGACCAACAGCAGGAAAGAAACAGGCCATTAGGAACAACAACCTGGGCGAATCCTCTGCAAAGTGGTGCTCCAGAATGGGTCAAGAGCTGGAAGGGAAGTTTTTGTGACGAAGAAGGACACTTGTAGTCTGAGGATGGGGTTGCAGGCAAGGATTTCCCCCAATGGCTTGTTCTTGGCTTTACTCACCATTATTTCTCTATCAGAACAAAAACAAATATTGGTGCCTTCCAGAAAAGTTCCCAAACTTTTCCCAATATATTACATTTACAGTTTCTGGATTAGTTGCTTCTGAGCTCTACAATCTACTTGAAAACAATATCCTGAGGGCACAACAGTGCTTGTAGGCTCATATTTAGTTAGAAACAGACAAGGGCAAAGACTTGGTTTTGGCAAATCAATATTCAAAGGCTTAATGTTGCCTTTATTTGATCAAAAAAGCCTCTAACATGTATAAACTGGTACTTTCCTCCTTCATGAGGTCCTTCCAGAAGCAATGACTCCAGCCACCAAATACTATCCATAGTAATTTCTTCACATCCTCAGGTTTGTCAGGATATGATTGCACTTTTGATGCTACCACGCTTCAAGACAATCACGTGCGATCTTGCTCCACTCGGGAGACACAATGTGAGCAGTGAGCTCAGGCTGAGCATCCGTCCCTTCACACAGGGGCTGCCAGCCCCAGCTGTGGGACAGGCTCATGCTGCTACCTGGTGCCCCAGTCTGAACCAGTTTACAAGCCACCATCTCAGGTCCAACACCTAGATGACCGCATCCTGCCTTTCAAATATCTCCCCTCTGTGGTTGGGCACAAATGAAGGAATGCTGGGTAAAATCAAACATGGTCATTTTCTCCTGCTCAAAAGTTTAACATGATTAAAATCATCACTGCATTAAAACCGAACAAATTCTTTGAAAAGTGCTAGCAAATCTCTTGCATGAAAACTACTTTTTTCCTTGTCTCACCTTTCATCTCTTGAATGTCAGCACATTCATATTTCAAATCGCACAGCATCAAAGAGGATGAGGATATGTTTCAGTTCATTCTCTTCCCTTTGATATCGGTACACAGAAGAGCACTTCAGTTTAAAATCTGTTACCAATTGTGATACAACGCAGCATCCACGCACTTAAGACGGCACACCAGCTCTTCACTTACTTCTGTCCTTTGTGCTTCGGGACATGTTGTCTTTTCAAATCACGCTGTTTCATTTGGTTCCACCATAACCACTCCTTGCACCAGATTTAACATTTAAAGTGTATGGTCTACCACATGAAAGTAGCGTACTAGCTTCCTTGGGTTTCAACCAATCCAGGGCAGACATAATGCAGTTGTACCCACTTTTATTATATTCACGTATTTCAATCAAGTTCTTGGTAGCTGCTGCTGAAGGATCTGCTCAGGCACCTCAATGACATTACAAATTTGTTTCTGTTTCATCACTACCAGTGATTCAAAAACATGAAAAGAACATTTTATGTAAAGAAAGACTAGAATCTGCACGAAGAGGAGAGGCAGAAGGTGTCACAGTTTCTTTCAGACACCTCTTTGCAGCAAACAGCAAGGCGAACTGAAACTGAGGAAACTTATGTAAATGGTCCATCCAAAGTGAGGTGTGCCTCCTTTCCTCTCCAGGGCCTCTCGCAGGCCCTGGATACCAGCAGTATCTGACAAACCTGAGACCGAAAATGAACCAGAGACCTTTGTCAGAACTGGAAACAAACGTAGCTCTGTTTGGCAAGAATGTGGTGACTGTTCACAGGCTGACTGCAAGCCAGAGCACGAAGAAAGAAGCCCATTTTGTGATTTAGGGATGGGCAAGCACAGAAATCCAACTTGGGAGGAAAAAAAAATCCCCTCACTATGAAAAAAAAAAAAAGTGTATCATTGGATGAAGGTTTGATTATAGGGTTCAAAGTTACTGGGATCAAGAAATGAGACACTTTGCCCAGTAAGACTCAGCTACTTGGGTCGACAAACCAAAGGGAATGGGTGTGCTCCACGCTCTGCTTTTCCTGACAGGAATATGTTCACATATTGCATATTCAACTGAGGCCATGCCCTGGCAAAAAAAGACCAGCATCGATTTGACAGATGACACATCAAGGAGATTTTTCAATATTTTGTAGCAGAAAAACCTGTCTGTTTAGAAGAAGGTTGGATATGCCTGCTGCAAAACAGCGATGGCATCCAAGTATTGGACATTACCAGATTGCACCGTACTCCGAAGTGCTAACACGCTTCCTTGCATGCTTCCATTTGCTGCCAAAACAAAAACAAAATGGGATCTCATCTCCAGGTCTGTCAAGTTAGCATCTTTTACAAAGGACAATTTCCCTTTAAAATACTTCACTACAAAATTATTTTTAGCGATGCCATTTTTAAGCCATGATGTCACCAATACGCAGGAATCAAGGACAGCTGCTTTGGAGTGCCACTGCCCCGAGAGGTCGATGATACTTCTGTCTTATGCCCTTGACTTGCTCGTTCTCCCCTTCTCTATGACAGCTCCCTCGGGATTCTTAGCAGAGGTTTAGCCACATTTCGCTTCTACCCTGGAGACGAAGTACAGTGACAAAATGAAAAGAAACCATGACCGTGACTCTCAGCCTTCCCAAGGATGCCCAGGTTCTTTCAGCAGCTTCTCAGGGTTATGTTAACAAGTTTATGAAGAAGGACACACATCGGAGTGTTTCTGATTTTATTTTTCGGTAGCTTTTAGAGATGGAAACGTTAGTGTCTTAGCTATGAACTAACCCTGCAGAGGGTTAACATCCTGTTCTGGAACAGGCCAAGACTGAGCTCAAACATTGCCCTCGAGGTGTCCTGCCAAGCAGAGAAAAGAGAGCAGGGCAGATTGTTGGGTATGCCAGACTCTCTGTGACATAAAGTATGTGGCATATTGTGGGTGAAAGCCTTGGCAGCAGGAAAAGGAAAGCTGTGGTTAGGTCTCTGTGATCGCTGGAGTAGCTGTGACAATCAGATGAGGTAGCAAACATTATCTTTAGGAAGCAGGGGGGAAAAAAAGCCTTGCACAGGAACTCACAGCAGCGCTCAGCAGCTGGAGAAAGGGGATCAGGCCAATTTATCACTAATGAGCAAAGGCTCTGATAACTGCAGAGGGAGGTCAGGTGGATACAGTGAGGGCACACGGAAAAAATATTAAAAAAACAAATTAAAGAGGAAAAAGGAGGATTTTGGCAACAAGGTCTACTAAGGGCTTCTATCACAAAGGCCACTCAGCAAACCTCACACATGATTCTAGGCTGATGTGAACTTTTCATTCTTCCCTCCAGCCTGCTGAAGAAATTCTCCCAAATCCCCTCAAGTGGAGACAAGTGCTCTTTAACCCTACTCACTGCCAGAACTCCTTTGTCCCCCAGCCTGTTACAGCAGCAATCCAGGAGGAAGATGAAAGAGGAGGAAATAAGATTCTCTGACATGGCTTTCATGAATCCTGATCACTGAAAACAAGGCTGATGGATCTTTTCCTAAAAGCAAAACAGCTTCTGTGTGGTTGAATTTTTCCTTATTTGCCATGTTCTAATGGCGTACTGTAACCACAGGACTAAGAACAATACTCTACCTTCAGCTCAGGCAGAGATCAGGGACTTGAGGATAGGGTTTAATTGAGTAACAAAGCCTTTTTTTTTTTTTTTCCCTCCTTGTTTAATACTTAGTTTTTACAAAACAACTTATGTTAAAGAAAATTTATCTGAAATTTAAAGGAGTTCTCAACTGAAAATTTTTCACTACTTAAAATTCTCCCTTGAAATGTTTCCATCAGAAATTAAGTTTGGTATCGATTTGTGACAAGATTTAGTTACCCCTAAGCTTTGTTTCTGAGCAAGCCCACATCCCACCTGCTTTACAAGGAACGCTTGCATTATGGCCCAAACTCCAGTATGGCCATGGCTTCTCACTCAGTCTTCAGGAGCATTTCCACACCAGCAGCTGCAGGGCAGACTAAAACGAAGTCAGGAGATCCACGTGAAAACTTGCGCTGATATTGGCCTGTTGCTTTTTAGATCAATGGGTCTACATTCAATTCCCATTGATGTTAGCATAAAGTTCAAAAAAAATTCCAATTGTTTCTTAATTTGTTAGTTAACTTTGTGGCAATTTCAAATACCAAGGACAAGATATTACCTAATTACTTCCTTCACATAAAACCACACATTTTGTTTAATGTTGAGGCTTTGTGAAAGCAAGCAAACTCATTTTCTATGCCTCTTTAAAATCTTCTTGGCTCCTGAGCTATTGCTGCATATTCTTGATGACAAAACAGGGAGCTGGTTTCTCCATGACATTACCAAATCGAGCAAAATTCTGATACGAAAAAGCTTCTTCACATTGCTCTACCTGCCAGACTCCAGGACTTTCCGAATTACTGCTTATTACTTCTTACAGAAAACGCCTTGCCTGCCGCCTCGCCATGTGCTGCCAGCTCCTTGGCTGTGTCCCTCTATTGTACCCTCTGGGCAGCAGGCAAGAAAAAGCATGGCAAACATTTCACATAGCTAATCTTTATGAACCAACAGTGTTTCTGACAAGCCATTACCTAGAAACTATGGCTATTACTGGAGGAAAGACATTTTTCAACTACGTACAAGGATACAGCAACAGCTTTTTTTTTTTTAAAAAAAAAAAAAAAAAAACTTGACAAGAACATTGTATGTATCACTTCAGAACTTTACACCAGTCTACATCATCCCTCAGCAGTCTCCGTTCTCCAGGGAATAATTTTTCTCTTTTTTTTTTTTTTCTCCTTACAGGCTTGCAGTTTGCACACACAGGCTGCAAAAACCAAGTTCTCTCCAGAAGATAAACAAGTTAACTTGATGGAAGTAGCAAGCCTGAAGTTGTTTCTTAGGCTGATGAATACAAGATATTTGTTTACTGAAGCCAAAAAGTAAAAATAAAATAAAATCGTGTAATATTTATTTGGTCAAACGGGAGGTCTAGTCTGCAAAGGAGTTTTTGTAGTAATGCCTTGAATTTCTTTTCCTCTAACTAATCAATTATTTCATCATGAACAAATTAATTTAAAAGTGTTGTAGAAATTACTACTGGATTACTTTAGCCCTTTCTCCAGTTCCACTCTTGCTTTCACAGAGGTGTGCGCTCACCTTCGCTCACGCCACGGGCCGGCAGCACATTTGGCAAACGATGGCTGCCGTGGAAAGCCACCACTAGGAAAACAACAGCTTCAGCACAGCAAAACGAACTTCTTTGGCACCGCTTCAGCCGAGCGAAGATCATGTGAAGAAAAAAGTGAATTAGGGTTTCAGCCACCCACCTGTGCCTGTTTGTGACACTGTTTGTTCACACTACCCACGCCGCAATGCACGGATCGCTTCTAACTTCTCACCTCCAAGGAGAAGAGCGGAGTGGAAAGTTCACCAGCCTTTCCAGAACGGCACATTTGAACATGAAAACACCTCGGCAAACAATGGTACCTTCCTCACGTCTGACCACATTTCTTTCCTGTACGGTTACAGACTATTTATGTTTGCAGTAACCATGATACCATCCCTTCTTTATAATCTTTAGTGCAACTCAGCTTATGACAGGCAGACCATTAATATCTGTTATATTCCGGTTAAACTTAGCCTTGTGGAGTTACAGTCATTGAGTAGAGATGGCTCAAACCAAGTCGTAAAGCTTCTATCTAGGCTTTCATCTGCTGGAAATGCACCAAAATTTACTCTTTAAATATAGCACATTGTAGGCTGCTGGTGAGTCTCAGGTCCTTCACTACGATGATATATGTTTATTAAACACTTCTTTTCCCCCATTTTTTTTTTTTGTAAACAGGGAGTTCATTAAAGTTCTCATTTAAAATGTATTTTCCATTGAAGACTGCCTACCCTGTAATCTTGACACCCAAACACCGTTAGACCTTCAGACAACCACCCAAGTCCCCCCAGCCTCATCGATTTGGAAGACTGCAACATCCCCAAGTAACAGATCACCTTTAAAAAGCACACACACACACACAGAGAACAACCCCCGCCCCTCCCAACTTTGGGACATCCAATAGAACACAGAGAAGGGGTTTTATTTCCCATTTTCACTGAATATATGTTTTCATGTCAGCCAAAGTGAAAGCTAACACAGTTGGAATATAGTAAATGTCAATATTTAATCTGGCCCTTCCTTTCCAATTTTTCAAACCACAATGCATCATCTCAGCGTGATTAATAACAACTCTTGTGTTGCTTTCCCTGAACCGACCTGAGGTATTTTTGTTGCTAGGTAATGCTTTGTTGTGAGCTGTCCTCCCAACATAGGAAAGATTAAGAGATCTCAGATGGAACCAAAGACGGCATGCCAGTAATCACAGCTGAAAGACACTTGCACTTGACATCTTCAGATGGGAACAACATGTCTATTGTTTGGAGCCATCAGTCCTTTGCTGTAATGCCTGACAGACAAAACCACCTACCTTGTCAAGAATTGGGAACCTTGTCAAGAAGTCATTTGTACTGATTGGATAAACAAAAGGGGAATCTGGAGCAGCAGGTTCATAAAACAAACAAAATGTCCTAGAAATGGCCCTTATTCACCATTACATTCCCGAGTAGAAAGGAGCTCTAAATCTACTTTAAGTGGTCCCAGGAGGATCCAATAGTCATAAAGAAATCTTACATTGACCTCAAGCTTCCACAGCAGCTCTTATAAGAATACAATACAGCACTGCCAAAGGAGTGGGTTTAGCCAGAGAAAGGGGATTTTTAGCCAAGACATTCCTCCATCTGACTAATCCTTGGCTTTCCAAGAGCCTGTTGGAGCCACTGGCAGCCAATTCAAAAAAAAAACTAACACCTTTTTAGTCCCAACCTACATGAGATAATATTTCAGCAGCCCCAAATCAGACAAATGTGTAGTCACACTGCACATTTCCTCCAGACTTTAACTGTTCCTTTGCCTGACAATGGCATTTATTCCAAAACACCTTTTCCACGCACGGATCAACATTCTTATTAGTGTATTTACAAAATACACAGCCGTATCTCTGAGTTTCCCAGCAATACCCTTGGCAGAAATGAAGGAAGCCAGACTGACAGAAAAGTTATACTCCAAGATTACTGTGCTGTATTCCTTGCCAAAGGGTAATTTGTCAGTGCAGCTGACAAATTGAAAAAGGGGAACATTTTTAGTGCCAGCCCCAGAAAACAACAGAAGTGAAAAACCACACTCCCTCCCTCACTGAAAATATCACCATATAGCCTATAAAGTAAGAAGGGGAAATAAAAGGGGGGGGGGGGGGGGGGTTGAGTCACTGCACCAAGGAACCTAACTCCTTAATCTTCCATTCTTTAAGAATATCTGAGTAAACAGAAATGCATTTTACTTTTCCCACTTAACAAGCTATTTGCGCATTCTGGTGGCACCTAGGCTCCCATCAGGAGTCAGAGATCCTTTTGTGCTAGGCACTGTAAAAACACTTACTAAAAGGACAGACAGCCCCAAAGGCTTTATTATCTAGAATAAATAAATTACCATGAATTAAGACTCAATTTTCCAGCAGTGTGGGTAATTAAACACTGGAACAGGTTGCCAGGTGGTAGACTCACCATCGTAAGGAGTCTCGAAGAAAGATTGTATTTCTCTCCAAAATGTGCTTCCAACTGATTTATAGGAAAAACTAAATGTCTAACACTAAAAGGGAGGGTCAAGTTGAATAATTAGCATGATCAGTTCTGAACCCTGAACACAGGAATCTCCTCCATTCAGCCTCTCATTGTGTTAAACCAAAGGCAGATAATTAACGGTACCGCACTCGACTGCTACTAATACTTGCAGTTCTGCGTAAGGCAACAATGACAACCACAGTTCATAGCTTCATCCGCTGGGAGTAAGACTTTATCCTGTTGTGCATCCCAGTTTTATTTTCTTCTACAAACTATTCCATGCCATTTGCAGGAGTCACTGGATAGGATGTAGCAATATTCTATGGCAATGCAGAGATTTTTACATCTTCAGTGCCTCAATGGTGTATGCCATTCAGCCATTATCGGTTATGTTGACAGCATCTCCCTTGATGTGGTCTGCAGTGGTCTAATCATACTTTTACTTTCTTTTTTAGCACAGCATATGAATCACAGGATTGATTCTCTTATCTCTGCTCATCCACATGGACATCTTAAACTTTTGGTATGGCCTCTGTTCAGACTTACATTCTGAATGTGGCGTGCAACAACAATCTAAATAAAACAGCGGAGGTTGATACGAAGGGTACATGAATGATCCAAGGTAATTCAGATCCTCAGATTCAAGAATCTAACAAAGTTCTTTGGGTTCTAAATCCTGTGAAATCAATAAAATGATTTCTCCATGGCCAATCCACCCAAAACATTATTTTCTACCATACGTAACACTGTTACTGCCAGTTTAATTACTACTAAACAGCTTAATCTTCATTACATACCTCAGTGTGTCTATGCAACTGCCTTGGCTACTTGGAAGTATTAAACTGCTTGTCCCCGATGACTTCTTAAATGAACGGCATTCTTCCACTTCATGTCTGGAAGCTTCTCCCTCTTCATTAGCCATATTACAGACCACTGTGCACAGGTAGTCATAAACAGTGTGCTACTTCTATACATTATTCATATGAGCTACCATATCAAAAGAACTCAGAAACATAGAGTAATGTTAAAACAAAAGTTTCGTTTGTTTTTTTTTTTAAAAAAAAAAAACAAACAAACAAACAAAAAAAAAAACCATCATTCTTCTCACAGATTAATACAAATCTTTGCAAGAAGGTTAGGGGGGCCTAAGGGATTGAAACTTCTTGGACCTTGGCAGCAGAAAGGCAGCAGTAAGACCCTCAAGATTATGCTGGATTTTGTTATTGCAGCCTTAAGAAAGCTGGCAGACTGCTTGCCACATCCCACACCCTTCCCACATCCCTGCCAGTTGTCTTGAAGAGCGAAGACAAATTAACCTTAAAAACCTGAGGTAGTTGGCCAGAAGCTGTGGAAATGCTAAAAACAAGGAATGGTTGAGCTAGCCAAATCACTTCATTTCCTTAGGCAATAGCAAAGGGAAAAGGGAATAGACAAAAACCTTTAGAACACAGGGGACTTTGGGTGTATGTATTATTTTATATATGCATATATATCCATGCTTCAGAGAAAAGTACTTGCTTCCTGAATCAGTAAAGGGAAATAGACAAGAAAAGTTGCTGTTTCAGGTTTAAAGAAAAAAAAATCAGGAAAAAACAAAACAAAAAAGAAAGCGAGCCACACTCAAAATTCAGCAGTTTTCCCTTCCTTGCTTGAAAGCAGTGACAGAGTATCAATTCTACTGTGTTCCCAGTCTAGCTTGAATTCCAGACACAATGCAAAGCACAAAGAATACAAAACTATTCCTATCAAGGAAAAACAAAAACAAAACCCAAAAGCCCATATAACCACCACTTTTCTAAAAGCTCTGCTTATAAAACATTAAGAGAAAAATCATTTTTGTCCAAATGCCATTCGATCTGGCACTGCTACCCACAAACTCTGCACAGTTTAATCAATAAGACAGATTCTAACCTTCAGGGATATTTTAATCATCACAACCATCCATTGCTATCAGCTCAAATTATGTGTCCACCCCTATAACATTCTTCAAGGAGAGTTCGCTGTACTGGCACTGGTTTTAGGGCACGTACTTTATGATATAACAAGTAACTACAAGTCTGAGAGGACCGTGAAATTTCCAAAATGAGATAGGCAGGCCACCCTCCTGTAAAACATATAATAAAAATCTATGTCAGATCAGTGCAGGAGCTGAAGTTTTATGTAGAACAGACATTTGCCTAGTAAGCAGTATCAGCACAGAACCCAGTTGAACACTACAGTGGGAATGTCTTAGGTGCTACTTATCCAGAGGGGTTTATGCTGGTTTCAAGCCCAAGTAAGCTCCAGCAGTGCAAATAACACCTTCACCCAAAAAGAGGCACAAAACAACAACAAAAAAAAAAACACACCTAAAACAAAACAAACAAGGCAAGCCAATCCCAAAGCACATCACCCTACATCAATACCCTGGATAGTTATGCCGGAGTTACATGGTGTCTCGCTGTGGTCTAGAAACAAGGGGCAAGAACAGACAGCTCTGAAGTGGGACAACCCAAACGCTCTCCAGAGGACTACAGTTCCCCAGACCTGACTCATCTCACGTCGGCAGCCGAGCCACTTGCATGGCAGTTTACTTTAACTGCAATCTTCAAGGGAAAGAAAAAAAAAAAAAAAAGAAAAAAAAACACAACTCGATCACAGATAGGCATCATCTACTTAATATAACCATATCACTCCTTTCCAAATTCAAGGGTGAAAGGCTTCTCTTTCAAAAAAAAAGTGAGACAGCAAATTAAACATAGATTAAAACGAAATACAAACACACACACACACACCAGTTTCCAATCATCCTCCTGCGCTGGCAGCAGCAGCAGATAGTGCTGCCTGTCGATAAACATCACGACTCCCTGACAATGCAGGTTACCACCTCGGAGGCTCTGCCAGAAACAATATCATCACCAATACCAAGTAGCTGGCAGGACGCGGTGTTATGCGCAGAGATCACCCGAAGGTCACTGAACATTTACCTTATGGTTACAAGCCAAAATGAGATTATCTCCACGGATGCCACCTAATAAACACAGAAGAGGGCTGCGAGGGATGCCAGCTTGTCTGGAGTGATAACTGCTCGTAACGCCAGTGCTGGCTGGCGGGGGGGAGAAAGAGCTGTGAGCCCGCATGTCCACACAGCCCCGGCCTGGGGGGATGCGCCGCCCGCCATGTCACCTCAGGGGACGGGCGCCATTTTGTGATGAACGCCTCGCCCCTCGTGCGGTTCGGGCAGTATGGCCTGCACGGCCTCAGCACTCCTGGCGGAGCTGCCTCTCCTCTGCCGGGGTGGATCGCCTGGTGTCAGGGCTCCAGCCCAGGGCCACAAAACAGTGCGGGAGTCATCACTGAGAAGAACGATGCAGACGATACCCAAAGTGCGGGCGGTCCTCAGAGAACGGCCATTCCGGTTAGAGTGTTCTGAAAAAGCTCCCATTGCACAGACCCCAAAGTTAAAACAAATTTTTTTTTAAAAAAAAAAAAAAAGCAAGAGGAAATCTCCTCAAGCTACGAGGCATGGTCTATAGACATTATGGGGAAAGGCCAGAAAGCATTTTCTTTATTTTTCACCTGCAGACATAATTTCAACAACAATGTACAAATGTAAATAAAGAAATTAAACAAAGGGGCACTATCCCAAGGAGGAATATTACTTCTCAGCACTTTGCAAGGTGCAGCAGAGCGACAAAACCCTCCATAAAACTGTCCTGGATAAGACCATCCAGCACCCTAGCGAGGATCAGACGTTCCACACTTCCAGGCCACAGAAACAGGTGATTTCAGTACAAGGCCCCATCTCTTCCCTCCTCTGTTACCCTGGTGCACCGACAAGTGAATGTGCCAGGCAGCCATCGGGCTGTGGCTCTGCTAACAGTGCCAGGTGGGATCGGCAGCTCGTCGTTGCCCTCAGCCTGCTCCCATCCCTGTCCCCACCGGGGAGGCAGTGGGTGGGACACCATGCCTGCACCTGACCTCAGAAACCTTCTTCTGCACAATAGTGCACTATTGATTAGCCATAACTTCCTTAAGACTAATAAGGGAAACTGTGTAGGATGCTTCAATGCCGAGTATTCAGTCATTGCTGCCTTTCTCCTCATCTGTTTTTCCACCAACGTCACCTCCCGTCTTCAGGGGATGCTTTAACACCTCTTTGTTAGATGACTAGTTTACCTAAAATCCAGGAGAAGCCTTTGATTGAAGAACATTTGAAGAATTTGAAGAATATTTGTGGCAAGTGTTATTTGGACATAGATACCTACCATGGACAACATTTCTCCTTATATAGCAAGGGGCAGCAACGCGCATCTCACAGCTTCTACAGCCAATATGGGGAAAGAACACCAGAAAAACAAGCAATCCTGCTCTGACAGCTCAAGATCAGATCAGTTAAACGTGTCTGCCTGCTCCTGGGAAATCCTATCTCTGTGAATTATGGAAAAGTAGGTTCTGAGCTGTCTCAACAATTTTAGATGCAGTCTCTGGGGTTCTCCACAGCAAACAAAGGCAGCCAGTGCCAGTCAAAAGCAAACAAATAAACATCACTTTTTAGGATCATGCCCATGCTATTAGCAAATGCCTTTTTAAAACAACCGGTGCTTTGAGTTTGTTGCCTTCACAACATCAGGAAAACAAGAGTCACACCTCACGCTGACTAATAATGAGCTGACTTCACCTAGTCGGAGGACAGACATTTATGTGGCCCCAAGAATATCCCACTGTTCACCCTACACCAGCAAAAGGCACCATATGGCCTACTATATTGGTGTCGTATCTAATTTCTGAAATTATGTAGGGCACTCTTTCAGAGAAGTAGGTCGCTGTGATATTTTGGATGCAGAGGTCTTCCACTCTTGGAGACCTGAATCAAACTTACATGTAAGCATAGTGCTGGTTGCTATGACATAATTGCAAGCTTGTTTATGTTATGAATACTGTGTAATGAAGTCTGCATGCAGACTCCTCTATTCTGGGAGTGAAAGTACTTTGACTTATGAGTTATGGCAAACATTTTCAGTCTGGGTATCTGCTGTCACAGGAACTATTTGGAAGGCAGTAGGGCAGAAAGGCCTGCAGAAGGGGAAGGTGCTCAAGGACACGATCAAAGGAGTAAGAATACTACTCAAAAAGCAAACCCACTGAAATAAAATGCATGAGGTAGTGTGTTCCTTAGTCCCCTCTGCTTAAGAAAAGGCTATTCCTAGTAACCTCCCCCTTTCAAACTACACCGCTAACTTTGCATAACAGTCACCAAAGTGACTCAGTACATACACAGTCCCTGGATACCCATCAATTTAATTTGAGACAATACTCCAAGTCATCATTATTCTTTCTCCTCCCTGCATCCCTCCAGCCCTCCCAAAGGACAGTTAGCAGAGTAGGAAACAGTGGGATGACTTTTCACAGTCAATTTACTCTTGGACCCTAGTGCAAGAAAGAAATGTTTGGGTTCCTGGGGATGTACCATAACTATAATTTCCCTATCCGAAGTGGCAAAGGGAGCCTTGCTGTACGCAAATGTTCTTGAGTATTGATCTGAAGCTTATAGATGTAAAATGTGTTAACATTTTCTTCTCTAAACTGCTTACTCCCATTTCCTGTCTTGGTAGATGGATGCTATACGTGAAAGTGAGCCAGAGGTTCATTGTCACTCTCCAGCACTGTAGCAACCCAGTATTTTTACTCTTTACAGAGATCCCTACAACTTTATTTTAAATGAAACTTCCAAAATTGTGAAATATTTCAGATGGGTAATAGAGAAGGACAAGAGGAAAAAAATAGGAGAGAGGGGACAGAGAGAGAGTATTTAAATTTCATTCTATAGTTTTAAGAGAGAATCCTTTAGGAGCATGGAAGGAACATCACTAGAGAGCAAAGTATTAAGCACTGCTGCATTAACTATCTACCTGAGAACATAACAAAAATTTGGCTTGGCTTCTGCTCTCAGAGTAGAGGCAATAAGATTTAATTTCATATAGCTGAGCCATGGCACGAAACTTAATTTCTCCTCACAATGAAGAAGTACTGATCATTATTATTACATCCAGAGCTTCAGTCTGACTGAAAGATTTTTTTTGTACCTTTTCATAGAGTTTGTAATAAAAGGCAATGAAACCAAACGTATACTCTGTGAAGGGAAAAAAGATGAGTGTTAGGTCACACAAGTGTATAAGAATATATGAAGAATGAAAGTGACAAAGGGATTAAACACTCTACATGCTCTAGTAGGGCACAGACCATCGTTCAGGACTTACTTCAGGGTTTGCAAACCAGATCGAAACCTGACTGAACTACTGTCTCCTAGGTGTTAGACAACAACGCTGAAAAGCCAAACCCTGATCATTACTTCCTAACCTTACACACAACTGTGTGTGTCCTTAGAGACTTGTATTATCACTCCCAGTGCATCAGCAAGCTGAGCTTCCCAAAGAAGCTTTTGCAATCAGTTGCAGAAGAAACCTGTCTATGCTTCTGGGCATTCAAGGTAGGGAGCCAAAACTGCAAGAAGGCTTTGAAAGATTATCAACCCTCAAGTTATTTAGACTGTGTCCTTACTGCAAGGTGGCTGCAACACAAGCCTCAGCAAACAAAATGAGCAGGGCTCTGGACTCTAGATTCTGCCTCTAAGCAGATTAGTCCATCTGAGGACAAACTACCAGCAAGCTGCATTGAGAAAGTATTACATGAAGACAGGAACAAAGCTAAGGGCAACACCCAGGAAGCCAAGTTAAGACATAGCATGAAGTGCTGAAGAAGCTGTATCCAAATCAAAAGGGACAAAAAAACTTCCTGTTCTCACTTCTATAGCAGAAATAAACACACATAGAGCCTTTGACAATAGCTCCTAAATCAAGAGACAATGTTGCAGAGAGTGAGTAAAACAGAAAGGACTCACCTGCAGGGATTTGCATTCAACCACAAGAAAAGAAAGCAAAATGTAGGGAAAGTTCAGTGCTAAAGGGGTACCAGAGGTCTCCATAAGGTACTGATGTACACAGACTGAAGTGCATTTAAGAGAATACCAACAGCTTAAAGCTACAGCATCATACTTTTTCAATAAAACACCAGAAACCTACCTTACCACAACATTTATTTGTATAAACAATACTCTGTGCTGTCTCTGATGATTTGCATATTGTCTGCATTGTTTGCTAAATGCCATCAACTACCTCTCAAGGCCACTTAAAATCAGTAACATGCTATGTTTCTTTTAAATTAGGTAAACAAGTGTGTATGGGGTCTCAGGGAAAGTGTTTTGGCTTGAGCAGGAGAGTAAAGCCTTTAGTAAAGTAATAATAACTAGAAGATAAACATGTATTTTGGAAAGCCATTGAGGCGAGAGAACAAGCTCAAGTTTCAAGTCAAGCAAGCTAAGCAAAAAGCACAAAAGTGCATTTTGCTGTCAGCCTCTATGGGCCAAATCATGCAAGGTATTGAGTGTTTATTTGCTATGGACTGCAGTTACACAAGGCACCCTCCCTCTCTTGGTGGCTTATGTAAGCCTTTCTGTCTAGACGCAAGTTTGATTTTGAGGGAACATGCTGGTCCTACATTTTTCTCGAGACTTTCCTCACAATCTGGAAGCTACAGGGGAACAACAAGGCACTGAGCAGTAACTCTGCCTCCCTTTAGCTGTTTATATAAAAAGTCGGGGCTTTCAAATACTCAGCAGAGGGTGAAGAGAGTTAAAAAATCCAACTGATTGGGTTTAATTTCTTACTTCAGTGATATTTCCAAGGGGTTGATCTGTCATGCTAACAGAGCCAAGAACCAATATCCTTCAGTTACTTCTGCAAATAGAAGACAGAATCTGGATCATCCTACAAAATAAACACACAGAGAGGGAAAACAAAACAAAACAAAACAGAAAAAGAGGTAATAGAGGACAAGGAAACTACATGTAAGCAGTCTATATATAAGCTGCTCTATATAAAACACCTTCTATACCCCACACACTTTTTTTAAGGCTTCCTGGCTATAATAAATGGTATTTTGTTCTCTGGGAAGTAACAGCCTAAATCGATGACATGTTGAACTCTAATACAAGAATAAACTGAAAGTAACATATGGGTTTGGATGAGGTCATGATAATACCTTTGCTAGACCAGCTAAAATAGCATCTTTTACTGGAGTTCTGAGAAAAATCTAGCATTTTAACAACTGTTAAGGCAAAATGGGGGGAGAAGAGTCTATCAGATGTCAGGAACTGGTAGTAGTTCATGCACCACAATCTGACTTCTTTTTACTAAAAGTATAGCTACATACAAACGGACAACACCATAGACAATATTCATAACCACTGAAAGTTTGTTTTCTAGTAGGAAACAATCAAGAACAAAAGATAATGAGGTGACCTCCTAGCAAAAAATACTCAGGCATGCCTAAAACTTGTCTGACCGTTCTTTCACCAGTACTTGCCCATTCTGATCCAGCAGCCTCAAACCATCCAGCCCGTGTGCAAGCAGACACAGTGCAGAACTACAAGCAGAAGATGCAATTCTGCATACTTGCAAACATTTCCAAACACTAAGCAAAAACTCATAAACAAATAGGCTTCTGAAAATTATCCTCTGGAGCTTGCGCAAAGCAAGGCAAGTATCATCTGAGATCAGCCATAAAGAAAAGAAAAAGTCTGTTGTAGTTATAAATGGCTTGCTAGTGGAGTTCACCAGCAGGGCAGTCTGCGATTGATCAAGTCGGCAATCACTAGTGGGAACCGCTATAAAGGTTTCTGGCAGAGGGACTGTGATGGAATGATGAAGGTATTTGCTCAACTAAGGAAAAATAATAATAATAATAATGTTTACTAAAACATGGAAAAATTGATATCCACAAACATGGTTCACAGTAACCCTATAAACTTGAGAAATTTCTATAGGGACACAGAAGGACTGAAAGGGCTGTTGATAAGAGGAACAAAAAGCATTTATTTATTTATATGTAGATATTAGATATGTATAAATGTATGCATATTTAATCTAATATATATAGCATATATTTACATACATATTTATATAAATAACACTTACTTACACATAAAATAAAAAACCCACTACCCTCGGCTTTTGTAAGAAGCCAGATAAAAACTGTTTGGCATCTCCCGAGATTCTTCCTCTTTGATCTCACTGCCAACATGATCCATACTAAATGAAGAAGCAGCGCTTACACTATATATCTGTCAGTAAGAGTCAGGGGAGGCGTTGGGAGAGGCATCAGGAAGGAACATCATGACATTCTCACCCATGTCATTTTTGCAAATCAAGACAGAGCTGGCTATAAAAGGAAGAGGGGGAGAAAAAGCCATCACCTCTGTGTGAAAGAGCTGTTAAGTAATTGGTGAATAATGCAGAGTAATACAATTAAAGAAAATGCTATTGTTCCCTATATATAGGTGCGCGTGTGTGTATAAACACATATATGAGCACACACACATCTCCCAGTTGCAAAAAAAAAAAAAAAGGAAAGGGTTGTACAGACGCCTTGAATACAAACGTGGAACTTCCATTATCTATCCCAAATTGCCAGCATGCATAAGAGCTGTGATTCTGGGTCCTTATAACCCCTCTGCTATAGATTAAGGGATATTCTTAGCATAGCAGTCTCAGGTGAACAAGGAAATTGAGGAAATAAGAGTACAAGTGATCTGAAAGAGAAGTGTAAACCAACCAACCAACCAAACACACTGGCTCACTCTCCCTAGCCACTTTGCAGCTGCACGCTGGCCAGGGCACTGCTGCTTCCTGTTATCTTTGGAAATGTGGAGAAACATATTTAAAGAACAATAAAATTGAAGCTAAATGGACAGACTTTAATTATTCTGCATTTAGTCAAACAAAAAAAAATAATCTGGCCATTTAGCAGGAAAAAGCAGCGACGAACCACAGGGATCTATCTGAATGTGCATAAGAATTACAAGAGACAAAAAGCTGAATATATCCCGTATCAGTATCGGTCTGAACAAATTATCACGACTGGATGGCTTCTGAACAGCCTGCATGAGATCTCACCTCTACGCGTACTGTGCAAGTGTCCACACCACAAAGCCATCAGCCCAGCTGGCAGTCTCACTGTTAGAGCAAAGAAGTCAGTCCTTCAGCCGACCTAACCACCAGATACATGCGGTATTCGCTGCTGAGACACTACTGCTGGGCAAGCTCACAGGAGCAGCGGCCATATGTTCTACTCATTACAGTACTGCTGACACACAAAAATATCAGTCATGTGCCATAAAATTTAGAGTTTGGCTTAAAAATAGGAGCTTCCTTTAATAAGTTAGGAGCTTCAGCATTTTATTTCCATCTAGTTTCTAAGCATTTAGTCTCCTTTTTTATTTTTTATTTTTTTAAGAAATGTTGGGAAGGCACCCCTCAAACCTGAAATGCTCATGAAATCCCTTGTTGCCAGTAAACAGGCTTTCCAGTAGGAAAGAAGCAAATACCACGTTTCAGGAGCAGAATTAGAAAGTTAGCAATGCTTTTGGATAAGCAACTTCAACATAGAGCAGCCCAACAGGCCCACAAATCTAATGGCCAGTCCTGTCTTAAATCTCATGTTCTAGCAGAAAGCAAAGCTCATCATCCACAGAAAGGCAGGAGAGTAACAGTGCACATCCTTCTTGCCTTAGAGTGCGGAGTTCAAAGCCACTATCCCATTTTAAGCAAGAACGTCTCAGCTCTTGTGCAGTGAGTGAGTTACATGTGCTTCTTACACTGTGATTTTTCAAGGTAGAATTCCATTTTGTCATCAGAGGTTTAGGAGAAGAATTGCCGTTCTGCATGTAACCATATAGCCAAGTTATATTTACCTTCTCTCACAGAAAAAAAAAAAAATAAGAAAATCTGTTAGAATTTTTTCTCCCCAGCCTGGAGAAGAGGAGGCTCTGGGGGATCTATAATGTCCATAAATACCTGAGGGGAAGGTGCAATGAGGATGGAGCCAGGCTCTTTGCAGTGGTGCCCAGCGCCAGGCCGAGGGGCAGCGGGCCCAGGCTCTGCGCACCAGGCCGCACTTGTGTGCTGTGCGGGTGGCCGAGCACTGGCACAGGCTGCCCAGAGAGGCCGTGGGGTCTCCTCACGGAGACCTTCAGCAGCCGCCTGGACGTGGTGCTGGGCACCCTGCTCTGGGTGGCCCTGCTGGGGCACGGGGCTGGGATCAGGGCGCCGGGATCAGGGCGCCTCCAGAGGGCCCGGCCAGCCTCAGCTGTTCTGTGATTCTGTGAAATGGAACTGTAGCTCAAACAGACTTTTTGTTTTGAAAACACATTTCTTATGACAGTGACAAATGATCAGAAAGTGATGCATCACGCGTAAGTGAACATCACTGCTCTGGAGATCATCAGATTCCTGTCTGCTGGCCCTACAGGACAACGCTGTTTTCCCTAGGTAGACTGAGGGCAGTTCGTTCTTTACTCTTAAGCTTTCCTCAGCCTGACAAACTCAAAACCAGTAAACTTCAATTAAATATACTGCTATGGTATAAATCTGACATCGCTCCCCAAGTGAAGACTTGCTACACCTCGGCTACCTTCGATCTCTGTGACTCACTGTTGGAAAATCTGCAGTTTCAAAGGGTAGATTCCTCTTTAAAGAACTGTTTTTCTCACTTTCATTAAGTCGTGTGTTTACTTTAAGGAACATTTCTTCACTGCAGAGCCAAGGGACTATGGTGATTTATTCCTCCGTGATTTCTCATAGCCCAGGCAGAAGTGCTTCCACAAGGAGGAGGCGGGCGCGCGGCTGGTCCGTAACCCAGCTAATCATCACTGTCCCCACGGGAGCTGCTCGCTCTCCATCAAGCAGAGCAGACACCGAGGAACTCCCAGGCAGCAACCCACAGGCTCTCCGGAGCTCACCTCTTGACGCCACTGACTTAATTCACAAGTAGATTCACGGAGACGGCCCAGTTTAGCTCTACCCGTCCTTGCCTGCACACTGCTATCACCGTGCAGTGAGTAGAAGACAAACTATGACTGTAAGGTGCCTGATCACTCACTGGCAAGTCCCTCCCCCTGCTCTCCTCACCCACACCTGCTAGTCGTTACCCCTGTTCTCCGTGGTCATGCCCTAATGCACTAAAAAATATATAGGAGATGTAGAAATGGCAGAGGGAGGACTGAAGAGTAGCCCCATTCGGGTTATGTAAAAGACTGAGGGATCCAGGCTGCTGGGTGCCTGCTGTCCCTCACAGGCTGCCCTGAGGGTCCTGCCTTCCCACCCAGCACCTGCGGGGATGGCTACCACACAGCAGGGGGTGCAGCCACGGATCCCCCCGCATGTCCCAGCTCCGTGCGAGCCCAGCATCGCCATCCCTGCAGCCGCAGAAACCGGTTTCAGTGCGAGCTGGACTTGCGTCTTCAAGCAACCGCGCTGAAGTCTGTGTTCTCCAATCTCCTCTGCTAGCCGCGACAGCCCACGCAGGTATCTCTGTGCGTGTTGCAATTAGACCTCCAAATTGCCAGGCAGACATCGCAGCGACAAATCTCTCTCCGTGCCTTTACACTCCCCTCAGCCTCTGCCAGAACCTAGCAGGGCAAGTGAGATACAAATGCTTTCACACCTACATGTTTTGTTTAATCAACCACAGATGCTCAGATTGATTGAGCAGTGATTTGCATAGATTAGCGTGATGTCAGTATTTATAATACAGGAGGAACATCATGCCAAAATCCACCCTTGTATAGGTATATACACACACAACAATAATTGGACTGCTTCTTACGCTAAGAAAAGATATCAAAACTGAAAAATGAAGATTGCCTTGATCTTCTCCCTTTTTGCAGTCTTTCTTCTTGTTTAATCGGTGACATCAGAACTTTTCCTCCTTACTTTTTCTATAATAATTACAACAGCTGCCAAAGCTGTCACTGTGACCAGATCTAACTGTGAGTGAAGAAGCTACGCAGGGCCAAGTATACATTTCTACACATTGTAATTAGCATCTCCTCAGAGCTGGCTGTGGGAAAAGATCATCATTTTTTCCTATAAAAATATTTATGTTTTAACAACAACAAAAAAAAAAGTGAAAAATAAAATGGAAATTATTCCCAAAGTTCAGTGTGAAACAAGCAAGAGTTATCCAAATAAGGTTTGGAATTTCTAGTTTCTTTGCCAAGAAAAATTAAATTTTTAAAGATGACTTAATTTCAGATAAATAAAAGCATCAGTCAGCATTTCTAAACAGTATTAATAATTTTTCTCCCGGACTAAGTTACAGACAGCTAGAAGAGTCATTTGTATATTTCAGTAATTTACATAGTGACTAACATTATTTAAAATATATTTTTTTTAACGGCCAGGAATATGTAACTCAAAAGCATGAAGAAGAGAATTGAATCATGTTGTGTGCTCTTCTGGAATTCAAAAGAGTTGAGTTACAAAAGTTAAACATTTAGCTGAAATACAGTGAAATGCAGTGAATAAAGACCGCTTTAGACCAGCAATAATCCCCATTGTATCATGTAACATTAATGCCTATTTTACAGCAAGCTGTAGTAAACATCTATCAAAACAGCAGAGGAGGCAGCTCCACTTGCGACGTGAAACGGTTACCATTACCAAAGGATGCAAGTACAGGCAGCTGTCATGAGAGGCAAGTGCTACAAACAGTAACGCCTTCAAAGAGCAAATGAGATGGCTTGCTGCACAACTTCAGAGACTGGCAATATTAGCATTACTGCTCAGACACACTAAACTAAGGCATTGTTTTTCTTTTCTTTTTCCCATGAAATTTTAAAATAACAGCGGGTAAATACTTTGCTCCTTGTAAGCAGGCAATAAAATGGATAAGTCACTCCCAGTCAATCATTTCTTTATTTATAAACAACAGTCCAGGACCACATCCCAACATAACACCACCAGTAGGCACCAAAATCCCCAAGTCCAGCATTAGCCAATGCAGCGCACACTTTACTGGCACGGCACGTTGCCTTCAAGGTCTTTTCATCCTTGGTTTACCTCCTCAGAGGATGACAAACTAGCTTGGGGTTGAAAAAAAACATTTGTTTTGAAACCTAAATGCAAATTGTGCTCTGCTAAGACTGAGCAGGAGTCTCAATTCTGCATCAGAAGATTCTCGTAGCAGTAAGAGAAAGACAGGGAGGCTTCATTTTCCAGACTGGCCTTTGTTTTATATATTTTAAATCATAGTCATAGAGAGTTAAGAGTGGATTCGGATAATATTTTAATCAATCCATATTTAAATTTTTACTCTGCGAACCTTTCCGATTCAGTGCCCTAGCACACAACTAACTGAAGTGGATGGACATTCCTGGCAATAAGCTATCATTTAACAGATCATATTGATTGATTTTACTGCCCTTCTTGAAGATGTTTTGTTACCAAAACATTTCTTTGCTTCCTTGCTTTTACACAAAAGTTGTAGCGTATTTCTAAGAGCGGCAAATGTCTAAAGGTGGCTTTAGCTGACAATTAAAATGGATGTTTTACTTCCATTAATTTTCACTGAACTTCAACATGCACTGATGAATCCCTCTCCCCCCTTCCCATGCTTCCACTAGAAAAAGCAAAGCTATTAAGAAAAGAGAAATGAAGAAAACATGAACAAAATAATTCAACAGACCAATCCCCAAAAATACACGATCCCGTCCTTGAATGTCAGGACAAAATTCAGAAGGTGCACAAATTCCAGAGGGAAACACAGCAAGTCCGTAGGCAACAACTGTGGGTACAGTGCAAAACGTCTGCATCCACTCTCTCTTTCTGAAGTACATGAATATGCACTTTCCTCTGTATACAACGACCAATTTTCTGTTTGGAAAGTGCAAAGTGATAATTAATGTACAAGGTTAAAGAGAAAGGAAAACAAAAAATCTTTCAAGGATGCAGCAAGAGAAATTTCTGCCGGAGGCTACATTAGCCAAAATAAGAATGTCCACTGCACAATATCTAATTTCATGCATGACTGCTGCTCTGGGTCGCAGCTCTACACTCTCTCCCTCTGAAGCTTCCTCATTCACCCCTCTACCCCAGCCTAAAATACTGTTATTTATACACTGCTTGGAAAACTGGTGTCCCAACAGCCTCACAGGTTTTATAAACAAATGTATCTGTCTAACCTCATACCGAATTTATAGCATTTTTCAACCAAAAGGAGTAAACAAGATGATGCACAAGGCCATTACTTCATGATTCAGGCAGAATGGAGAGGAGCATTACTGACAGATGAGAAATTGCTCCTATTTTTGCCAGTAAAATTAAGAACTCTGCTGGAGCAAAATGAAAACTCCTTCCAATTTCCATTAAAATTATTTTCTTTTTTCTTAAATAGCAAGAATCCAGGTTCACTTTAGGGAAACCATCCTTAGGGCCAGCTGAGGCATGGTTTATCAGGACAAATATTCTCATTTTTTCTATTTCAGTTCAGGAACAGCAAAATTGCTCAAATATATCCTATTCATCCTGGGGGTCAGAACTTTCCGACAAAATTAAATGAGGGCAATAGCCAGGCTCCGGAACAACAGCTTTAGGGTTGGCTTACACAGGACAGTGTAGTGACATGTATGAGCACTGAATTCACTTGGACTTACCTATCCTTAATAGCATTAATTTTTCCTAGACTAATACAATCGTGCTTCTGACACCCAGAAAGTTAGTGTGGGTATCTCAGCCATCATGTGTGTATCAACATGGACACAGCCCTTGATGTTACGTTGCACAAACACGATGAGTCGCCAATTTCAGCCATCAGTGGACAGTCTGCATAGGAAAATCAGGCACAAACTAAAAGGGAAGGGAAAATAAATCCATTAAGAACTAGTTCTATGCACCTGCGGAATTGCCATGATTTCAAGTAAGATAAGCTGCAAACAGCAGCTTTATCTGTCTAGACTAAAGGTTTAGACTGGCTTGCAACCAACGGCTTCAAATAAGGCAAATCTCCAGGACAGGAAGATGAAAAACGAAAGAGGAAAAAAATCAGTACAAGAAAATTCCTTTAAAGATAAGGCATATCTTCACGGAAGCACAGAACGGCTCAGGCTGGCAGGGCCCTCTGGAGGCCCCAGCCCCAGCCCCCTGCCCCAGCAGGGCCACCCAGAGCAGGGTGCCCAGCACCACGTCCAGGCGGCTGCTGAAGGTCTCCGTGAGGAGACCCCACGGCCTCTCTGGGCAGCCTGTGCCAGTGCTCGGCCACCCGCACAGCACACAAGTACGGCCTGGTGCGCAGAGCCTGGGCCTGCTGCCCCTCGGCCTGGCGCTGGGCACCACTGCAAAGAGCCTGGCTCCATCCTCATTGCACCTTCCCCTCAGGTATTTATGGACATTATAGATCCCCCAGAGCCTCCTCTTCTCCAGGCTGGGGAGCTCTCTCAGCCTCTCCTCACAGAAGAGGTGCTCCAGGATCATCTTCATGACTAATGGATTCTCTCTCCAGGGTGTCCACGTCTGTCCTGTACTGGGGAGCCCTAAAAGACACTTCCCAAATGACAGCGTGTCAGTCTGAAAGTTGTAGACTTCTCCAAGTTCCAAATAGTAAAGAGCGAAAACTTACTTGAGTGAAAACTTACTTGAGATTTCCTCAGAGATATGAAGCTTTATTTTTTGTTTGTTTTAAGGGGTCTGTACTACTGTTAGACCCACACAAAGAAAGCACCACTGAAGTCACTAACCAATAAAAGCTTTGATGCACACCAGAGACAGAATTATACATCTTTTTCACACGATTTATAGCTGCCTTCTAGAAAAGGCTTGAAAACTACTAAAATGGAAAGTTTATTAAATTGTTTACTTCTCAAATACATTCTGAAGCAAAAATAAATGCATTGCCAGCTGGTGTTCCTGTGCTCTCTGCATAGAATCAGTGTTCGACACTTATCTCATAGGACCCAAAATTCTTCTTTCTGGCTGTTTTTCCCCTCTGTTGTCAGTTTTTTTCCCAGCATTTCCTCTTTAAAAAAGCTAGATCAATAAATAAATTCTTGACATAGCTGTTTGCATAACATCGTGAACATTGTGGGAGAACACAACACGATCCTTAACCTCCCCCGCACTGCCAAGGGCAGCTTGGGCCGGGAGCGATGCCACGACAGGGAACAAAGCATGGCAGGGCACTGCCCCGCCGTGTCCCAGACCTGAAGCCCCAGGTGCCCACCCTCTTTGAAAGGAAAAATACTCTTACCCTTTAAAAGCTATAGCTTTTGAAACCTGAAAGCGGAAAGGAGGGAAATAGGGGAAAGAAAGCATATTGCAGACTCCTCTTTTCTGTTCCGAAGGAAGTAACTTGATAAAGGATTGCTAAACCCAACATTTTAATGAAACCAAAGACAGAATATCAACTTTCAGACTACTCCTCTGCCTGAAATTCTAACAGCACAAAAATTGCCAAACTATGCTGGGGAAAAATAACAGCAAGGATGTGTTAGACTTGTTCGGACTTACTAGTAAGTTATTTATAACACCCTTCAAAATTTGGAAGGTTCTATTATGGAGTCCAAGTTGTATTGTCTATTGTTTTACAGCCAGGTGCAGGAAACTCAAGCAGAGCCAGCATGCTTACTGGAAAAACAAAACAAAAACCCTCTGCATTGCAGAAGTTGCTTTTTCTGCATTCTTAAGTCAGTGCTATGCGCTTGGGTACTTTTCTCACACAGTTTAGCCAATGTAGGTATCCCCTGAACTAACCGTAAATGGAGACACACCCCCATGATTTGCCTGTTCTTCATTCTTCCTCAGTTCTCGCAGAACAGAACTAAAGTCACCCATTAAAGACTTGTCTCATCTACTAGACAGAGCACTCCCTGTATCCTAAAGACATAAAGAAACCCAAGCAGCAACAGCACAAACACTGTGAATAATAAAGGGTTTTATATTTTAATCTAGATGAAATAATACTGTCTTCAGCAAGCAGATGCGAAGGGCGATACCTTGTTCATGCAGCAGACTGTTTAACAACCACAATGTAATTATTAGACGGCTGCCAATTCTGAACGGGATGCTTTTCCCATCTTACACAGTAATAGCCAAAATTTTGCTTAATTTTAGCATATGGTCAGGTAGTCCAACACAACGTCTGTGTCTGAGGAAGTTATATTTATGTACCACTTATCTGCTCTTCCCCTCGCAAAATTCATTACCTGGTTTTCCTTCCTGCTTACCCTTAACCTCAACTTCCAGGAAAGTATCAAATTCCACTTACACATTGTTCTTTATAATTAGACACCAATTGCTTAAAAAAGTTCAATTATAACATTTTCTGCCATAGCATCTAAAAATGCTAGATATTAATAAAAGCTTTAATCACCCTGAGGAAACACTGTGCTATTCACAAGTCTGTTCTACATTTTAAATTCCTCTGAGAAGAAAGAAATGCAATGAGCAATATACTGATTATTACTATGTACTTAGCCATCATTTCACAAAGTCTAAATGGTGGGCTACGATACTTTGATACTGTTGAGAATACACCTGCCAATGAAATTTTTATCTGTGATGTAGGAGACAGTAAAGCTTATTTTAATACACACACTATTCCTATTATCATAATTAAAAATATAAATATTCTGCATTATATGTTTGTTATGATTTTTATTATACAACACGAATGCATTAAATATCGTGTGTTTGTGTATATATACACACTCACATAAAACAGGCAAAAAAGATGTTCACTTCCCTGGGATTCTTTGATGGGCAATGTATACAACGTTAATGTGCAGATCCTTCGACTATCCAACTGAAGGGTTTAATTGCTAGTCTAGCAGAAACATATTACAACAACAACAACAAAATATTAAGTACCGTGTAAAGCTTGAACAACCTACCAAACCTGTCGTAAGATTTGCAAAGTGTCCAAAACCCATTTTTATACCCCTGAAGCTTCTTCCGTACTAATACACATTCTCAGCCTAATACAGGCACCGAGTTAGATTGCCGCCTTTATGTTTTAACTACACAGCATGTTGTTTTTTGTCTCCCAGTTGCCTCAAATCTTCCTGCTTCGATTCTGTTTTGCTAGCAGGTCAGCCTCCCATTCTCATTTTCCACATTTTACATATTTCCTTCTTCGGTCATTCACTGGCACATGTCAACAAAATTTACCCGCTAACCTGCTTGCTGATGTTGACATTTTCCAGGAATATGTGCGTCAGTTTACAAGGAACTTAAATAAAATGAAAAAAATGCAGATTTCCTGGAAGATGCTAAATTAGAACTCCCTTATGCAAAATCCCTTCAGTTATACAAAGACAGCGAACCCAACGTAATGTCGTGTCAGATAAACTCAAGCGTTGCCCTTTGCTCTTTCATGTCAAGTGGCGTTTTCTGTCATCAGCTTCTGCTTTCACAGACATGGGTTTGGGAGTTTTCTACAGTGCTGCTGCTGTTTTGGAGGATGTTTTGGTTCAATAAGCAGTTATGATGGATAAATACAGTAATGGATCACCATATGCTGGAGGTCCCTTATGCTAACAGGGAACTCTTGCTCCCCAGCTTTTTTAATTTGCATCTGGAAATAAAAGGGCTTTTTCCCCCTATTTCCCATCTATCTAGTTGTATTTATCACTAACAAAAGTGTAAGGCAGCAACTCTTCAAAAGCCATTTTTCCTCCAACCCTTCCCTGTATTTTAGGTTTGGTCAAACTGCACAACGCCTTCCCTAAGGAAGACATTTCCAAATCTGAAATATAAAGTTTCTTATTTAGTATTTGCTCTTTGTTTTCCTTCTGAGAGAAAAAAAAAAAAAAAAAAAAAAAAAAAGCAGGTGTTAGATCTTGCACAAATGGACAGGCATTGGAGGAAAACGTGTGGATGGTCACACAGCCAGCAGACTGAAGGCCACTTCCCTAGGCATCAAGACCACACCACTGCATCCCATCTGAAGACACTCAGTACTTTTGAAAACACTTGGAAGACACGCATAAGCCTGATGAAAATGAGGGATGCAATGACCAAGCTAGACAGATTTCTATTTCCAGCAAAGTACTCAACTGGCATTGTTACTCTCACTTTATATTTCATAATCACACCTCCAGTATGAAAAAGATGTCATTCCTATTTGATGAGCCTTTCACAGTTTACCACTTTCAGCCATCCGGAAACTATTATGTCAATACAGGCTTCAAAATCCTAGCCAAAAAAGTTTTTAGCCTTCCTGTTTAGCTCTGAAAACACACAGCCTCAAGAACCATTTTTTAAAAAGGAGTAGTATCATAGGTCACATTTTCCTTTAAAAAATGCCTACCTGACCAGAATATATGCATATATATTCTTTGAAACAATAACAAAGCAAGATATAGGTCCAAATCCGAGGATTCAAACTGCCAATAAAACCCAAGGACTCAGATAAATCAGATAAAATAATTTTATGGAAGATTCTATGGGAGAAGATTGGTTTAACTGTATTTTTTTCCTTTTTGCAAAAGCATACATTGTGGTTTGTTGTTTTTTGTTGTTGTTGTTTTGTTTTCCAGTACACTTGTTCAAAAGTAAAGTCTTGTCAAATAACTTAGTCTCTTTCCAGTCAGTAATGAAAAAAGAAGACTATATAACCTGAAAATACTGAAATGCAGCTACACTAGCAAGAGGTGAAGGACGGCACTTTTCTCAGGTAGCAAAGCCAGTCAGTGCTAGATTGATTTAGAAAAACATCCTATGTTGTACAACCCTGTATTCACCTGACGACAGCAGATCCAATGAGAGAAATGAAGACCCAATGAAGACCCAAGTTTTCCAAGAGAAGAACAAGGGAAGAAATCAATTGTGGTCATTTTACTGAGGATCTTTCACAAAAATTTAATGAAAACAATTCCCTTCTTTTTTTTTTCCTGAACTGAGTGACTCAAACCTACTGAACCAGAAGACTCAGATACTGTAAGCATGGTGTAGGAAGTACAAATCCAGTTCTGCATTAGCAATGAAGTGGACCAAAGTGGGAATGCATACAAGAGCAAAAAAATTATATACCAAAATTACTTTTATATGGGAGAACAACATCTATTGTTCCAGCAGAACTAAGAACTGTTTCTGAATATCTACGTGGTTTCATTCAACAGCGGATTTTAATAATTGTTTGACATTAACAGGTATTTAATATTAAATGTTATATATCAAATGTAGCATATTAGAATTCTAAGTATTAACATATATAATTTTAATTATTTGGTTTATTTTTATGGTAATATTTAGTATATCTTGACTGTGTTGTCCTTTTGCATAAATGAACTCCATTTGACGCGCTCTGAAATTGTTTGAAAATTCTTTCCCCCCTTCTTTTCCTTTCATGCCCTTTTCGACTGAGCAGCTTAGTTAATATCTATTTCTGAGAATAAGTGCTGTCCTGGGGAGTTTAACCAAATATGCTAAATGAACCCTGTTTCTGAGAAGACCTATCACAACACACCAGGCTTCAGTTAAACTTCATTCTACACGGAGAACAACTCCCTCCTTCACGTTGCTGTCACGTCTGACTTATCACTGGGAAGGGGAAGGCAAAGTTTATATTACGTTTTGTGGAAAAAATCTGTAGAACTTGGATCAAGTTAACATAGACCCAAAGGTCCGTCTCCAAAAAAACTTCTTAAGCTTCCAGAAAGCTCTTGATTTTAAAGTGGGTATTTTTTTAAACAGAGCTCTAGCTCTGTCCAGCTCCTCAATAAACACGTCCTCTTCCAGCATGCTGCGGAGAATACCTCTTACTGGGGAGATAATGTAAATAACTTTACAAATAATTATATTTATAAATAGGATATAAATCATTTCAAAGTGAAACTGCTCATTAGACAACAGCGCATTCATGCAAAGTAACCCCATGACCCGACACGGGTATATAAAATCCAGACTTTGACCCCGAGCTGGTTCCTGAAACCTCCTCCTACAGCGGCCAGCGTGGATGATTTCAAATACCAGGACAAGGGGAGGGGAGGGAAGGGAGCAGAACTGGCAGGTGATTTTTTTCATTAAACTTCCAGTGGCTCAAAGCTTGGCTTATGACACACAGCAGGAAAAAATGATCCAGTAAGATTCGGCACTGAACACTTCTTTGTTCATTTTATTCTAACGTATTTTGCCCCACAGAACAGACGCAGTACTGTTCGACTGGAGTATGTCACCAAGCTTGATCCTTTTATCTGAAACCTAAGGCTAAATGACTTCTTTTATCTGCCTTGCTGCTTCGCTGTCCCTCGCCAAGTGGTTGAATGAAAGCGAGGATGCTCAACGCTGTCGAGCTCTCAGATGCCCACGGACCTCCCAACATCTGTGCTTGGAATGGAAGGAAGCAGAACAATTTGGCTAAAAGCATTTTAGGAGGTGAAATACCAAAAGGTGGCAAGAGGCAAGAGCAGCAAGGCAAGGCCACAGGCTGGTCCCAGCCCTGGAGCTGGTTTAAACGAAGGGAGCTGAGGCCTGATCCAAGCCTCACGCTGCTTTCCTCAGCAAGGCACGGCTGAAGCGGTCGCTGGGACTCAGGGAGAGGAAACCACTTCTTATGTTTGCTACTTCTGCTTAAAAGCACGAATTCAGCTCCTCACAACTGGTGCCACCGTAGGATTTGTTTTCAGCACGTCTGTTTGCAGGGTCAGTTGGAGTTGCCAATGTATCTGTCCTCGAAAGGACTCCTTACCATTATTCTGCAATCAGCAGCTCCCTACGTCCTTCTCTCCCAGCCTGGAATTAAGAAATACATGGATTTGCTGTCATATCTGTTAACTGCCTCAAGAAACATTTTTCAAGAGCCTCCCTTTACGCCACCAGGTACCAGTTTTGCTGTCCTGGATGTCCACATCAGAAGGACCTCTCTGGAGGTGTTGTGTGTGTCCAGTTCTCACTTTCTTTAAAAAATAAAATGAAAAGCAGTAAACCCTTGTACGGTACTTACTGAAATAACCGAAGATGCGAAGCAGCTTGTACCATCACCACAAACACCATTAAACCACGTTTTCCTAGACGCTCATGCTAATTAACCCTCCACACCACCAGTTGCGGCAATGACCTCCTCCTCAGCATCTTCCTCAGGCCCCATCAGCAGAGCCACGGGAGCTGCAGCCAAACCTGAGCACGGCCAGGTCGCTGCTGCAGAATGTGCCACTCGACCGGAGGTCTGAGATGTGCTCAGGGCTTGAGACTCCTTTTCTTTTTTCTTTCGTCATTTGCGAATATTCTCTATATTTAGTCCTTAGGAAAGTAACGGACAAGATGAATCATTAGATATCCAGCGGGGCTAAATCAGCCAGGCTCCTCTGGACTCCGTTCGCAATGCACATGATTTCAGTGCAGGGTTCTTCCCATCCAACCCTATCAAAGGGCCCTGAACAACGCCTGTTATAGATCTTCTTAATGACTGTCTAATTTAAGCGTGAAAGTAATGATGATACGTAAGAAAGAATGAGGTCTGTTTTCACCCCTACCCTGAGCTGAGACACCCTATATGAGCAATTCTGACTCTAATCCCGTACCACTTAATTTCCCAATTGCTTTTACCAGTTTTTAAAAACAATTAATTATTGCTACTTGTTTTCCTCGTGAAAGCACAGCAAGCACAATCAGGAGCTCTAAATACCACACGTGTGAATAAGTGAGGGTCTGCGTGTTCACCTGGAACAACATTATTGCTGTTAATGCATGCTCAGAGCGACTGATTGCAAACCGAGCACCACAAACGTCCTGGCCGATCATTCGGTTTTACGTACGTGATTCCTGCAGAAACAGCAAGAACCAAAAATCCCAGGCAGCTCTAAGAAACCAGCTTCAAGACCACCGCCAGGATGGGCAGCTGGGTATGTGGGTGCACACAGTGAGCTTCAGAGGGCGACAGGCACACAAGGCAGGGTGATGGCTTTGGGAAAGGCAGCAAGCTTTTCTTCCCACAATCTGCCACACCTCCTGCTTTCTTCCCACCGACTGACTGGTCAAGCAGCCTTCCTCTGCCTCCCACAAGTTATCCATCTTCCAGTCTCTCCACCAAATCTAGCCCGATCTGTTCTCTCTCGAACCAGCGCTGGCCCTTCTGCGTTTCTCCATCCTTCACGGACACACCTAAAAGCCCAGCTGCGTTTTCTGGGGATTATCACTGGCTTAGTAGTATTACGTTGAGGTCTCAAGTCTTTTGAGGTCAGCCAAATGGATCTCCTCCAGGCCCTGTACATTATGAATATGCAATGTAACAAATGAGAAGCTCTATTAAAATATACTAGTACTCCCATCAACAGTAGGAATATTGTGTAAAAGTGCAGTGCAAGTTTAGGGCTTCGTTTCCATTGAATCCAACGTGATTTATCGATGCCTACCTTCAATACCGTGTGGTTGCCAAGGCCCAGCAGGCCCAGCAAATAGCCTGTGAAGGAATCAAATGGAGGCCGCTACGTCAAGATGTTGCTTTGATTCCCCTTTTCGTTTAAAAACTTAAATGAAATTTGACACGATTCATAGGCCAGCGGTAGGATTCAGAGATCAGGGCTGATCCCTTCAGGAGGCTGAGTGATTCAATCACACGGAAAATACCACACAACTGAAAGAGTTAAATGCTTTACTATTTATATTCAAACACATTTAGAAGTCCACCTTCTATCCTAGCTCTCTACCAATGAAGGAAAAAAAGCCAACACCACGCTACAGTCTTCAAAAACTTGTATATTTATAGCTGCTCTCATTTCAATTAAGTGCCTCAGTCTTTATGGTCAGCAAGCTCTGCCTCAGAATATTGTGCTTTACTGCAAAGGCAGAGCACGTTTCTGTACGTTTGTGGCAGAAACCGAAGAAATTTTATGCCACATGGAATATAAGTTTGTGGGGATTTTTTGGGGAGTAGGGGCTGCTTGTTTTTAACAAAATTGGCTAAAACAGTCTATTCCTAGAGCCTAGGAATCCAAGTTATGTTGTATCATCACCTACCTACACCTGTCCATTTATGAGTAACTTGTAAAAAATCCTAGTTTCCAACATGCAATACTTAATGTCTCCCCCCTTTAGGCACAATACAAGGCAGAACACATGACATGTTCCTTTTCTCCTTTTATTTTTTTTTTTAAGAGATAAACAGATTGCTAAGAAAACCCTGATAACTGCATTTCTTTTTCAGACTCACCTGATGATCACAGCCAACTATTTAAACCTCAGAAAGCTCCGTAGCACATCTGCAGACTTCTGGCAATCCGTGGCTCCACTCTGAAATCAGATTTTCTTTGGAAAGTCACCTCTGGAGTTGTGTGGTTTTTTTGCCCACTAGTTGACAACTATCATTAATTAGAAGAGAGGTGTGTGTCTGTGTATGTATGTATGAATAATGGAATGAAACACAGCTGGTAAAACTAGCAAAGCGTAAAGGTAATGTCTTGACCACTCGTCGCTATTACAAAATCCTATGGCATTTCTCTCTTGTGTATTAGTCTTGCAATTAGGATAATTACATTCAGTCTGCTAAATCCTTAGCTTAAATAGCTACTATAGTCACATATAGAAAGATATTTGCACGTCTGGGTCCTACTTAAGCGACTTAACTGCCATTGAAAATAGGGACAAGCATACCTTCTGAATGTGGCTTATACATGGCATTATTAAAGAATTTCTATGAAGAGCCTACGCAGTCTGTATTTTAGTTTCCATATATCTTAAAGATATATATATATATTTTCCTACAATAAGCAGTAGCAATAGTCATCTGGATGGAAAATGCTATAAAGTCTTTGTTTGAGTCAAAGATCATCATTGTCATGAAACACGCTCTGCAAGTGAGGTCTTGAAACTGAAGTTAACACTTTGACTGCCTCACCAGAGACCAGAATTTAAAATAAATAAATAAAAATAATAATTGATTGATATGGTTCAGCAAGCAGTTAGGTTCACTTAGCCCTGCAGAATGGGGGGAGGGGGAACGAGACTAATTATTATCATCATCTAATCAGGCTCAGTATATTGCAAAGTACTGCAGAATTTAATGTCTGTGGGTGCCATTCAAAGATCTCTGAAATCTATCTTTATTATGCATAAGCATTTTTGTACACAGTTATTAACTTGACAAATGATGTCTTTTTAGAATCCATAATAGAAAGTGTGGCCAACTGAAGTGTTCCAGGCAATATGTAGAAACAGTTGTGCTCGCGTAGAAATTAGGCTTTCCAACAGAGATCTCTAAAGCCCCATTTGTACTTGAAAGACATGCCTCTTGTTTTGCTTCATTTTTTGCTAGCCAAATCTCTCATCTGTGTTCTGTGAGACACACCTTTCGACTGTGGAGGAAAAACAATGTTTTAGTATTCTGTGGGGAGGGAAGATAAGGAGGGGGGGAAGAAGGAGGGAAAGAAGGAGTATTTCCCCAGTTATCTGGAAGATTAAAAGCGCTCTTCTAATTCACAAGCTTTTTCATATGCATAAAGGAGGAAGTTGTTTCAGGAAAGCATAAGAAAGATTTGACAAAAACAAAATCTGGATCAGAGAAAAAGCCTCCCTGCTTTTACGTTCTGGCAGCAAAATTGGAGTCCCTCCTTCTGATTTACGGAAGTTTCTTTTACCTGGGATACAGCTCAGGATGTGGTAGTAGATAACTTATGTTATCTACTCTACTACTATCCCCAGTGTGGCAACTCTGATTGTGCCCTTGCTGCACATTCCTACAACGATGTGCCATGGATCTGGACTTCACACAAGAGAAATGACTGTTCTAGAATATATATACACGTATATACACGTCTGCGCGTTTATTTCTGGATGTACAGCAGTTCATCAGCATGACGGGAAGCAAAATGGATGCGTCAGGTCTCGTCCGCAGCATTAACCCCGTATCGTTCCTTCAAGGGTCCAGAACTCTGCTGGCCCTACAGTTACAGGAATCCACACCAAGAAATGAATCCTTTGTAACAAGGCAGTTGCAGGGACCTCACTTTCAAAACAATATTAATTGAAGCGTGTTAGTTATGGCACTGTGTAGAGATTAAGACAAGTGTGAAAACCCAGCGCAGGGCTGCGTTCAATTAATCACACGAGCACCAATGTTGTTCAACATTCCAGCAGCTAATTAGCACATGGATGGTATCTGAGTAATAGCTGGCTGGTGCATATATGGCCACACATCTGTTTCCCACCTCTCTGCATCACTCTGCATGTTCACAGCCTACACACATTTCTCTCCCAAAGTCCTAATTAATGGACAGCTTGTGTTGCAATAAGCAAAGAAATCGTTGTCACCTGCTGCAAGACGAGAGGCTCCACAAATCTGGTCCACCAGCGTCAAACATTTACGCGTGCAGTTCAGCACATTATGTTTAAAGAGCAGGCACTTCTGCGGGTCTGGTTTATTAATTACGGGAGCCTCATGGCCAGAAGGGCCGTCGGAAGCTTCAAAGAATCACATACCAGCCCGTATTGCAACACGGTTCATTCTAAGCCTTGCTTGCTTAAGCTGGCTTCCTCTCAATTCCTAGTACACGTTTCCCGTCAGCCTGCTCTCCTGCGCCGGGGATCCGTCGGGCTGCTGGCCACCCCTCCCGGGGCAGTGGCTGGCGTGCGATAGATAATCCAGCACGGGCTGGCAGAGATCCCCCAGTTTTCGCTGTTAAGCAACTTGGTGTGCCAGCCTAGCCACTTATCCTCCTTCTATGAAAGAGCAGCGTAAGGCAGCCCAGATTTCTGCTTGCATGAAATGAAAGAAAGCTTGAATGGGATGGAAGAAATTTCATTTGAGTTAGGGAAACGGCACAGCAGGACTCGGATCGTAGCTGCACACAGTCACTGTTCAAAGCACCTTACTGGGGACTTCAGGTTCACATCTCCCGTGGGAGCCCACACACTGTCCTCCTGGATGAAACGTCTCCTTCTCAAGCTCGCAGCCTGCCTTACAGTCAGAAATCAGTCAGAAATCAGTTTAAAGCCTCAGCCTTACTACACATTTCCTAAATACTACCCTCTGGCTAGCTGATATACAAGCAGACTTAGTGTCCAGTCTTCCTCTCTTTAAATATTGTTAAATTCTTGCCTCCACAACATCACACGGTAATGACGCCTACGGTCTCAGGAGATATAAAAAAAACTATTTCTTTTTTATCAGCTTTGAAGTGCGTTGAGTGATCTTTTAATCTTATGACACAACCTAAGTTCCTGACCTGCCTTCTGTTCATCACTCGTAGTTCTGTGTACTTTTTTATTTCCCCACTATTTATCTGCACTCAAAAGTCAACAATTCCAAACTTTTGGGTTTCTATTCATATCAAAGTTTGTTTACAACTTCTTTCTGCTGTTTTCCTACGTTTTCTACATCTGCGGCATGCTTCTGTGCTGCAACAAGAATTAAACACAACGTTCCAGATAAAGGTGAAGTGTTGATTTATGTAACTACGTCGTAACATTTCACATCCTATTTTTATTGATTCAAACTATTTTGTCTGACCACAACTACGTTCTGTAAAGAGGTCTTTATTCAGCCCTCCATCGTGATACTTTGGTCCTTTTCCTTAAATTGCGCAATTAATTAGGATCCAATAAACTGTATTAATAGCACATACTTTGCCCTCCAGTATGAATTACTTTGCATTAATCGAGACGGAATATCATCCATCATTCTGTTGACTGCTGACCTCATTTGATTAAATCTTTCTGGCTTCAGACCTTCAGACAAATCTCTTCAGACTTCACTAACTTAGACCGTGCAACCAAATATCATTACGTTCACCATTTTTTTAAGGTACGCTGCCCCATTTTTAGAACTATGGTGGACTGATGAAACTCCTATTCTTCTGCCCCTAATCATATTTTAATGCAAATGGATTTAGGGACCTACTCAGAGTCTTAGATGTTGACATGCAAGTGAAAAAATAAAGATAAGCCTATTAATACTGGACAGTATGTCCCAAAGTTAACAAACAGCATAAAGCACATCCTTTTTTAATATATATACATATAATTCTCACTGTCAGCTTATGACTATTTCTTCCAGTATAATACTTGTTTTTCTGATGTTATTACAGCTTAACATCTCTTTGCACATTTCTTCAACCACATAAAACTTTTGTTGTCTTTTATTACTTCTGCGAAGTAGATGAATATAATTATATCTATTTTATAAATAAAGCGATGAAGGAAGAAAAAGAATAAAGGTTTCTTCAGGACTGCACAGGAAGTCTGCAGCAGAGATTGACGGAAAACCTAGATTTGTTGGCAAGGCCGATGCACCAATCACCAGTTCTTCCAGTCTTTGTATCATTTCAGTCCTTCCTTCAGTTCTTCTAACAACAAGGGAATTTATTTTTCCCCGTGTGCTATATAATAAGCCTGTAAAAAGGGTGTGTTCTTTGGCAATGTGAATGCGTTTGCTGGAGGAGCACGGTGAGCGCCAATCCTCATGGCCAGTTGACTGATCATCTGCATTGCAGTGACCTATCGAAAGTGTCAGGTATTCACAATGAGAGCCACGGCGTCACACAAACAACAGCCACATACACCTTTCATCCCAGTAATTAAAACAAACAAGCCAGTATACCTTTGTCATTGAAAACAACAACAACAAAAAAGAGAAAGTTTGCAACATAATGATTCCAGCCTTTGGCTAGCAAATCTTTGACCAGTAGGAACAGTCCCTTCTTCAGGAATATCTGAGTCAACTGGAAAGACGTCAGAATCATTTCCTATTAAAACAGCTGAAAGGTTCTGCGAGTCCACAGTGTTATTCTTGGCATTAGCTGCAAAGCATTGCACACCGAAGAAGAGAATGTGAAGAAGCGTGACATTTCTCCTGGCCAAATGAGCTACGTTTAAGAAATAACATAGAACTACTGACATTCAGGAGATGCAGAACATGAACTATCCAAGAACTGAGAAGCCAGTTCCCACTACGACAGATGATAACGCACGCGTTCTTGCAGGACCTCGTATTTGAATAAACACAACCCCAGCCCAACCAGCCTTAGTCACACTAATTTGTTTACACACACGTTCTTTATCTTAGACCACAAAAAAAAAAAGAACATTCTAAATCTTGGTAAAATACAGAAGAAAGGAAAGATTGTTTTGGAGAACTGTGCTGCCAAGAACACAATAATATCGCCAGCAGCCCCCACACATTTGTTATTGAATTCAGCACAAGTGCCGGATGAACATCTGCACTGTAAAAAATTCAGCCCATTAGCTCCTTCAGCTTGTTAGCATATTTTAATACTGTGATCACAGCTTTCTATTTCTATCAAGGTGCTACTAGGTGCCAGACTCAGTATTCACATAGTGCGTCATTATTATCTCCATACCCACCAGGTTCTTAATGTCTTACTTCTGTGAACCTATTACACAGCAGTACTGACACAGAAGAGAAGAAGAGGGAGAAATCCGAGAGGAAGGGAAGAGGAAGCTACTGGCGTAGCAACATTGCTGGCAAGGTAAGTAAAGCTGTGATCTTATCGTGTGTGGTTGCACTAAGGCTGTGCTACATACATCTCTCTCTAGCCTCACCGACTGTGCTTAAGTTAGAGAAAATCATCCGTCACATACAGAAAGTAACTTAATTTTCTCTCCTGACCTGTTTTGCTTTAGCTCCTTACAGTGGCTTAGTATAAGCAGTTGGCCAACTTTCTCATTTATGGGCTAAACAGAACACAAAACCATATTTTTGCCTTGATTTTAATCCAAACCCTGTGATCAAAAGCACGGGTATTTTTAAACAACAGGAGAGAATCCATATTATTTTCGTGGAGCCAAGGAGGTATAGATCTTTCCATGTTGCTATTGGTATTTTTCTTAATGCAAACTACCCTGTATTCCCTTCTTACATAAGATATCCATGTGAATAAAACAGAAACGAGGGCATGCCTGCTGTAACGTACACACACGTACTCCCACAGTTCCTGATACCTGTGTGCTACACAGTCAGGGGTGACAACTGTGCTTTGTACATGCAGTAGGCTGTGTGTGTGCGTTTGGCTTTTCAAGCATCCAGGCCAACTTTAAGCCTGCTTTCATCACTAAATCAACTTGGTTCGCTCTTAAATAAAGCTGTTGCAGCCCATAAATCCTGAGCCAAAACAACACCAAAAAACACAACTCAGAAAAAGGAAAAAAAAAAGAAAAGAAAAAAAACCAGTAAGTTTACAGAAATTTAAGATATTGGTCCCCCACAAAATAAGTAAGACCCAGGCAAATCATCTTTTAAGTTGTAGTGAATTCATCACTTTCAAGCTTGTGTCCTATATGCAAAATGCCTTAGCATGAAAAGCATATGCTGAACAGAAGAAACCAACATGCCCTCACATCTACTGGCTTGCAGGGGGTTGATGGATCTCCTCGTGTTCTTATATTAATAAAACAGAGGCATTTTCACTTTACCTCCCGTTTCTAAATGCTGAATTCTCTCCAAAGGGCAAAAATCTTGTGCTCTTCCTGTGGAGCAGTACAGCATTCCTCCAAGGAAGCAGGTTTACTAGGAAAAGCATAACTGTATATCTCATTTACTAACACTCTTTCACTTCACATCTGCAATTGGTCAGTGCCAGATTCAATATTGGGCTAGCTGAGCCTTTGATCTGACCCAGGACAGCTGTTCCTATGAATTCATTTAACTAGCTAACATTATTCCAATAAAGCACCTTGTCTTAAGCCAAACTGGACTTTACTGTTGAAAATAAATGTTATACCACGTTCTGCTAGCATAGGTCCCTTCTCAATAAACACAGATCCATGAATGCTCATGGGAGACCTCCCGTTCTCAATTCCGGTGCTTCGCTCTTCTGTTTCAGTTCTCTGGAACAAAATGTGACAAATGAGAGTATCTTGAACTGCGATTGTCAGAATGAGGGAGAAGAGGGAAAGCAACAATTTGTTCTTATTTCCCAAACTCTCCTGTATTCAGGGAAAGGCCTTTAAGCATGTGCTTAAGTGGTTTAGCGATACAAAGACTAACCCTGCAGTTTCAATGGAAACCTTAAACCAGTCAAGGATATACCACCACTGAACCCAGCTCTCCCACCCGCGGCCACTTGTGCTGCCCTCTGCCTTGTGCTGGCACAGGCACAGCTGAGCTGAGAACAGAATCAAAGACATGACATTGGCTGAAACCAAGTGGAAGCTTCTTGGAGTTAATCAGAACCAGACCAGGTCTTCAACCCAATTCCTCTGTGGCTGCACAAACATTTGCACAGGGACAAGCGAGGGAGTAACCACAAGGGGCAACACAGGCTTGCGCCAGCCTTGAATGCTTGCAGAACTGCAGAGTAATAGGCCTTCTCAGGCTTTCCAGTCCAAGAAAAATAGTTGCACACTAATGGCCAAAGCAACATGCTGCAGTTAAACACTGTGTGATACAGAACCACGTCATTTCACACACAGGACAGTCCACAGAGATCACTGAAAAGCATGGATTTCTTTGAGCATCAACATGTCATATTTTAAGCCACATAGAAGCTTCAGTCATAAAATTTGCAGTGTATATTTACACCAGAACACACAACCAAACACATAAATCATCTCCACTTCAAGTCGTTGCTTCAAAACAGAAGGAGAAAATGAGCCTGCTTAAGAAAAATCAAGGTGGTTCATTTCATCAGGGAGATGAAGATGGAGCTCACATCTGAAGATAAAGGGTCAGATATACATCTGCAGAATGAAAAACAATCAAAGATCACAGTCTAGTATTCCTAGAGAAGGAAGGTTGTCCAGTTTGACTGTGTCTGTTTATTGGGAGGGTTTTGTTGTTGTTTTTAAAAAAATAAAATTAAAGAAGTTGCCTCAAAGCATGTTTTCTGAAACACTTTAAGACCTATGAATATGTGAGCGATCGTTATACTAGCTAAGCACTTGAACAGATTCCAGTGCTATATAGAAGAAATAATTTGTGACTGCTCCTGTAGGCATTTGTATCAGCCAAGCACAAACAACACAAATGCAGTCTTCCCAATGAGTATTTACCAGTGATAACAGATCTGAATGAATGAAAGGCAGAGTGATGTCTTTAAAATTAATGTGGGAAGATTTTAGAACTATATCTAAAACTCAGAGATTTAGCCAAGTACTTTCCAGGGCACTGAACAGAGTGACCTTTATGACTAAAAGTGCACAAGAAAGAAAAGGAGCAATGAGCAATACTTACTGACATGGATAAAAAATAAAATCAACAAAAGTTGCTCAGTTCCATACTATGGGATTTCTGATGCCATGTGCAAGCACCTACTAGTTGTACATGAAATAACGTCTGACAGTAAATAACTGTCTCACAGTTTATTCTCTTCCTCTTTCCAGCAGAAGAATTGTGCTTATGCAATGACACTGTATGGTGGTTTCTGTACTTTTAGGCCTGCATTTGTGGATTACTTTTGCTACTAAACACTTCTGGTGGAGAAAACAGCTTGAAGATGATGCTCTGTGAGTATGCCAGAGTCTGTTTCCCTGCCTCATACCAGTCTGCAAGGAGCTCCTGTCTCTTGCAGGGCCAAGCACACCTGGAAGATAGAAAGTCACATCATAACTGATGCATGGCATTATTTCTCTGAGACTTCCAGCCTGAAATTTGGACACTCCCTCCAATGCATGAAAATCAGCCTTTGAATCAATACACTGTATACTTCAAGAATGTAAAATTCTTTTACATATATAAGAAAGCAGTAACAGAAAAGGGAAAAAGGAATAAAAGACATTTTATTAAAATGTAATGTTTAATACGAGATAAAGTTTCCTAAAAGCTCACAGGAATTGAGTAAGGGGCGATTGAAATGGATATGAAGAACACACACACACAGTTCTAGTAAACTTTGTTTCTAGATCTTTTTAATTAACGGTGATACAACTTGCACACTTCACAAACGAATAATATCACATTTCAGAGCTCTTGGAATCCCCACATTCTCATCTGCAGGACACTGAGATTTTATTTCTTTTCTCATTAACTGGAGAAATTTGATTAATGTTTAGCTGGTTTAGCCCTGTTTGTAAGCAGATGCAAATACCTGACGTACTGGCATATTTCATAGTTATTATTGGCCACGTACGTGTGTCTGGCTTGTCTGAGTTGCTAACAGTGTAATGCTCCAGAAGAAAAATGGGTAAACTCTAGCATTACGGAATTCCACTTAAGTTTTATTACAGAATTCATGGGACCGGCAGTGTACTTCATCGCTTACATTAAGTACTAGCAAATGTAGTATTTTTAAAAGTGCAGACAAAATACTGGAGTAAGAAAAACACAGAACTGACCTTAATGCTTCCCTCTTTTCAAATGTCCAAGCTCATACCAATTGCCAACTTTCCATGATGTGCTTCAAAAACATGTGAAGATAAGTGATTTCAAAACATAGCACAGAACCTCTTTATAGCACTTCAAGAACGAAGGCTACATTACAGGCTGAAAGCAAACTGGGTTTTCAAAGTTAAAAAAAAATAAAAAAGTCAATCTAGAATTTAGTTATATATGCAGAAGTAAAACCAAGGAAGATATAGCTTATTCCGTAACACAAAACCCAGAGAGCCCCTTGCTTCTCAGGTAAGTTACCGTATGTATTAAGCTGATATTTTTGTTGTTATATTCCACTAGTCAAGAAATGCTTATCACTCAAGCTGCATCTTAATTTTTTATTGCCTTATCACTCGTGCTTACAGAGACAGAGAAAAGAAAAGCACCGGTGCCAGAGATCACTAAATGGCGCGTGGTCCTCCGTGCTCCTCCTTCCCAAAGCGCAGGCAACCTCATCAGACCTCGCCTTAACGCACGGGCCACCAAGAGCCACAGGCGTGGAGAAGGGATGAAGCCTTCTGAGCCGGCGGGCCCCATCACGAGGCGGCAAGCAGCGTGTCCCCAGGTACGTGCAGCGACTGAGCCGACCGATGAACAGAGCTGACGGAGCCGTGCCGCGCGCAGGCCCCAGGCACCGCCCGTACCGGGCTCTACACCTGAACTGAAGCTCTCTGGATCCCCGGGCACATAAAGCTGAAATCAATAGTGCCATAACACCGTACCTCTCCTTTCCTCCCTAAAGGCTGGTAATAGACGAGCTGCAGCTGAAATCTGTATCGACCCGCTATCAGGAGCAGCGGGCCTTTTCCCCAGCCTGCGGAGGCAGGCCGGCATTGATTGCCATCTGATTAGAGGAGAGCGCGTCCTGACTTTCCCCAGTCACTTAAGCCGGCGTCTCGTTGCTTGTCCTTAGAGACCACAGCTCCACTCAGGCAGAGAGCGTCTAGACAGTATTCATGATCCATCTGTCTGGCACAGCCAGGCTGATGACAAACTCTATTAGAACCGAAACAATTTTTTTCTCTCTTCCCTCCTCCCATCTCCCTTTTCCTCTGAGAAGCAGTAATCTGACACTGAAAATTACTATCATTGTTGCAATTCTCAAAATAGCAGTGCCAGACTTTCATTAACATCAATGCTAGACTGCTAAATATTTAAAGAAATGGATAAATTTCACCTGAAGTGGGACAGCCCAGCACACATGAAAGCAGAAGCACAATCAAAATGTAAATCTAAGCGGTTGTTTTTATCTGCGCGAAATTCAGTGTCACAGTCAGAGGGGGATGCCAAAGGTCTCTTTAAACAAAATATTTTCCTTTGATTGAGCTTTTTGTTTTTAAAACAGAATCATTCTCCAGCCCCCTGCAGATCCCTACAAAGCTCAGAGCTGACAGAAGTAGGTGGGGGTGGTGAGAGGGAGAGCCAGATATTTGTGGTGCAAAGCGCTCTCTCTTTTACCTCGCAGAGGAAAATGAACTCCTACAGCAGGCCCTGCTATGCCAAAACAGCCCCGCCACATCAACTCCATCAATGCTGACAACTTGAAATTTGACGTAGATGTCATTTTCACACGACAAGATGGGTTTAGTTTCCTTTTTTTTTATCGTTCTTCAGATTTTCATACATGGCAATATTTACATGAACACGCGCAGATGACAGCAAAGATGACCTGCCCTATTTTCAACCAAATAAAGCCCAAAAATCTCCACCTTCTCTAAAAGTCTCAATGCTACTCAATTAGATGCGACTTCAATACCGCAGTCTGCAAACAGACAACAGACTACACTTTCCATCTCAAAATCTAATTTACTTCTAGCAGGACAAGGCAGGCTGATCATTTGTTGCGAAACAAAGGGAAATGCTCTAACAAATGAACTGTGTCCTGCTAGAAACAGGCACATTGTTTCAATTCCTCAGAGTCCAAATTTCGCAGGTCACATGCAGCAGCAAGCTGCCCACAAGGCCAAGTCTGTAATGTTTAAAATTCTACTCTTAGTTGCATTTTCCCAGTCACAGCTTCATGCAGTTAATACAGCCTCAACCCCAAAGTAGTGTTAAAAGAATACCCACCTGTATTATCTCAGTAATGATTAAAGTAATGAGGAAATTAAGAACAATAAATAGACCTACCAGAAGTTGCCATGAGCTCCTGGGTAAGAGGCTACCTGTAGTGAAATACAGAGTTAGCTCTGAGCGTCCTCACTTAGGAAGGGGGAAGGTATATTTTGACACTCATGACCTCACCTGTTACCTTGACACATTCGGCTTCAATGCCTTAGCACGTATTTTGAGCGACTGACGCTTCCTGGATGGCAACTTGTGTTGTCTCCAATCAGTTCCTAACCCGCATTAGCCAACACATCTTTTGTTGGTGCTGACTTCACCCAGCTGCCCTCCTCCGGTCTCTCTACGCTATACAGAACTGAACTGCCCATGTAGCAGCGTAAGGCAACTCTACCTGCAAGTCAGCAAAGGAAAACTAATAAAACCAAGGGGCTGCAGAAATACACGTTTTGTTTAACTTTGCACACGTGAGGCATCTTATTGAGTTAATTCATGAATTAACTGAATTAACAGCCTTCCCAATACAGCCAGAGTAAGAGCAGCAAGGAGGAACACTCGGTGGATGAGATTTAAACTACTCTAACACAATGCAATAGCATCTGCTATAATCATAAGATCCTGGGAGCAGGTCACCCACAAAAAATGTCTTTCTATACCACTGCTCATGCAACTTAACTAAACCAAACAATGAGCTACAACGAGACATTCTGGATTTGGCTGCTGGCAAGATCACAAATGAGAAATGCTTCAGTAGCCTGGAAATATAGGCTACCACTAACACGGCACATACTGCTTAAATAAACTGAAGCAGGGCTTCCATATGAAAAATTACATTGTTTGGGGGCAGTATATATGTTATTGTGAAATGAGATTAATATTGTCTCTACAGAAGAATAAAAGTTTTGAATACAGTGGGAGAAAGAGATTCATTGAAAAAACTGTACACGGGAAAGAAGACCACGTAAGAGCTGACCTGCTCTATGTGAAGATCACAGCAGTTCCAGCAAAAAAAACAGACAGGCAGTCCTGCCCAGATGTGGACTAGCATATGCTTCGACATTGCTCCTTCATTAGTTCCCTGACCATTCAAGAACTGCACAAATCAAGAAGATGCAAGAAGAGAGCTGATACGTAATACTGCCCAGCCTACAAATTCTTGCTTTAAAATTCCTCTTTATTGGTTTTAATCGCTTTCTTTTTACAGTGCTGTGTTACCTTCTTGCCACTAATTAGAAGCCGATCAATGTATGTATTTCTGTGTTGGAAGGCAGCCTCATCAGCTAGGACATTTCTAGGACATATATTCCGATATTCTCAACATAATAAATATCACTAATCCTAATTTCTTTTAAATACAGTCTATGATTATATTATTTTTCTGCCTGACCTTCTTCTTTCATTGTTGATTCACTATTAGGACCACTGTTTTACTTTTTTTTTTCTTTAATTTGATTTATAACAGAGTCTCTTCATTCACCAGCACTTACTGCACAGTCTCTATTGCAAAGAAAAAGTACATCCATTATTGATATCCAAAACTGCAACAAATAATGAAATGCTCCTTCTGCCACAAGGTAAGCAAAAACTTAAACACTTCAGAATGCTCCTGCCAATAAATCAAGTAGTTCCTCTACAAGCTACTAATTTGCGGTGTTGTTTCAGACCAGCAAACAAAGCTCTTGAAGGACTTAACGAGACCGTCTACGTAATTGTTCTGCTTCTTTCAGCATTGGGGAGGACTTAAATAGCAGGACTACAGTTTTGGACATCATATTTTAGAAGGAGGTGAATAAAATGAACAAATCTAACAGATTTAAGGAATTCTTTATTTATTTTAAATCTACCAGAGGGGAACCATCTTCACACGTGCAAAAGGCTGACGTGAGAAGGAAGCAAATAACACCAACCTCAGCTCCCGTGGAAGAAGCATGAAACCTGCTGCTGAAGGTTTCTTAAAGACAAATTTTCTCAGGTTTGGTGTGGATGAACTTCATCTTCCCTGAGATAGGGGGAACCACCAACCTGCACAGCTCCCTTTCAGGACTGCCCTTCTTCACATCAGTGAGCTGTTCCATTGCCTCAGAAGAGAGAGGCAATCTGAGGGAAAACTGGGAAGTTTACCAACCCTGGATCAAGCAAGAAATGATTTGTAGACTCTAAAGGCCTTTAAAGACAAGGCCAGGACACAATGCTTCTTCTGCTGCAACTACGGCCCGATTACCACTGGCATGGAGGTTTGCTGGAAAGTGACTCTATCCACAAGGCTTTAGAAGCTCAAATTGACCACTTGGGCTCCAACGAGGAACTCACAGGGTGTCCCCATCATCTCCTGTCCATCCACAGTGCATCCACACACCCATCAACAGCCACCACAAGCACTGCATGAGGCCATGCAGAGACTTTGGGGTCTGGACGTACAGTGTTGACTACATTACCACAAACAAATAAGGAAATAAATGTTCATACGCAATGCAATTACGATCTCTTGCTTGTAATGTCACCCTGGAACAAGTTTGTCCCAAGATTTCCAAAATATGTAATAAGACAGTGCCTCAGCTGCTGTTTGTTACCAAAGCTACAATCAGTCCTTCACTCCATCTGCTACCACACTGTTTTTTGGAGCTCCTTTTGGCCAAATAGTTGTGCTAACTTGGTTTCTTAATGGAGGAGCTGCACAGTATCTCAGTCAGAAAATCCTTCTTCTTGTACTTTAAAGATATGCTTACAGCTTTGCATGCACAAATTATAAGGCATATTTTTTAACAAGTCAACAGCCAAGGCCAGATTAAGTTTATGGAGAAATACACATGACATTTTGATCTGGAGCTGTCACCCAAGTCTACAGCCAGTCCTGGGGCTTCAGCAAGATTTCCATTCCAAAAAACAAACCAAAAGCTAAATACAATGAAAATAATATATCCACATATGTCGGTTTCATCATTTTTGAAATCACAGCAAAAGTACAAGATCAGTCATTTAAAAATATGTTAAGCTGGAGGTTAGAGGGAAGACAAGGAAGGGAATATATCCAACACCTGACAAGTTTCTGTTATGAATTCACTCTAGTGATCACATTTAATATTGCATGTATTCAATACGAAAACTACAGATACATACTGCTTGTAATTCCTATTATTAATAACAACATAATTAACACAGATATTCATAACCCAGTCACAGCTGGAGCTCAAACAGATTTTCGAGAGCTGTTGTTATTGCCAGAACCACGCCACTGGGAAGCAGTGCTAGATACCTCATTCCATACACAAGTTTCCCCACTAGACGCTGACCATAGTACGGACCTATTGATCTGCGGCAAGCAATTGTCAACCCTAGCTGGAAGGAAATGGGTTAGGAATCATGTGACAAATTGCCTTTTTCCTAATAAATGCAATGCTTGTTTCTGCTATCCTTGCATTAAGTAAAGCGTTTCCAAAAGCAGAATTTTAATCTTTTTAAAAGTAAATGTTGACGTAACACAGTACCCTGATGCATGACAGGAAATCATCACAGTAACAGCACTTCTATTGTACTTGCAGACCAGGCACATTACTGGAAAATTCATCCTCCATCCAGAAGGCTGAACTGTGGTTTAAAAATAGTTGTAGAAGATGCAAAAACAAAATCAAAACTTGATTTCAGTGTCCATCACAGAGGGTGACGTAGTAAGAGAGGAATTCTGGTGATAAACTCTGTCACTCTGTCTGAGATATTTATACACCAAAGAACAACAACTGAAGCTATTCTAAATATATATCCACAAAAGCTCATTGACCTTCCAAATGATGCTGATATCAACGCTAATAAAATATTCTTGGTTCATAGAAATGATGACGGGAAAGATTACAACTTTCTTAATAGTCTCAATACTATATAAAGACTACACGTACACAAAGCACAGAACATTTTATAGAAACTTGGGAAACATTTTTAATCACTTCCAATATTATGCTTTCTTTTTCAGAAGCCGCATACAATCCATACAATTGCAACCTCGTACCTGCAGCACAAACTCCTTCACTTCCCTCCACATGACTACAACTTTCCAGATATAGAAACCTAAAGAAAGCATGTTATATAGCGCTGCTGGTTCAGAGAAAAACAGTGTTTACTTCCTGTCTCATCCTCCCCAGAGATCAAACAGCAGACCAAGTTCCTGAACATGCTGGTTTCTGAGGTGACAGACAAATTCCACAGACATACATTCACTGATGCACACGAAGAGCAAGTACTCACAGCTAAAGATGCCTGGAGGTGGATGCTCTGTTACAAGCAGACAGTTCTCTTCATCACTGTTATCCCCACAGTCATTCTGTTGGTTACAAATCAATGAACCAAGATACAAGCATTTACCACTGGCGCAGGTGAATTTGCACTCTGAAAGGCAAAAAGGAAAGCAAATCAAAAATTTGTGAGGAAATCAGTGCTTACTTTCTTCACTAGCTAGAATAACTGATATTAAAAGCAACTGGCATTTTTAAGTAGATGCTATCATGGTGGATAGGTCACACTTCATCACCCAAGTAAATAATGCAGTATTTGTAAGCACTGCAAGCATAAATTATATCCGACTATGTGTGATAGACTTCAGATCACTAGAATCAATCCACTAATAAACCAGATTTCCCTTCCGGGGAAGCTCAACTTCTTAAAAAACAGGCAATATTTTTTCTAGTTCATGTTGATCACAATTAGTTCATTTAGGACAAAGACTGTATTTGCAGATATGTTCGTGTAGCACCTTGCATATCTGGGGCAAGACAGCACTACAAATAAATAAAATCATTATCCCACACATTTTTATTAAAAAAAAAAAAAAAAAAAAAGTCTTGTGCAATATAAAGCAGCACCAGCTGTAAGGCAATAGTGTAGTTGGTAACAAGCAACAATCCTGTCCAGACACAGACAATTATTCCTTAACTACCTTCCCAAAGCCAATCTGCCAGTCTCCCAACTAATTACAATCACGCACTCAATGTCTGCACATCGAACTCCCACATGCCAGCTTGCTTTACAAAGTCAGTAAACTTCTAAAACCTCTGTATCTGAACAGTGTCTGGATGCTGTACACAGGTATGCAGTATTTTTTACATTTGGTTCATTAAAAAGAAATTAATGATTTCCACTAAATGTGGTTCAGTCATGAGGCAAAAATTCCTCTGAGACCAGGTATTTAAACAAAACATGGTTAACACAAGCTCCTTCTAACTTCTCTCCCTTTCTCCTTTTGTGGGAAAGGATGCAGGCAGCCTATCTAACCCTGTGTAAGACACCACACTGGACTTACCTCCATCTCTTCAAAAAACAATGTCAAGGAAAAACTCCCTACCTTGTGTCCCACTCAAATTTTACACCGGCAGGAGGAGAGGTACGCGCTTCAGGATGACCTGGATGGAGAACCTCCATCCTTGGCCTTCTGTTTACTGGTAAAGATTCAGGAAGTGCTAAGCAGTGGTAGGTCTTTATAGGAATTACAGCCTAGTGCCTAGTCATCTAGGATGTTTTTCTTTAATTTTCAGAGCCCAGTCAGTCATGGTTTCAGTCTGACTTACTTGTCCTCTGTCTGAAATGGTAATATCTCAGTATTTAAATATGGCATTATATACCAAGAGTATCTACTTGGTCAATAATTAAAATTCCATTGCCCTTCAGCTAAACTGATCATTTAAATGTCACCTCTAGACACCAAGCTTAATAGAAGCATTTGAAATATAATCAAGACATATTCCCAGAAATATAAACACTATTATAAAAAGCTTTTTCACTGGGCTTGTTCCAAAGACAAATACACTATACACATAGAATAGAAGACATATCTAGACAAATTATAATTTAATGATTACACTTTCAGCATGCTGAAAAATTCTGGTGATTCTTATTCAGAAGCAATGGCAAAGTAGCTGGAACTAAAACCAAGAAATACAAGTATTTTATTTAAAGTAGTGCCATTCCCTGAAACGTGGGCTTCCCTAGGGCTGCAGTTTGGGCTGGCTGTTTCTAAGAGAGATGAACTCTTACACTTCCCAGCAAAGAGACAGCATTTGTTCATCTTCAGGAGTATCACCAAGGGATTTCCCATTAATCTTAACAGCACAAGGACTGGACTTGCTCTGAATTGAGACGACAGGAGCCATCATTCTAAAAAAAAACAACTAGAACGGTTATTGAGGCTTGACTTTCACCCACATGTATTTGACATGCAACATAAGCAGAGTAATAGTGAAGGGGAGGAAAATAAATTGGAAAAGGGAATAGAGTCATTTTTGTAGCATATCTGCCTTTTAGGTAAAAGTGATTTGCAGACTTCACTCTGAAAACTTTTCATCACAAGTATTCATGATATCTTGGTACACACACCAAAAAGGAGCTTCTGCAGTAAAATAGATGCATCAACATGTGCAACGTATAAAGTGCTACTTAAGAATATAAATAAAAGCTGTAAAGTGCTACATAAAAACAAGCATTTCCCATGTATGTAAAATGTATCTTTCTATCACACTTGGTCAAACTGCACTTAAAAATCAGTATTTGCCTAAATAACTCCTCAAGATTTACAAATTATTCAGAATAAATTGTTCAATCAAATATTTTACAAGCAAAATATTTTTCCCCATCACCTTCTTCTCTTCTGCAATAACTAAGAACTGAAGAGCCATTTAAGGGCTTGAGCAAAGATAGTATGCCTTTGAAACTCAAGGATCTATGAAGGCTATTAACAGTTGCTTTTGAAAGGAGACTTATTGAGATTGGTCTCAATAATAACAATCTGATCATTACAGCACGTAGGGCTCATTTTTTTGCAATTTCAGAAAGTAAGAAACTGGAACAAGACAAGCGTAAAGCTGCTTTAGAAGATGAGAAAAGTTGGCTTGTAAGGATTCAAACTTTGCAGATATTTTCAATAACGCAAACGACAGAGTAAAACTTTATAAAGTTACCATGAAACCCTGAGATGTTCTGAAAATTACAGCAGTAAAGAACACGCTGCTTCTGTTTGAAAGAGAAATATCAAACGCCATATTGCTTGAAGCTAGAACACATGGCATGTTACTTTGGCCACAACTTTTTAATTCTTTCCCATGTCTTCATGCAGAGTCCTAATGTAAAGCTTTCCACGTTTCCCCCATGACTGATATAAAATGCTCAAGCATTTTATAATGTAAGATGTCAACTCAGAAGCAATTAAAGCTAAGAACTTTGGGTTTCTATTTTCCACCAGATTACATGGTGTTCAGACAAAAGACCAAATGAAGCAGTAAATTTTTAGTAGCTCCATTAAAGTCTTAAAATGCAGTATTTTAACTAACATCACTATAAGAGGACTAACCAGAGGAAAGAATTTGTGATTCAAGCTTTTTTTTTCTGTCCCAGATCACAGACTGCATTGAAAACTGGATTCAAAAACAGACCGAAAATCTGTTTTTCTTGCAAAATTTTACAGCTAGATGCTCCTTCCCTCAGACACATGAGCATTGCCATTACCAAGGTGAATGAAAAAGGAGAAAGACTCATCAGACCTCTTGTCCCCCGCGGCGACTGGGTAGTTGCTCCCTATGCCACAGGCATTCTTGGTTGATGGTAAAATGCTCCATCCCAAAATGACCTCGCATTGTTATCTCCCTCCGTACCTGTTTGCCAAGAAAGCCGTGCTATCGTGCTGTACTGGGCCTGACTGCGGTGGAGTTAACTTTCTTCACAGCAGCCCCCGCGGTGCTGTTTTTTGTATCTGTGATCAAAACAGTGTTGATAACACACCAGTGTCCTAGCTATTACTAAGCAGTGCTTCCACAGCCTCAAAGCTCTCTCTTTTTCCCTCTTTCCTTCACTAACAAAACTGTTTTTTGTTTGTTTGTTTTGTTCTGTTTTTTTTTGTTTGTTTGTTTGTTTTAATCTTCCTGGTCTCCCCCTTATGCTGCATCGGAATGGCACAGGGATCAAGGGGCTGTGCAGTGCTTAGCAGGACCAACCTACAACACACACCTAATTCAAAAGCAACTTCATTGTTACAACTCCCAGCTTCAAAACACATCACCTCTGAGAACAAAAGGCATCTAAATCCAAGAGAGTGCTAGCTTTTGACGATGCCTATGTTGCACGGAGGCTCTGAAGAGTGGAGTTTTCCTGAAAGTGGAACTGAGACCCCAGGGGTTGCTGCTCAGTCTCGAAAAATACAAAATACAAATATTTCTGAAGAGGAGCCCAGTGTGTCTGTCTGTAGAAGCTTGGTCAAGAGAAAAGCTCCATTCCCAAAGAAGCCAGACAAAAAGACTGTGATGGAACATCTTAGACCTGGGGAAAGTCAAAATAGGTAAATAAGACCCCGCTGAAGTCCAGAAGCAGTTTTAAAGAGCAGCGGAGGGGAGTGGTGATAGATGCTCCCTCTCACCATGGCAGATAGTTGACATTACACATAGGACAACACAGCACTGTCCATGTTCTAAGTCTAGAAGCATCCAATGAGACCTTTGTAAGCATCAAAAAAGGATTTCTCTGCACACTTATTAGGAAAAATTGGGAAATTTGTGTCACTGCTGACATCCAGCGACACAAATACCGATGTTAATGGCAATGCAGACTTCATGTGCCACCTAGCAAAACGTAAAACCTAATGGAGGACTCAGCAGTACAAACCTTAACCTGCGTAATCATGTTCTGCTAAAGTCTGAAAGAAATACACAAAGGAAAAATGCGCTGTAGGAATGGAATAAATGAATTAAACATATTAATTCAGTGAAAAATACAGACCCTTACAAACAGGGAACGTAGCTACCATTAGGTATTTGTGACTTGTAAACTCAAATTCAATACCTTAAGGTAGTTTGCATAATAAATGTGTTCAAACAATGTGTGCTTTTCCCGAAACCAGAATGAACCCTTTCTTCTAAATCAAGGTGGGTCAAAGTCAGCGTGATGCAGATAGTAGAAAGCAAATACTAAGAGTATTGTCAAAGTGGATGTTAGTAAATAAACCCGCAGAGCTCTGTACCAAAATACCAGGAATGACCTCCAAACACTGTCAGGGAAATCCAGACCAGTCCAGACCAGACTGATGTGCCTAATGACACACCAGAGACCTCTTATCAATACCAAGTCTTGTACTTGGCTTGTCTAGACAAGAGGAGGGGGAAGAGATTCAGCTCTGAAAACAAGCCAGCACGATCACTCTTTCATAAATAACATTTCAAAGCTAGGCAGTTTTCCTCTTCATTTTCAAGTGGCAATTACTGAAACATCAGTCGGTTGGTCAGCAAGGCTCTGACTACAGCTAGACCTGAAGCAGATGACAGCTACTGGGAGCTGAAAAACACAGCCCTCCTTATAATTATGGCTTACTGCATTTATAATTGTGTCTGCAGCGTAATTGTAAAACGCATCTTGCCAATGTACTGATTCTTCAAAATAAAGTTTTAATAAACATACTTCAAGGTAGAACTAGACTCCCTCGGAAAAAACAAATGCTAAGAATACTCTTACGTACGTTTCCTATTTTTGTAAACTATGTATCTAGTATAAACATGTACATTGCTGCTCACATGTTCAAGGTTTGTATGGCTTGTATGTATAAACTCTCTACATATGAATACCCATTAATATATGAATATATGCATTTAAAATCATTAATTGAAGGTTATGTTTCAGCTGAAACAGTAACAGATGAAATTTGCCTCATGATACCAAAAAAAAAAAAAAATCCTCTGATCATTTTTTTTATTGTGAAATGCAAGATCTGTTGTATAGTATATGAGTATTTTACACTTTCTGTGCCTATCCAACAAGATAATTTTATCCTTGCGTTCAACTTAATTCTTTTAGACTTCGTTTACACTTGACTTCATGCATATGAGCAGCATTCCTATTGTTTTGTCATCCTGCTTACTGTAGGGCATTTTTAATTATAGCTAAGTGCTGTTTGTTTTTGTAATGTAAGTCCAACCACAGGCCAAAAAAATAAATAAAAAAAAGCTACGAAGTGTCATATTGAAAAAATATGGTGTTCTAGGGCACTGTTATGATGCATGTCACAGCTCTTTATTTAACAGGCCTGAGATGATTATCTGACTCAGGGGCACAATTCTATTCCATCCATTCAAATAATAATAGTAATAGTGATCTAAAATTGTTAGCACTAAACTGCAGCAACACAGTTCAAACAAATAAAATCAAATCCTAAATGATGTCTGGGAGTAGACCAGCGTGTAAAGGCGCTCTCCGACAATCCAGTGAATTGGTAGCAACCCTGGCAGCACAGCCAGCAGAGGGTGATCAAATGCCCTGTTGGAGTAAAGTAAATCAAAGGTGAAAATCCCTGCCTCCAGGTTAATCTGGATTTCTAGATTAAAGGCCTAATTTTTAATTTCTTAAGTAAGAACTTCATTTTAAATATGTCATCATATTTCTTCATACTACTGTTACAATTTCAACACGTAACAACCTGAAAGAAAACATGTTTAAAGGGCATTATCACCTGCTGTAATGGTAATAAGAGGCAAAAGTAAATTGGGGAGGGTGGGAGGTGCACACTTTACCAGAGATTAAAGTAATATAAACCACAAATACCAGAGTCATACAATAAAACCCTGTTCAGCCTCTGATAAACATCTGTCTGCGTATTATTTTTAATATTGTAGATTGTAGCTTTAGAATGGGAAATAAATCAGAAATCGGAGGCAGCGTACACAAGGCACATGTTTATTTGGGAAAAAGCTTTGTTAATAGGGAAGATGGCAGGCTGCCATACGATCTAATAAAACTCCATTGGTGCGGGGAAGGGAGGGATAAAAAGATCTTTACAAAACAAAAAAACACTTCATAAAAAGAATGCCAAGCAAAATACCAGCAAAAAAATGAAAGCAGATCAGCTTATGTAGAATAAGAAACAGAGCTGTAAGGCACAGTCAAAGATCTGTCCTCCCTGCCCAAAGCCTCATGCAGGACAGAAAAGTCTGTTTACAGAGCAGCACAAAATGTAGAATAAATGTTCTCTGCCCAGAGGAGATTACAACCTTAACACCAGAGTGATTGAAAGGTTGTTACTGGTTCAAAACCGGTTTCATCTGCTCTTTCAGTTCGTTTCTTATCCAGCAATTATCTTTCCATCTTCTTAAGGCAAAGCCTGACACAATGCAGTTTAACTATTTACTATTTACACCAGTCCCTAAAGGAAGCAAACATAATATTCTTATGTACTAGTAGCAAAATCTGCTATTCAGTTCATCACTTCATGGACATTAGGACATTTGATTAGGCTTATCTTAGTTGACAGCTCAAACAAAATTGCATTAGACATCATGGGGACAACTGAAGGAACTCCTTTATTCTGAGATTTTTCAATGGAATCTGTGTGCACCTTCGATCAGTCTCCCCCATACCTGCGTCTGGTGTGAAAAGAAACAGAAAGACCTCTTTCTAGAGCCCATTAAGGGCATTGCGAGAAGACTTTCACTACCGCTGGAAACTTTTTCGTATCAACAGAAAATTCAAGAGCCTATTCAAAATTCAAGAGGACCTATCACTCAGTCACCAACCATCCTGCCTACGCAGTGAGCCTCCACAGCCTTGCGTTGGGGATCAGCAGCTCCCCTAAGCGGGTCTATTCAAGGAGGAAAAGCCATCAGCTCCATCACAGCGCTCATCTCAAACTGACAGCCCCTCTCCACACTGATCTTGAAGACCATTAGGCTTAGCCAATTAGTCAGTCTTTGCCAGTATTTGCAAATAAAGGAAAGGTTTGTTTATTGCGTTCTTCAGGGATAAATTTTTGTTTTATTTTTCATTTATCTTTCCATAAAACAGCAAGACAGTAACAGAATGTTGCAAAAATACTTGCAAATAACATGCAAATATCCTCATTTTATTCCAAGTACATATAAATCTGTAGCTTGGCTCAAATTTTCCCCTTGTAGTCTCCCCTCCCCCCTTGGAAATAATACGCTTTTGATATTTTATCAACAGTCTTAATGTCCATTTCTTACTTACACTGGATCAGGTCCTATTTTCATTATAGTCAATTAAAACAAACAAACAAACAAAGTACACTTTGGCAGACACACTTGATCATATCCATTTTAAGGCTCAAGTTCATTGCAATGCTAATCCATGGTCTCAGTGCAGTTTTTATTTCTAATCCTCATATTTTCCCTGTACAATAATTCAGACATGGCCTTGGCAATGCTTTAATAATGTTCTGTTTTAGCAGTTTTTATAGTGTAGAGCCTAAGATCTGCTTCAGCTTTGGCATCAGCCTGCTTGTTCTGAAACACATGTGAGGATGGTGGGTGGCTGCCCTTCTACCAACTTGCTTTTCCTGAACTCACGGTCACCTGCCCGTTTACGTCCATATAGCCCTGAAACTCCAGAACTTTTGAGCAAAATTCAAGAATTTTCCCTGCTCCCTACTGGCGTACAGCCTCCTTTGAACCCTCACCAAAGCCACCTGTCACCTTCTCCATCCACAAAGCACCTGCAGAAACACCCCCCTCGGCATCACATGCCCGGCATTACTCCACTCAGGGACACGTATCCTCCAACCCTGCCCAGGCCCAGGACCCCACGCAAGCCCTGGGCCACCAGGCTGAGCCCCAGCGAGGCCACAGCAGGGCCCAAATCCATCTCCCCCCAGTGCTACCCTGGCCGGCCATGTCCCCCCGCCAGCCGGGCCCACCCCGGGCCCAGGCCGCAGCCCCCATGCCCTGGGCCGTGCCGCTTCTGGCTGAGGCGGTGGGACGGGCCTGGCTGCCGGCCCCAGACATTTCTAGACGTTTTAACAAACTTTTTCCAATCGAGTACGTGGAAGGTGCGTTGGTGACTCAGCTAATGACACTCTCGTTTTCAGTTGTGAAATTACATGAAGAGACGATTAAAAATACATTAAACGTGTACCTTGTAATTTTTGTCAAGCACAATGTCATTATCATGGGCAACTGGAGATGAGAAGAAATGGGTACATGCAAATGAGATTTTCTTAACTTTATGGTTCTTCTTAATCGTAATTCAAAGAATTCCTGAATTATGATAAATATTTTAAAATTAACTTAGCTGGTTTTCATCTTAAAAAATCTTTAATAATCAGAAGCAGTGTCACTTGCCAGGTTTGTGGAGTGCTGCATACACAGAGGAATATCAAATAAAAATTGTGTTACTGTAGCAGCTTCTTGTTCTTTTTTTGGAATGTCTTCTGCATAGCAAATAGTTCAAGACTAGACCATCTTACCAGGGAACATCACAATCTTTGAATCGAGAGAAATACGAACCAAAGCATGTCACTTCACAGATGCATTGCTCAGCTTTGATTACAAGCCTCAGAATGAGGCCCAGGTGAGGACACAACAGTTACTTCAACACACGGGGGCTGGGCAAATTGGTTTATGGTAAAAAGTGCTGTCTTTATGTTCTCTGTGATTAAATTAGGTCAGATTACTTCAGACTGTGGCTCCTGTAAGGCACACACTGTTTCCACTGAGATCTGAGGAGGCACTGAAATGCAGAATAAATGCCATCCTCACCTACAATCGTGTAGCATTACTGAAGTAAGTGGAGTTCTGCAAACACACCTAAAGACTTGATTTTCCACGTAAGTAATGTACAGTGCAGACGAGAGTATGCCATGTTTCAGATGGCTGTTCAGAAGATACCAATCTCATAGTGATGACGACATTTTTCCCCACATCTTCCTATGTGTACTGTGCTGAAAATACCAGAGAAATGAATGTATTTACTATGTGCCAGGATGCAGGACAGTTGCAGAGCTTCCAAAGGAAAGCAAACTGCAGATTTTAATGGACAAAAGAGTTCTCTCTTCATTTCTCAACAGCATTCGAATTGCGCAGTGCTCACTGATGTGACTAATGATGAGATTTTTATTACACACTGTGAACACTGTTGTTAGTCGTGGGTGTCTTCCCATTAACGTGTTCCACAATCCATACCGTCAGAGATTTGCGTGTTCCTGTCATGAACTTCTTGTCACAGTCAGTCTTCATACTTAAGAGCAATTTCCATTTAGGAAAAGTCCGGTTAGCTATGAAGGGTCTGACCCAGATCATTGTGCCTGAGCGTTCCCTTAAAAATTATAAGCAAAATAATATATATGGTATGGCCAAATAGATTTCCCTCAATGCTTACATCTGGCAGTGTAGGCAATGGTTTTTACAAACTCATACTGCCCGATACCAATCATTATTTAATTCTTCAGTTCTTACTCAGCTTGTTCTAAAACAAATGTCATTCACATTAGTACCTTTCCCAGAAGGATGGATTTTTGTGGCGTAGCCTTTTCAACAACGTAAAATGCTTTTCGTGTTACAAAATTCTTCTTTTCTACCTCATGCCTTCTCCTCCAGCCCATTTCCATTAGTGCTCCTTCCCAAATACGTATTGCATTACAAATGTATCAGACTCCCACCTATATGCACCTATATATTACAGAGGAGCTGGTAGTCACCAGGACTGCCTAACATTTTCCCCTATAAAAGTCTCAGCGAATCCCTCCCATGTGCACTGCATACAGCAGGTTTTTGATGTTGAGCATGAAGAACAGCCTCAGGCTACAGAAGCGCCTTTCCTTTGTCCCAGGAAATTCTGTTCTGCTCTTACGGAAACATAAACTGGTAAAAAAATAAAATAAATAAATAAATGCACTTATCTTTCCACTGTCTGTGTCAGGAGAGTTTCTGGCAACACTCCCAAATAACTAAAAAGACAGAGACACAGCGAGGCTCTGATGATACCACTGTCAGAACAACAGCCCAAACCATACTGTGACAGCAGGGGAACAGGCAGAGTAACTGTAGTGGGGAATGGGGTGAGCTCTGCCCCACCAGGCTCTCAGACCCTATTTCAGTTTCACTTCCAGGTATGCAGTGAAGTACAGACACTGCTACTGCCATCAGAAGCTCCTCTTTTGCCTACAGTGCTGCCAACACTGAGTGCACAGGACAGACAGACAAATGGGAAGAATTGTGACCACACACCAAAGAGGAGATTCATTGTTTTATCGTTTGAGAGTGTCTCATTTGGCAAGCTAAACAGCATAATTCCAACAAAGATTCTTTCACACTATATTTATGCCATACTATTTAAGCATCAGCAATGTATTTGACCATGTAGCAGCTAACCAGTCTTTAACCAAGATTACGTCAAGATTTCCCTGGTCAAAGTGCTTACAAAGTAGATAATGCATAAAACACCCATATAGATGTCCCCAAAAAATCCCTACCATATAAATCTTTCTGCTGTTGTAGAAAAAAAAGTAGTAATTCAGGACAGTACATTTCTGGTTTAAACATGACCACATGACTGATGTGACACGAGACGGTGCTGAGTCTATACATACGTCATGCAGTATCTTGGGAAGCTTTATGGCAATAAAACCAAAGCAAACATCTTCCCTTCCCACAACCACATTCAAATTCGCAATTACACTGCATGAATAAGTGAAAAAGCACCTAATAGACACAAGCTTGTCACTATATAAACAGTTGCTCATTCACAAGCCCAGGTCACGATGACACAGCAGCTGTGAGAGGCAACATCAACGAGCTCAAGGGCTGTCTCCCCATAACCACACGCTTTGGGCTGGCCCTTCTGCCAACCAGGGGGACACAGCCATCCCCCACCATCAGATGCCTCTCCCACCCATGCACAGCCACTTCTCTGGACAGAGGGATTGAAATTAAGGGTATTTTTAGCAGCCTGTTTTGATCTGACTGTCCCCCTGGCACCCCCAGCTGAGGGAGCGGAGGGGCAGTGGTGGGGAGGGATGGGGCAGGGAGCCCAGGGTGGAAGGGGAGTGCCAGAGCTTCCAGGCATGACAGCGAGGGGACATCGGCACACCTGGCTTGCATGGAGCCGAGCAGCCTGGCACCCTGCTGGCACAGCTGACTTGGAGATGTCAGCCATCCTTGCCTCTTTCTAAAACCAAGTTTTCAAAAAGAGCAAGAGCTGTTTCGCAGGGCAGCCCTGGCACCCACACACCTGAAGGATAACAACCTGCCGCACACGAGTAAATGTGTGACCAGGGCTTGGGAGACCACTGCTGGGTGCAGCTGACTTTACCATCAAAATATGCCTCGCATTTGAGAGCCAAGCAGCGCTTGATCTCTAAACCACACCCCAAAATCCTAACACATTAGCTCAAGCCGAGAGCTCTCCCAGACATCACTTCTGCCTGTGGCTTATCTGAACACGCTGCGCTGGAAACTGATGTGGTTGACAGGCGGATCAGCCACACCAGCCTTGGGACAGTGATGTGTATCAGAGGGACGGGGTAGGTGGCTGATAGTGATAACCATTTCAGCCATCCCATTTTCATCTGACACTCTATGTCAGAAGCCCTGCAGAATTTTTGGGTGTGGACAAGAGATGGGCTAGGACAAATCTCTGGTTACAGCTCAAGGTATCAGTGTATCAGTGACAAGTTAAAGCATGTTCAAAATTATACAAGTGATACACTGAACACAGAGAACCACCCAAAACCATACCGTACTGTCCATTGAAACAGAGCAAGCAGCTAGGGCATCGGTAGCTCAGGAGCACCTGATTGTGTTTTAATTGTGGGTGAGGTAGTTTGTCACATATTGCACATGCTGGTTATTGCTAATCTGTTCAGAAAGGGTGATAGATTTCTGTATTTTTATAAGCCAACATAATGAAACTGAGGTCAGTTTCAAAGTGCTGGTCTCTCCTCAGATTTCAGCTGGGGAGCTCTACGTAATAAAGAGAAAAAGGCAGCTAATAAAGCATACTGCTAATTTATTTATTTATTTATTTTTCCTTTGGGGCAGGGGGGAGCACAACACAATAAAAAAGGCACAAAATACTTGTTAGGGCTCCCTTGTGTGTTCCATCACATCCCCCTCATTTAGGGTCGTTCAGAGTAAAAAATACATTGAGACATGAAGAAATAGTATCTAAACAGATGCGTTTTCCCTGTTGTTAGCAAAGACTTCTTTAAAACACAACATTTCACTATTGAATGCTATGCCGACGTATAAAAACCCTTCTTGAGAGGTTATGGTCGTTCTGAAATCCAGGCTGCGGATTAAAAACATGTTATGTTTTGCAGGCACATTCAGATGAACATAAAAAGAATAATCGCACATTTTCAGGAAAAAAAAAAAAAAGGAAAGAAAGGAAGTTTACCTTTAGACAAGGTAACGAGCAAGCTAGCACACAAATATTTGAGAATCAAATTCAAAGGGGACCGAAGCTATGACACAACTTAACATGGGACTCCTTGTTTTTTTTCTTACCCAATTAAGGTCTCAGCTATTTACTGGTAGATAACTAAGGCTACAATTAAATGAATAATGTGGACATGTTAGCACATTTTACTATTATTTGCACACCCAGCCTGTCGGTTGTGAGAATGGGGCTGGGATGCAGCTTCCAGCGTGCGAACACTGCCTGTTCTTTGGGATATTAAGCAAAAAGGGTTCACCTGAAGTATTTCAGGAATGGTTTACACAAACCCTTTGTTCTTTGTGTTGCAGTGGATGAGGAACAAACACACAGGTATTACATCTGAGCTAGAGGTGTAATTAATAACAGCGAGGAAATAATATTGGAATATATCTTGCTACATTTCATGCAGTAACCACGTATTTGAGTTGACAGCAAAAGTTTGATGTGCTCTACTACCTAGGACACAGAAAACAGAAGCAGGACTATTGCAGGACTCCATACCCTGACAAAAAGCAATCTGAAAGGGTAGAAACCCCCTTTCATAATAGATCAAAGTTCTATGAAATAATAATAATAATAATAATTAAAAAATCTAGAAGTGAAGTTCTATGTGTAACAGTTTTTGACAAGATTACTGGTTTTAAACAATAAATTCGCACTGATACTGGTGCACAGTGAGGTCATAAGAGGCTTCAAACCAGCATTAATGGGTTAAAAGAGATGTGCCTGTTTTTTTAAACATAACCAGCTATACATGCAGAACAGTATGAACTTACTGTCTTCAGAATGTACCACAGTTGCTGAATACCTAGCTTAAATCATAGCACATTTAAGAGAGATGAAAACAGTTTTGATTTAAATGTTTTCTAGACTTCCAAACGCGACCTCACACAATCAGTTTTACTTTTGTCAAAGCCTGAAATACAGAATGAAACATTTTTACAAGCATATATTAAGCACAGCATTAATAAAAGAAAAATTATATTGGCCTGTGACTACAATATCAATATTCACGTGATATAACACAGCAAAGTATCTGCTTACTCTTCTTGAAAGGTGAAGCTGTGGCAAAGTCTCTATTGCCAGACTGGATGGATTCAGTTTTGTTCTGCTCCTTGCCATTATTCATTAGGACACCAAGCCATCACTTTTTGATTTCCATGGTGATTTCTGCGGAGTACAGCTGTAGGATTCTGTTCTCTGCATCATTTACATTACTAAGGTAGGGGAAACATTTGACAATGCTAGCTGTAAGAGGAAGACCCACAAAGGAATTACTGCAGAAAAGAATTAATTCTGGTTTTAGTTTCAAAACGGTATATTACAGTCCTTCAGAGAATCACCATCCTGCAGCCTTTTAGATGTGTAATTACAGACAAAACTTGGGGAAAAAAATATATTTGATGACATGGAAGATGGGAGGAATTCACAAACCTAGACTTGTCTGCAAAATCAGTGTTAAAATTAAGAGACATGGGTGAAGAATATGGCAGGCTCGGCACCTTCCTCATACTACACTGATGTGCAGCAGGCCTGCCTCATGGATGTGTTGGGATTCAGGGTGGCTAATCACATGTATTTGAACAATGATTCTCTTTCACTGAATTCAACTCCTAAGCATGTATTTAAAATATCTTGCTCACTCATTTCTTTGATACTACAGGTGATCCAGACAGAGAAAGATTGTGGAGAGATACTATGGGTGGGATACAAAAGGGACATTAAAAAGAGAAGAGTGTTGTATTCTTTTTTTTTTTTTTTTTTAGTATTTACTAATTCATTCTTTCTCTCTCACCATAACTACAGAGAGAACTCAAGAAATTTACAATTACTGACATGATGAAAACTAAGCAACTGAGATAAGAGAACACTGCTAGTTAAATCACTTTAAAGCTCTGTAGATCCGATCTTCAACTTTAATGGGGCTTCACAGATCTCTTTCACTTAATGCTTATTTATATCAAATGCCTAGCAACCAGCAGCCTAAATCTTCCTTTTTGCATAAAGATTTCAGCAAGCGCCTTCTAAAATTTTTTACCTATCAAGAGCAAAACAAGGAAAATGTAACTTGATTAATAAAGGAATCATACCAGTGTTCTTTTCTTTTAAAATACTTTTTTTTTTTTCTTTAGAACACATAGGCAAATGCATCACTGAGAAATAAAACCAAAGAACAAAAAATATAATCTTTCCATAGTCTTTCTTTACAAAGTTCAGCTTTGATTCATACCGTCATACACAGGCACAAAAACGTGTGCTCTCACGTGAATATATCTGATAGCAAACTCAAAAAATAGGCACTGAAGGCCAAGGTTGGAAGCATAAGTTTAGCCTGAGGCGTGGAGTATTGACCCTGAGACTCCTTCACAAAGTATTCCGTCAGTGAATTATTTCGTTCTCCTTAAATATGAGGACAATGTAGAGTTCAAAATTTTAATGCAGAATCATTGCAACAGTATTGGATTATTGTATGTGCCAATTACCACAGGCCAATAGGAAACAATTGGTTGTTAAAAAAAAATGCTGTTGATGTATTGATTCTAAATTAGGTGATATAATATAATGTATGACTTGCCTTCGGTGATTCGGGTTGAAAACACACGTTCCACATGCGTATGAATACTCCTTCCATGCTGTATTACAATTTTCCAGTTTTCATTTTGTTACATGATGTCCCGTCAGGCCAAACAAGAGGAATGGCCTCAATTATCTTCATATAGTGTTAAGGAGAAAAAAGGTTTGCTGTGCTGGTGGCCACAAGGGGAAGCAGGCTGCAGTACAGCACTACTACACTTGCAAAGCGTGAGAGATTTAGGCTAAACTGGGATGGTTTCCCAGTTTAGAGCATCACAAAGAGAATGCATAAGGTTGGGTATGAAAATATCCAACGGTATGGAGTATTATGCTGTCTTAAGTAATAATTATAGATATTTTTTTTTTTCTGAAGTGATGAGATGTAATGCTAACTTCAGTTTAGTCCAAACATGTATCCCCATCAAAGGAAAAGTAACACCGAACATAGCCTTGTCTCATCGTACACGAAAAGTAACTTTTTGTTGTTCAGAAGTGGTTCCAAATGTCTCTTGAACCATCTAAGAAGAACAATTGTGTCAATAGATAACTGGCACTGCTGCTAGTGGGGCTTTACCTTGTTTATTTTTCATTTCCTGAGGCAGAAATAGCATCTAAAGGAGAAACCCTGAGCAATATTCTCTTACAAGAATAATCCATATTCTTCCTGTATCTTTCAATTCTTTCAGGACCTAGTCTCTATGCTCAGTGAAGTCGGTAATAAAACTAATGTTCACCACTAGACTGCAAGGATCGAGATTTCAATGAGAAATGAAGAAAGATCATAAATTTCTTGCACCAGTATACAAGGATGTCTTTGTCCCTGATGACAAATTCTCCAACTGTTTAAATTAAAGTAGTCAGATAAATGAAAATGCTTTATCTCCACATGAAATAAAGATTACTAGCAGAGTATGCAAGACATCATAAGGATGGAAAGCTGTCATGTGCACTGTCTAGACTACTGTGCATTGTCCATGTCAATTGTCCATGACCCTGTCACCCCTCCACCCTGGAGGCCATGAAACTGGCCCTCTCCAAGGCAGCCATCATTTTACAATGGCTCTGGGATAGTCCAGAATGAAAAATATATATATATACTAAATTGTCCTGTTAAATTCCTGATTTATGAGAAAGATGAGAAGGTTTGAGAGAGTGGCTCTGAGACTCCTATTGCAACCATCATGATGAATACTGCAAGCCCCCAGCACCCTGAGAAAGACTGTGATGAGGAACAAAGATAACAACACAATTAGCAGGCAACTGAATCCGGCTTTGTAACCTACAGATTGTCTTTGGTTTATTATTCTATTCCCCAGTATGTCAGAGAGAGATAATTTTAAAAGTGAACAGAGACCGGTAACTCTTGGCTTAAACTGCCATTAAAACATGAACCGTCGTTTTATTTTATTGCCAGTTCAGCCACTAGTACCAATGGGTCAAGGACTCAATTTTACTTTTGCTTGGCATTGTGTCCTCAGTCCCTAACGCAGAGGTGATACTATGTCTCTCAGCAGCTCAGTTTGAATAGGGCTGTGATGCAGCCCTAAGAGCACTTCCAGGAGGACGCCTTTCCGTGACTGTGTGCCAGCCCTGCGCCAGGTGAGCAATCAGTGCAGGACGCTGGGGAAGAAGAGGCTCCTCAGCAGCAACCATCATAAATTGTGCAGGTGAATTTGCAGCACATGAAGGATCCAGGTGCCTCTCCCAGTTCCCCTATTCCAGAAAAATGAAGAGGATAATTAAGCGTGTCTGGGATTTACTGAGCTGGCAGATTTACTACTGAAGGAGAACACCTTGAACAGTAAGCAAAGTCCTGAGGCATGCAACATTACCTGCAGGGGCAAAAGGAGACAGCCATATTCACGTATCAGCTTCCCCTATGTCTTGCATCCAGTGATTTTCCTTATTTCTGTCATCATGCAAAAAACCACCCATATAGCACCAAAATTCTCAGACTAAACAGACATTGAATAGTTATAGTTCCACCGTCAATACCAGTTAGCTTCTAAAAATGAGCTTCATGTGTATTTTTAATTTCTTTTACATCACAGACAGCTGACAGACAGTGCTCATCCAGGATCAAAATTCATCCAAGCTTTAAAATATTCACAACTTTTTTTTTTTTTAGGGAATCACATACAAAATAATTATTACCAACCATAAGGCAAAAGGAAAAATTAGAAGATTTTGTACCTGAGCTGTTAAATTACCATACCAGATTTCTGGATGCCGTCACAGAAATAATGCACGTTATATAAGAGATACTATAGAAACCACCCCCATTGCACTCAGCACAAAAGCCACATACATTGTAATTGATGAAAGGTCTACTACTGATATTAACAAGATTATTTAGTAATAAATCATTTGATGGAAAATTACACTGAACCATCAATCTGAAGTTTCTTAAACATTTGCATAAGTTCTCAAACCACCTACACTTTGCACCTTAGACGCATCTTCCTTAAAGTTGGTATTTTTAAGGCTTTTCATGGGTGTTTATTCCTCATGAGTGTAAATGTACCTTGTGTCTTAAACCTCATTTCAGAAAATTCTACAAACTTCCAGGTTACTAGTTTAATACTAAAAGAAAAAGAAGTTACTACAGTGACATTTTTAAGTCTTAACATCCCTCTTCTTAGGAAAAGTTAGTTTTATGGAGCGTTACTGGAAGAATTTTAGTTGCAAAACGTGCTTAAGCAGTTGCAAAACAAACCCCTTACATGACGGGTCTTGCAAGTTCTCCACATATTCTTTGTAAAAACAGAAGAAATGAGAGAGCGTAACATAGTAACTGAAACCCAGACAAGTCAAGATTTCAATATTCCTAACCAATTTGTGTTCCTAACTGTTAATGATAGATTTTCTGCTGTATTTCTGTTCATCCTTTTACACACACACTAGCTGCATACCTTGCTACCCAATGAGGGAAAGCCTTAGTTAGCATATATAGGGCCCCTTTAGACAGTCTGACGACACAAAGTTTTTAACTAAAGCTGACTAATATGAATCACAATTTTGTAACAAGCCTCCTTACACATGATCACCTCTCCTGTAGGAAGAGAAATAGTGGCCTTATTAAAATAAATCTCGTTCTTCTCCACCACGTGTTGTAATGTAAAATGCACAAACTGGGCCATGCATTGGCAGAAGGTGTTTTCCAACCATCTGCTCCTTAGCATGGCTCTGCCATGCTTAGAAACCACTACAGTCAGCTTGGTCAAGTGCTGGCAGAAGGACAGTCAGAGCCAGTAGAAGCTGGTCTCCCTGTTTTCTGTAGCTGCTGCACAAGGGGACATGATGGTTGCCAGTAAAGCCCCCTGCTTGACCACTTCAGGGAAGAGGCAGAAGGCCCTGCCGCCATGTTCCCAGGGTAGCAGCTGGACCCCAAGCCCTGAGCGCAGACGTTTACTCTTAGCAAGAGGCCCTTTTCTTCTGTCATCAGAAAGAGGTGGGAAGGTGGGAGAGCCACAGAGCAGCGGGGAAGGGACTTGAACTCCTCTTCTGTATGGCCGGTAGTCCCGAAAGGGTTCCCATGCAGAAGCCACTGGAGAAGCGTATGCCAAGCTCTGAGAGGAGCTGGGGATCAGGAGGAAGGAGGTACATTCAAACTGACAGAAAACTGCAAATGCTACAAAGAAAGAGGTGACTTACCTGCTCTGGGAAAATTCCCTTTGAAGGGATGCAAAGCTGTACCCTGTGTCCCTGAAACCAGGGTGATTTGACTGAGGAGTATGAAACCAAGCTTTAAATCGACCATTCGAATTGCATATGACAGGCCACAACCTAAGTACTTTGGCTACCAATAGGGTCTGTAGTGAAATCTGAAGAGTGGGAACAGAGTAAGCTGAAAAGCAAATCACAGGCTCAACTGCTTCATCAGGTCTTGAGAACAATTTTCCCTTCTGGCTACACCCCCAGTGAGAAAGGATGGCTCTGCCTTGAAAACATGAAGGGAGAACTTGTCACAAAGTGAAACGGCGGAAAGTAACTTTAATTTGGGCAGCTGAAAGAAAATAAGGGTGTGGTGTCCCGAACGGCAAAGGCTGAAACTACGAAGTTGTGGTTCACAGTGGATGTGGCAGTTTAATCAAGGCAAGCTTTAAGAAGAGTCGAGTTATCTTTTAATTGATCAACTGATACAAGTGGAAAAAAATAGACAGCATTTGGAACATGCAGACCCATCTTTCAGGATCTTTTCCAGAGATCTGAAGGAAGGGTTGCAATGCACACAGCTTCTCCATGTTCTCCAGCTAAATCAGATGGACTGATAAATGAAACTACCACTCCCTATAATCTCTGCCTTGCAGAAATTGCTAATACGGAGGTGTAAGGCCCAACATCAAATACTTGACAGCAAATGGAGCAGCTCTTCTCAGTAACAAGAGTACTCATGAGATCACCAGAGACACAATGCCTTCCGCTGTCAGAGCAAGTCATTACAGGAAACAATCACCACACACCTAGCTGTACGGTCCAACAGAATAAATCTGAGGATGAGCATTAGGTTTGACACACTATACAGCCATGCACCTGCTCATATCAATGTAAAACAGTAAATCACTTGTAATTTACTCTCCGTGACACCTACGAACTGTAGGTGAGGAGCAGATGCAGAGCAGTTCAGAAAGTAACCCTTCCAAACTTCAACTGCATTGTCACAGGGAGTAAAATCCAGAGTCATCTCTCCCAGCAACATCACTTGGAGACAGAGCAACTAAGTGGCATTACTACCGAGAAGAGAAAAACAAAGTTATGCCATATCTTCAGTCCGATAATTATCACAACTCTTCTGGTCAGCTCCATTTTAGCCTTTGTTTCTTTTATGTCTTCCTTCACATTTTTTAATACCTTATTCTAATATTAAGCTATTTGCTATTTTAAAGATGCAGCTTCAATTCTCCTTAATTCTTCCTAATATACAAACTCTGAGAGCTGCACTTATCTGATCATTACCTGTCTAAAACAGAGAAATCCAATGACATGTTATAACCCCTGTAACTCCATATGGAGGCTACTTTGGTTATAAAACCTGACAGAAAGAAAAAAAAATGAAAAGTATTACTTTCAGCAAGTATTACTGAAATTTGCAACTTCTGGTAGATGCATTTAGCAAAAGTAAGTGCTCTTAACTGTTAAGTTTCACTAAAATGGGGCCCCTTGTACCATTTATACAAAGACTGCCTACCTCATTCTTTATTAAAAAGCATTTTCCAAAGAAGTATCTTTAAAGATTCACATACCTGCTGCTGCAGGGTATGTAAATACTCTATACATTATTCCCACAGTTTAAGTTGCATTTTTTAAACTCCTGTAACAGTCTAAAGATATTGATAATACTGCACAATGTTAATCAATAAAAGAATCATTTTGAAATGCCTTTGTTAAATGATTTCTACTTCTATATCTCAAGGATTACTGCTGTGCTCAATTTAATGATTCATTATTACCATGCAGGTAAAAAGAACATGTGAGGTTAACAGCTACGGCCATTAGCGGTAACCTAGCCAGCATAACACTGTATAATCGATCCATTTTCTTCAAGAATAAAATTCAGAAATAGAGAATTACTATTAATGTCTCTATAAACAAGTACAGAAAGCCTGGGGGCAAATGCATGGGATAACAGCAAAGAAAAGAGGAAGGAAAATGGGAGCACATCAGAATTTTATTTATAAATATCAGAGAACTGCTTTCTTGGCATCATATAACGTCTATGCAGTCTCACATTTATCTAACTTTTAGACAGTAGCCCTATGTTTAAGAACAGAAAAAGTAAGAATCAGCACACTAGGCTTATGATACTCTTCTGAAAATAATCACGGCTCTTTCCCAGTTGAAGTAGTTTCAAGACTGGCAGTTTAAAGACAAGATTTCCAGAGTTTGTTCTCTGTACAAGTATTTTAAGCATTTTCTAACCCAATGATGGCAGAGCTCTCATTGTGGTAGTAATGACAGTAATCTCTGTTAAGACAATCACGTCAACCACTATATTCATATCTAATTTTATCTTTGGTACTCAGGAGTCCTTTGCAAGGCTTTACCTTTTGCAACAATTGTGAGTCAGGCTGTCTTTGACATTTTTCTGCCATCTCTCCCGGAACATTGTTCCCAGGTGACAGGCTCAAGCAAATATTTCTTTCAGGGTGAAATTCTGCATGTTCACCTCACTTTTAGATACTGTCCTTCCATCTCACTTCTCCTTCCTCTGTACTTTTCTCATTAGCACAACTGGGGGATGTGGTTCACTATCACAGTACTGATTGCAGTCAAAATGCCAATAGAGATACAGCCAGTTCCACGTCCATGAGGATTTTCTCCCCGCTGCCTGTCTGTGACTGGTTTTAATGCTGTTTTGTTTATGCAGCAGAAGATGGCCCTTAGCAAACCGAAGGATGTTGAATGCTCATTTAAAAATTTCCTGGAAGTGAAGGGCTCATATGCCCGAATGCTTGTGGTTTTCAGTATCTTGTTTGTTTGCTTTCCAAACTGACCACTAGTTCTAGTAAGAAATATGATCTCTCTACAAACCTCGCCTTCTTCACTTCAGAGAAAGCATGTTACATAAAAAACAGACCTTTTTGAAACTCTTCAATATAAGTCTTATGACACCAAGCAAGTCTTACACATAAGGCAAAAAAGCAGTGAGCCTGCATGCACTACATTGACGAACATCACATTTTGCATTTAAAGATCCTTGAAGGAGCGAAACTAATATGAGCAGCTTTATTTGTATTCATCTCACTAAATTTTGTTCCCCAAAATTTCAATATTCCTACTCTCCAGTTGGCAATTAGATAATAGATTTTTTAGGGCCTTAAGTAATATGCCATATTCTTCAAGCAGTCTTGTATCCCAGCACCTCCATTTTCCCAATGTGCAATTAATACTTGCAGATGAGATGGGTTGTTTCTGTCACAGATTTTAAGGGTAGCTGTAATTTTTCTTCAGAGAGATTCTTCCCAGCAGTGCTGGCATAAAGCAAGCCTTCAGTTTTCCGCAAGAAATTCTGACTTACATTCTTCTCATGGCAGCGAGAAAAGACAATAAAGATACAAGAGAGGAAATAAGAAAAAATGGTGCAGTAAGTATACTCTGACTTCGAGATAAAAATAAACACGTTAGTACTTGTGGTTATAATCTCACCCTTCATACTGGGTTCAGATTCAGAGACCGTAGCTTTAGATCTCGGGTCTGCCAAGCTTCCTAGATCACTCCACATAAATATTTCATTCTGTGCCTTAGTTGTCTATCTGTAAATTGAGGACAGCAGTAACTACTGTTCTGTGCTTCCATCTTGCTATTGTTTTTCCTTATGATTTTCAGATTGTAAAATGGTCTGACTTGCCCTGTTTTAGCACAGCAGGGTTCTCGTCTTCGTTGAAGGCTCTTTGGTGTTATTGCAACACTGAACGTTACCAGCAGAAGCCATATGTGTGAGAGAATGTTAACTTGTTTGTATCAAAAACTAGAATAAAATGCTTTTAATACAGTAACATACTTGAGAGATTGCACAAAAGCCACTATGTCAATGCTATGTCACTTTTTCCATACAAACACTAGAGAAGGCACCGAATAAAAACATTTTCAAGAGTCATACTTGTTGCCTTTATTGTTGGAGCTTACCCCTGTTCCTTTTATTACACATAAACTCTACAACAGCTTCTATAAACAGCACTGGTTTGGGCACGAAAGTTATGTTCGCTATGGAAAAAAAAAATGTATCTTTAGTGCACAGATGCCACCTACATCCTGAGTTAAGAACAGTGAAGTTTTTCTAAACTTACTCTTCATTGTTGTGGCAGGTCATGCGTCTCTTCGAATTCTTGCCCTGAGCAACTGGAAGCAGATATTTGTACAAAGTATTTCTTTTGAGATAAACAAATCAAGTATAATAAAGCTCAGAAAGGGGGAAAAGAGAGAGTCATGCACAAACTCCAATTTTTTCGTTTAAATCAAGGGCTGACTGAATACACAGTCAGGCTGTGAATTCATCTTCAGACAGTATAAATTACTGGTTTTGTATAGTCTAGGCCTCCAGGATAAACAGACAATTCTTGAACAATTCAGATCCAAACAAATCTTCCAGGCTTTTCTGAAGTTACTACATTGTCCTGGGTCAGAGCAATCCTCCTCCCACCACCTCAGCATACGTACACCTACAACACGCAGGCACGCAGTGTTGTCAGCAATCAAACGGCCCTGAATGAAGCCATTTTACCCGCTGACAACAGAAGCAAGCTTATCCTCAGAGGCATGGATTGAAGATGTTGCCGAGATGCTGGCTGTAGAGCAGGATTCTTTTTGGCTGTTTTCATCATTAAAAATTGTAACTCCACTCCTTCAACAAAGCTTTCTCTATTCTTGCCCTTAGATCAGAAGGGAGTGCCTTTCTAGTGAAGAAAGCAAGAAAGCCAAGGACACATTTTTTTTCCAGAAGTGCCCACAATAGGACAGAAAATGTTAAGAAATAAAATCAAAACCCACAACGTATGAAAGACCTATTGCTCAATCTGTTCTTCACTGTCTAACACCCATTCTCCTATTTATGTACCTATGATATTTATTTTTGTTGCATTATGGTACTCAATACCACAACTAGTACCACAGAAACATCATTTGTAGGGGATTCCTTTGGCCTAAGGCTTGAACTGGAGTAAGATGTTAAAACAAAATTCATAGCCTGTGACTTTCCCACCATCAAACCATTAACACAGTGTAAAATTACAGCAGCAAAGGTACGGTGGATGAAACAGCTTGTGAACAGACTGGGTGAGGAGGTAGTGCAGACTGGTGACCCAACAAAAACCCAAATCAGAGACAGAGTTCCCATCTCCAGCGGGAGGTTCTGCAAGGGTTGAGCAGAGAGGTCTGAGAGCATCCATGTTATACAAAGGGGACATGCAGACATGGTTGGGAATCCTTCCCCTTGCTTACCATAAGAACTTTCCATAAGTTAATAGGGTAAGCTTCCTAGTCAAATTATAGTGGGGTGCCTACAGGAAAGGACTGGAAGCCCAAGTTGCTGGGCTCCAGATATTGTCAAAACCAAAGCCCTCTCTGTTCAGAAATCAGCAGTTTCCAAGCCCTACATGAGTACTGCCTTGGAAAAGATCAGTCTCAGAAAGGAGCAGTATTTTTACAGATACACAGAGTATATACAGAGTATTGTGTCATATTCTCTTCCAGGGAAAAGATTATCTTTGGCATTTGTAAGAGGCCGGCATGCCCTGAAGGCTGCACCTTATTAGCAAGTAATGATCCTACTAGAAACTTCACATTTTGCTTATTCACTGTTGCTGACGGCTGAGCTGAAATTTAAGAGGGTGGGAGTAGCCCTCTGGAAAGGGTTTGGAGCAGGGGTTGGGCAGCCCCTGGGGAAAAAACCTGGGAGAGGTGCAGCGTGGGGTGCATGCTTGGGTGGATCTATATTGCTCCATCAAGAAGTACTTCAGTGAGGAAAGCCAAGCTCCAGGATGGGGAGATGCAGCTGATAGAGCCACGAGGACTTGGGCATTCATAGAAAGGCTCACAGGGAGGACTCCATCCACCCATCAAGAAGCTTTGCTCTGAACAACAAACAAAACAAACAGACCCAGCAAGTAAATTAATGGCCACACGTCCTGGCCTCTTTTTTTTTTTTTTTTCCAAAAAGTAAATGGGATGAAATATTAGAAAAGTAAATGTAATATTTGACTATATGTGGTATTACTTTCTCCTCAGTAGCTTTTAGGCTTTTTCACTACATTTACCCTGCAATGTTAAATATTTTCTCTTCTCTGTTTACCTGGACTCCCTTGTTCTTCAAGGAGTGATTTATAAAGGCAGCTTACAACAAAGAAGCGTAACATTAGTTCATACTGTTTGCTTTATGGTAAAAGAAAATTGATATTCTAGGCAAACGAACAGCCCCCTTGACATTACCAAACAAACAAACAAACAAAAATAAAAGAAACCAAGCCAAACCAAAACAACAACAACAAAAAACACCAACAACAAACCATTAGACCAAAACTCAAAACTTAGCCTCATACTATTCACTCAGAACCCCACTGCCTGGCACTGAGTACTTGGAAACATCCTGCACCATATTTATGTGAATAGGGAGGTTTTGTTCATGTTTCCGCCGTACCTCCCCAGCCTCCGAAAGGACACAGTCAAGTCCTTCAACAGTGTGACATCAGCTTTGATTTTATGCTTCATCTCTTAATGTCGTTTTTTTTGTTGTTTTTTTGTTTTTGTTTGGGGGGGGGGAAGAGGGTTGGTTTGTTTGTTTTTAAGTTTGCAATGAAAGGCATTTCCAGCCTGTTTCCCCCTGCAGTCCCTGCTGGTGCTGGAAGCCAGCCCAGCCTTCCCTTTTGGCCTCCTTCTCCTCCTCGTCCTCCTGGCAAGCCAGGGCCACGGCCAGCCCGCGGCGCTGGGCTCCCCCTGCAGGACCGTGCTCTGCACTGAGACAGGCACTCGTGGAGAAGTTTTGCCTTGACCCCCCTTCTTTTTCTGGAGAGAGAGAGAGAGGGGGAAATATAATAAAAAGGCAGAATTTTAAGCAGTGTAGATGGGGGATGTCTTCATCTTGTGTCCATGGCCATGCTGCAGCAGCTGGGAATCAACCACCGACCGCAGGTCGCACAGTGACTACCCAAGTGCCAATGCCGGCAGTGTACATGATGCCGCAGGACACATAGCGATTCTGTCAGAAATAAAGTAAATGTTCCAACTTCAGACTTCTGGGCACCTTGGAAAGCAGCAGCCAAGGGCTTGATTTCTGTCTCACACAGCAGCAGCCGAGCTGCTGCGCTCAGAGCACACGCGCGGCCTTGTCAGCAGCGACAGGCCCGCAGCCAGCCAGGAGCAGAGCTGGCGGTTCCTGCTCCTTCTTTTCTTCAACAACAACACCAATCAACCACCAAACCAGTGCTACCAAATTAATTAGAAAGATTAAATGAAATTAAATTGGCACACACTGCCAGTTTAAGGATCAGTTTTCACCTCTGATTTTCTGTCTTTTTACTTAAGGGACAACACGCTTGTTTTCCTCATTGAAAAAGTCTGCCGTTTTATTATGATTAAATACTGAAATGCAGCATATTTACAGTTCAATTTATTGTCATATTCAGTCTGGAATTGGCCATTTGGCAGATTAAGTTGTTTGATGCAATGGCACTGTGACATGTACTATTAAGAAACGAGAAATGGCAGATGGACATTTTCAAAGATGCATCAACTTTGCAAACAGCACGCTCTGGCTTCAAATATAATCTACTAAAAATGAGTCACAGAATCATCTAGGTTGGAAGAGACCTCCAAGATCACCGAGTCCAACCTCTGACCTAACACTAACAAGTCCTCCACTAAGCCAAGTATCGAAGATGAAGATCTAGGTTCAACATCCTCCATGAAAATGTCGCAGTGCTCTCACGCATGACTTTGTGGAGGAGTTTGCCATTTCCAGCAGTACACTACTTCGTCAAATAATTTCAATAATCACAACTTCCATAATGTCCCTGAAAATTTGAACCTGCTTTCACCCTGGTCTGCACACCTCACAGGCTTTCATTTGAGCTCTGGACTGACTGTTGTAAGAACAAATGGACCATGCACATATAGCCAAGGCTACACCTACACTGAAAAATTAAAGGATTTTTAATGGCATTTAAATTAACTTAAATAGTAAAGAAAATTTAATTAAAAATTGAAGGAGAACCTTTCCGGATCTGAGTAATATTTCAGGATGGAGCTTGATATGAATGGTGTTACATGAAACAGTAGCCTGCAATGTAGGGGGACTGAATTCCTGGTCGGCAGGGGATCCTTGGACAGTGTCTCTCAAGGTGTTTCACACGATGCCACAGCACTGCATTTCCTCTAGAGTCCTCTTGGCTTCTTTTCTGCTTATTTCTGCTTTCACACTCACTGGGCTGCCGGTGGCTTCACAGAGCAAGGCCACCTCCTGTAAGTGACTGCCACACAAATTCTCCCATTCTTTCCCTTACCAAGCAGGCAAGTATGAATTACTTCACTGAACTAAGCAAACAGGCAAGGAGGTCTTCTGTTCCAGTTAAATGAAAATTTGAAGGGAGAAGCATTTAAAATGAAATGTCCCTCTGTTTGCATAAGGACTACCACAGTTCAGTAAGTAAAGGCAGTATCTGTCCAGTTACAGATTAAACAGTCCTTCACCCAGACTTTGAAGATAACTGTTCTCTTTAGTTGAAAAGAAATAAACAAAACACACTCTTCTACTCACACAGAGTTTGGGATCATAACGTAAAAGCCAACCTCATGGATTTGAAGAGGGACCTAAAGCAAAAACCATTGCTGTTCTAATCACCTGTTGTAAGAACAGCAGAAGAACTAAGTTGTAACCAAAAGCTGTTTCTCTCATGTAGCACCACCACCATTCTTGAATTGATTTTCAGTTTCTCAATCTCCAGTAATCCTGTTAAAGCATTTAAACCCTGAAAAGGAGACTTGTAAGGTGTGCATTACCATACTGAAAACAATTCCACTGAATGCTACTGAGTGTAATGTATTTAGATAAACTCTCTTCAAGGCTGAGGTTGCATCTTCTTCCATGTATTTTTGCTGAGAACACTATCTGTACTCAAAAAAAAACCTGCAAACTCTAAGTAAAATATCTAAGGGACTACAATGGAATACGATCTGTTACTATCCATGTGCTGAGTAAGGGGCATTGCAAAAAGCAATCTGTTTCTCCCAGAATTAAGGGACAGTAAGAGCTGTCCCCGTGTGACACAGTAACCTTGAAAATTCATAAAATAAGAAGGCATTTGTCAAAAAAAAAAAAAATGCAGAGAATTTTGGAAGGTCAGACTAACTTTAAGAGGCAGCTGAACGCAAAATCAGAACAGAGGAGAATGAGAATGTTCTGCTACATATTCAAGTTGTATTCTTTAAATGAAATGTTTATCTGTAATTGAAAATCATGCAAATAATGACAGCAGCAATGTGGTAGACCTGTGTTAATGCATAAATGAGTTTTCAACTGCTTTTAATATTAATTATGTTAATATACTTATTAGAAGACATTTCAAGCCTGTTTTTCTGTTTTACGTTGAGCCTCAATTAGAATTTGGAGGAAGAAGCCTACCTTCAGCATCAGATCCACCAGTTATTATTATATGACAAGTAAATCATGCATAGTTTTATTCATTACAAAGAAAACAACCTCAAATGGCGGTTGCTTTGGCTTTGGCCTATTTCTGATTACTCTTAACAATCACCTTTTAAATATGTTTACTACCTAGGAGTGGTAAAAAGCTTTTCTTGCAATACCTGCATACTGTGAAACAGAATAATGGATGCAGTATTTCTAAAATGTGAACATGCTTCTATACTAGTTGCTCTGATACAGATATATATATCGTGCCCTCACAAAATAACATGTTTTAAAAAGAAAGTTATAATGAAAGCTGGGGCAGGCTAGAACAAAGGCAATGGGGCAGCACTCCAACAAAAAGAAAGGGTAGACTTTAAAAACATAAGACACTTAATCTACCCTTTATCAATTATTCCAACAGAATCTACTTAAACATGGAGAAGATAGGGTAGTGCAGGTGGATTACTAATGTATAAAATGTACATTTATTATCCGGGGAAGCAGCAATAACAGAATGACAGAAAACTAAGGCTGGAAGCACTCTCATGAAGTCCATTCCCCTGCCCCAGGGCAAGATCAACTATACATAAACCATTCCTGACAGATATTTGTCTAACTTGTTCTTAAAAACCTTCAGTGATGGAGGCTTTGCAACCTCCCTAGGCAATCGTCTGCAGTTCTTAACTACCCTTACCATTAGAAAGATTTTCCTAATGTCTAACCGAAATCTCTCCACCACAGTAAGCTTGTCTTTTACTTCTTGCTCTATCTCCAGCAGAACTGGAAAACAGTTTTTATTACCTTCCTCCTTACATGAAATTTCCATATCTATTTAAATGGTTATCACATCTTCCCTCACTCTTTCATTCTCTGAACGAACGATGGCCAACGGAGGCATACGCAATCTGCTGGAACAATTTATCTGGTCTCCCATGTAATCCCTTCCAGGAGCCTCCCTACTCTGGAACTGTAATCCCCAGGCCAGAGACATCTCCACCCAAAACACGACAGTTAAGCAAAACAAGCTCAAGAAAGGGGGAGCTGAAAGGGGAAAGGAGCCAAACCAAGTGGCAGGCTCTCACATTGCCTTGTGCAAAGAAAGGCCCCGTGTAAACCAGAAGAAGAACTCACTGCAGCAGGGAAAGGTGGGAAAGATACCCCTGAGGAGGGCTAAGCAGGAGGAGAAGGGTTAAGTCTGGAGAAGAGGGGAAGAGGCTCAGATAAACCTGGAGCTGAGTTGTAGTGAATTGGTCTGGAAGTGGAAGAAGTCCAGAAACAAGGGAAGGTGAAGGCACTGGAAAGTAGGAAGATTACCAGAAGGGTAGGGAATCTGGAAGGGAAGTGAGGCCCAAAAGGGGAGGGATGGAGGAGTCTCAGTACAGGGAGAGCAGATTTCAACATGGGAAGAGGAAGAGGCACAGAGAGGTTAGGGGAGCATGAAACCCAGGACAGGAAAAACAACAGGAGTCCTGAATGCCAGGGGTACACACAGCAGAGGCGAGGGGATCACCTCAAGCCATGTTCCTTTGACCAAGAGGAAATCCTAAAGACAAACAGTTTCTCTGCTGAATTAGGGCCTGGTGAACTAACAGCCAAGCTGAAGAGCCCTTCTTGGGAGTAACTCTGCCTCTTTGGATACTGACGAAGGTCAAGCTTGGGTGACAATGACCTTGAGATAAGGCTGCAAGGGATTATTCAAAGATTTGAAGGTAGTATCACTTCCATGGTGACGGGTATGAGGGAAAAGATATGGAGCTATAGAGCAGGATCAGAAGGTGACGAAGTCAGTGCTAGACAGAAGGGCAGGGACCCACTGCACAGAGCAACCTCATACTATTTATTCCAGTTTCCATAGTGCCTGAGCTAATAATTCTTCCAGCAGTACTGAGGGTCACAGGGCAGGAATGCCTACGAGTCAGCTCAGGTCCTTCAGAGCTTGTGCTGAGACAGAGCTAATAAAATCTTGACGGACCTAAGATGACCCTGTAAGGACAGGATGCTTCATACATTGATTCCTAATCCACCCTCTAATATTCCCCTTATCCTTCGATCATTCTGGATGTCCCCATGCCACACATTCCCCAGTGATGGAGAGCCGATTTCAGAATCGCTCTGCTCCGCTAAACCAGCACTCAAAACATGCACTGGTGAAGAAAGTGGCTAATTTTTTAATGGACCTTGGCTGCCCTGACCCCCACCACCACTGGCACAACATCAAGTCAGCCCAAGGCAGAAGGTGTTACACTTCAGCTATGAAGTGTGCAAACGAAGCGGTCCTTCTGGCCATCAGACCAACGCGGGCCCCTTGCTGCATTGCTTATTACGGCCACATCTTGCGGTGTAGCTCAGTGCATCAGACGTGCCTCGGCACCAAACCCCTCTGCTTCGTGGGAACCTCGGAAAAAAACATCTTCAGAAAGTTGGGGAATTACTGCTCGACTCTGAAAAAGACCATTTTTTCAATTCCCAAGGGCCACGTTGTCTAGACCTCTGGCCTTCTTTTTCCTTTCCGCTGGATGCTTCCAACAGGCCCGAAGAGCGCTGCTCAGAGCAGAAATAGTACATCAGCCACACAAATGCTAAGTAGAGTGGAAAAATTATTTTGCATGTCTTACACACAGACGCCTGTCCGTATATTCTAGCATAATGTTTCTGACGTGGTATTGTTGATTCATAGCCATTTTCTGGTCTCCTGCAACTGCCCATCTGTTTTCTGCAGACCTGCTGTCTCACCAGTTATTCTACATTTTGATTTGCACAGCTGATTATTCCTGCCCAACCACAGTGGAGAACTTGTCCTTAATGAACTGCATCGTATTTATTTTAGATCGGTTCTCCAATATACAGCATTAATTTTGAATTCTAATCCTGTGCTCAGAGAGTTTACATCCTCTCCCTAGTTGGTGTCATCTGGAAATTTTGCATGCAGATTCTATCATCTAAGTCGTTAATTAAAATATTGAATATTTTCAGGCAATGCTGGGCAAAATCACACTTGACATACCCTTCCAGTTTGACTATGAATCACTAGTAATTATTCTGAGAACAGCTTTTTCAGCCAACTGCGTACCCACCTTGGAGCCCACATTGCCACCTTGTTGATGAAAGAGTGAAAAGCCTTCCAAAATGAAGGTACACCTTTTTTTTTTTTTTATTCAGAGGGAAGTTAGGCTCAACTGACAAGGTACATTCCAGAAAAAAAAATCACGCATATTCATTTACTGCATTATTACCTACAGGCTATCTGTTTAAAACAAAACACACACACACACACACACACACAAACAGTTAAATATTTTATTCTGACATTTTTTCCCCTAGAATTTAAAATAAGCCATCTACTCCAAAGGGGGGGAAGAAGGACGCGGGGAAGTTTACACGTAGGTGCAGCGTTTGCTCTTTCACAGTCTTTTTGAACCTAGACTGTCCTCCAAGTGCTCTCCGGCGTAACTGCTAATTGCTCAGATATTGCTTCAGCTATTTCACCCTATGCTGGAAAGATAATTTAATAAGCTGCAGCTTGTTTTAAAATACCTATCTTATCTAATTAGTTTATAATCAGTTCTATTCCTGTTCTGTTTAGAATTCCTACCCGTCTCAAAGTACTATTCCTTTCCTTGCCGCCTGATTGCACCTGGTTGGCTTTTTGGCAAAGAAGGATGCAAAAAGGAGGACCATTAACTACTTGGTCCTCTCTGCACGCATCAGATCATGAGTTTTGCCTTTCCCTCTCAGTAAATAGTCCAGAAACTCAGTCTTCTCATTATTACTAGTGAGAATGTAGCACATTTCCTTGTTACTATGTCCTTTACTAGCTGCACTTTGTTTTGTGCTTTGGCCTATCCAGTTTGGCCCTTGCATTCTTCTACTGTTCCTGTATATTCATCTTGATTATGTATCTAGTTTCCTCTTTATGAGTCCTTCTCATTTTTTAATTTGTGCAGTTTTGTCTCTCACTCTTTCTTAATGGGATACCTTTTATTTGTGCTTTTAAAACCCTTTATTATGACAAGAAAAAGTTAGTTCCTTTAGAAATCGTAAGCCTTCCTGAATTTCTTAGGTTTGTTTCCCAAGAAATCTTACCTATCAGTTCTATTAGGTCAATTAACTCTACTTGCTTGCATACCATTGCTTGTAGTCTGAAGTTCCCTCTTTCCCTCTTCTGAAGAACGAGCTCACTTGCCTGTGATTGCTATCACTCAGATTGCCTTTCACTATCACAGGTTCAACCATCTCTTTCCTAATCAAGCCTAGGAGAACGTTGTTCCCATTGCCTTTTCCACATTCTGTAATCCTGAATCCATTATACTTGCATCATCTACTGCAATTAGTATTTAGCCAGTAAAGTTAAAAGGGTTTTACCATATGCTGTTGTCTGGTAATACATGATAAATACAGCATATGTCTTGGAACAAGAGCCATCTGCAAACAATGGCAACTTTGGCATCTGTAGCAGTAACATCAGCATACAGATGGGATCGAAGCGTCTCCTAGCCATACCTGTAAGCTTTCCCAGGTCACAGCTATAAGTAAGGTAGAAAGAATCATTTTGAAATACTCCAAAGGTGGCTTCGCAGAGGCATCGTCCTCCAAGGCTTCTTTTAACAGCACTATGGTCAGCTGTAAATTGAAAATGATTACCCCAATTGTTCCAATAGCTGCAATCACTTAGCATGGCTAGATTCAGTGTTGACACTGCACTGCTTTCAGATATCAAAGCTTTTTTCTGTACAAATTAGCTCGCTTCTGCATGTGGTCATGCCCCCTCTGCTACTAGCCACTACTGTTTTCTTCTCCAGCTAACCCAGCAACGCCAACAAAAGGAGGAAGACAGCAAGGATCACAGAAGAAACTATGTGCACCTACCCTCACAGGTTACTGCAACTCTTAAATTGGCATAACATGCTCCTGTGGGTTTCTGTAAGAAATAACTACCCACTTTTACTGCTGAATGTGTTATATAAATCTACCAAGGAAAAAAAGTGACCTCCAAAAAAAAAGAAAAAAAACTGTGGATATCAATTTGATTCGAGTTGGGAGAAACAGAAGTCCTTGCCTTCTTATCATCTAAAAGCAATGGTAATTCAACCTGTTTGCTTTACAAGTCCCCTGCCCATTTCTTTTACGTCTCCTGAACATATGGTGCAACTTCCCTGAAAGTTTAATAATTCTTTAGTACAGCTAACAAGATTTGAAAATGTTTATTAACTTCTTTACCTGAGGGCAACTCCAAAAGAATAAAAGAACTCATTATGAGAGAGAGCACAACCCTCAGACTGTTAAAGTGTCCGGAATGGATAGGAATCTGCTGGGTTGTCACCACAATTTGATTGTTGTCCCAGGCCTCCAGGGAGACGGGTTTCATTTTTCTGAAATTTATGCAGCCCTCTTTGCCATTCCCCTCCGCCCAGCAGCAGTCACGAGGTCAGCGACTCTCTGACAGTCTGAGCAGTCTGATCCAAGGGCCAAGAATCCCGACCCTCTGGGGGCAAAGGGAGAGCTGATGCTGTGGCAGAAGAGGGTGAAGTTGGGAAGAAAATAACGTAATATTACAAAGGTGCTGAAGGTAATGGAGTTTTCAGCAGAAGGGAGAGCCACAGAAGGAGGGAAGAGATATCCAAAGACTTCCAGTGGAGTGGCAAGGGGAGGAGGAGGAGGGCTAGCAAAGAGTGGTGAGGAGGAAGACATACAAACCATCCAAGCACCACACCAGAGGGCTCACACGGATGGAAGTCATGTCGTAAATAAAAGCAGCACAGCAAGGGGGACATGATGGTATTTTCTCTAGAAGTGCACTACCGTGCTGAACTGAGGCACAAGCGCAGGCACCTGGAGGTGCAGCGAGAAGGGTGGGACCAGCCTCAGTGAGGGTGGATCTGCTGTGAGACAGGGCAAAGGGGGAGCCTGTCCTTGGGGACGTGAACAGTTTTGTTGTTCCCTCTTGGGAAGACCTCCTAGAATAGCAAGGATCCCAAAGGAAAGCAGCTTGAGACAGAAAATGATCATCCCGTATGTACAACTCCCAGTCCAGCAAACTTCTAAAGGCAAAAAATCTGCATTAGAAAAATAAATGTCTCGCCCATTGGTTAGTACCACTGTGGTACTAATCCATTATCTAGGCCCTCTCAACCAAGAGAACTATCCAGCCGATACCCTATCCATTCCTTGCAGGGTCTCAGCTGGCCAGCAGGTGTGGAGACAGGGCAGCAGCATCTTCTGACCCCCGTTTCCTTTCTTCCAACTCTTGGATTAGACACAAGGCACCCAGTGAATTCCAGTGGAGTTCACACCAGAGGGAGCTTTTCTCAGGGAAGCCCACCACCTTCGTATCCTCGCTCTTGCTACACTACTTTCAACAGGTCTACAGGGAAATATATTGGAGCCAGCTGAAACAGCATTCAGTCTAACCCTTTGGTTTTTCCACATCAAGTACTGCTGCAACTGGACCACGTGGGGAGGAAGGGAGGGAGACCAAGCAGAAGTTAGCTGGCAAGGCCTGCACAGAGGTGTGCTCTGCTTGAAGGGAGAAAGCTCAACGCTACCGTGTTTCTGAGAAGCCTCCCAATATACACAGTGTCCATCCTGAGCCCTCCCCAAGCTCCCACGTTAAATATAAGAGCAAGTTGATAGACTATATTTTATACAATGCAAATAGGCCCAGCCGACCCAGGAGGCCACTCATTGTTCAGCTGTTGATGAGTACTTTAATGAGGAAAGCTCAGATACGCTCTCCCCAAGGCTTATAACCATCCATTTCAGGGGGCAGGAAATACAGACACTACTCACTAGTAATACAAGCGTTGAACTGTTTCTCAAGTGAAATGTTTTAAAATGTTATTTAAACTGGAAGTACTACAAGGTGCTACACAGGTTTTTTTTTGAAACTCTAGTAAGCTGTCCCAAAATAATTAGTGGAATGAGAACAAAAGTCCTTACCTGTGAAAGCATTTGTGGCCTGAAAACCAGCTTCCTGCATACTGCTCTCCCAGTGAAGCTTGTGATTCCAACCTTAACCTGTCCTTACTGGAGACAACTGCTGAGCTTGAAGCTGTCAAGTCACTTCCATCTTAGCTCGTCAGAGTCCATGTCTCTTCCCATTCCCGGCTTTGGCACCATCCAATTCCCACCTGATCCCAGGTCTTTCAGTCTGTAGGCACAGGGGATCTGCACGGAACGCAAGCAGCAAGCGTTGGACAGTCCCATCAACCAGCCAGCCAGAGAATCTGGGCCATGATGAATGCAGAAACGAAGAAATTCGCCCGGCAAGACTTTATTTCCCTTTTACAATTAAGTTCTAATCCTCTGTTCATCCAGCACCATTTTTTCAGGTCCCAGACAATGGTGATGTTCAATTGTCTCTCCTCTCTTGTGTTTGTCTCCCCTCAGGCACGCTCACTAAGAAATTAAAAAAGAAGAGATTATGTTTCCTGATGACCTGTAGCAACATTAAAATTAACAGACTCCAGGGAACAAAAACCCAAAACACATTATCAGGGATTGATTGTACACATTAAAGGAGATCTTCAGAAGGGAAATACTGCGATTTTGCTGAGATGCAAAGTGTGACCACACAGCTCTTTGAAGTGCAAAGAGGAACAGTGCTAGGGTGTCATATGCATCTCTGAGAACATGATGTGATTTACATTTCAAAAGCCATATTTAGCAGAGATGGGGGCAGCAATACAATAACAAAATTGCAGTTAAAAGGGAAAAGGAAAAATACTCAAGGCTCTCAAGTCTAGTCTATTCAAAAACCACAGCGAGATTATTAGCATTTCGCAGAGCTGCTTCCCTTCTTTTCTGGAGCAGGGACATGGAGCCCGGGATGCTGACACTGTACGTGCCATGCTGTCTTCCGAGGTTAAAATCGTCTGAGGCTTATACGCCTGTGCTGTTGATTGTTTGAAGTCTCAATTGTAAGCAGATGACACAACTCAGATTCGGTAACGTTAAAAATACCCACAGGCTGTGCGAGGGAAAGGTGGCTAAGTTGTTCCTGATACTTCTCCATAGGGGCACGGCTATCTGCAGCTCCTTGAAAGCCAGAGTTGCTACATATCCAGCTTCTAGAAAACTAGGATACGTTTACTTTTACAGGGTGAAGGAGTGCAGCAGACAGGCACGTATTTAGGGAGAAGATTATTTTAGGGAAAAAGGGATGGTTTCGCTCGCAGAAAGAAAAGAGGACTCGGGAGAAGGATCCTCTCGCTGCCCAGCCATCCTCCTCTATAGCAGCACTTGGCTCACCTAGTTCAGTAGCACAGGCAGGCCAAAGCTCCATCAGTGATGATATTATAACCTACTCATGGATTTAAACTCAGGAGTCTAGCCAGTGCTTGCAGGACTGGATCAGACCCATCGGCTGGGGGCAGCCCATAGCAGAGGGTGCCAGGGCCACCGCCAGTCCCAGCATTTTCCATCCGAATGGTGTTGCTACTGTTTTATTTGTTTTGGGAAGCCAGTATTTCTGAAAACCACAAGTTTGTCTCAAAAAAACCATCATGGGACTAACTAATTACTCAATTGTATTCTAATCCAGTAACTTGCATTCAACTCATGTAAGGTTACAGATCACATTCAAGACATTTTCCCCACTTCTCACCCCAACATCTCAATTTAACAGGAAAATACATGCAACTTAAAGGAAAAACTACAAAGACTTAACATGTAATATTTCCTATCAAAAAAATGAACAACATTTTAGAGAGTACTAGAAATGCTACTATTACTCAATTTCAGCCCTTCAAAGTGCTCTGTACAACTAATAGCGATTTAATATGAGCTCATTTGATCCTGAAGTACATAGTACTGAACAAGTATAACATACAAAGACCGTAGCACAAATTCCTCTTGGCTCTTCGCAGCGTGCTAACTATTCTGTAATGACTACAGATTGATGCTGCACTCATTTCCCAAGCTTTTTCTCTAGAGGTCTGCGTTTCTTTTTTATTTATAAGAATAGCTCCGTATTTGCATTCACATTCCCAGCCACACAGCTTTTGGTTTATAAATCCACAATTTTGATGCATTCTATTTTCAGCATTTTGATGCCTCTCTCCCCATCCTAAAGATTCTCAAGAACCACACACCAATACCTTAGCAACCAGGGAAAATCTCTCATTGCTACTAAATAATTGTATTAGATATAAGATACTCCTGATTCTGAAGAGAATGAAATACATCCGCTTTCCTGAAAATTAACTTTTTGTTAGTAGAAAAATTATTTTTCACGTCTTCAGTGTCTCTGCTAAACGTGTTAGGAAGCCAGCAGCGGTGCAGAAACTCTACAATGCTGGCACGTTCAGCACCTGCTGCTTCTGGAGACAGAAAGCATGCAATTTTAACATTACAGGACACTGAAACTCTTCCAGAGTTCATCCAAACCTCGAAATTTAAAAGGTACTGCACCGAAGCATCATGTTTAAGCCCTCCCTTAAGGCCCCAAATGAAGAAAAAAAGAGACTGATATCAGATGATTGCCCTAAATGAGCGTTTTCTGTTGCTGCAAAAGCACTCTTCTCCCTTGGCAGACAATGAACTGTGCTCCAGAGACGCTGCTCTGGCAGGACATGAGTAAAGGGGAAGCCTGTGCCGTGCTCAGAGCTTCCTCTGCCTTTCTGCAACTCAAAACCCAGTTGGATTCTGCAAAACGGCTTCACACTACAGCTAAGCGGGTGATTTAATGAGTGTTTTCAACAGGTAGACCTTTCATCAGCCAGCCAGTCACATTTGCACAACGTCAGGTCTCTCAAATTTCCAGTGTTCCCAAGATGAAGACAACAAAGCAGAGCACCTGATACCCCAGCACATGGGGAAAATGGCAAATTCCACTTTTAACAGCATGTAAAGATATGACTGCTCTAATATGACTACTCTACTGTGCTCTGTATTATTCAGAAGTATTCCCATTCAAGTGGAGCTGATGTTTAAGCAGAGCTTTGTGCTTGTTTCCTGGCAGACTGGCACGTTTGCAGGCACAGGACGGACGCAATTCAGCGTGGCTCAGCCAGCCTCATCGAAGCCTTGATCCTTGATCCTCCAACAGTGTGCAATCTTCAGTGTAACTATTACAGGCTTCACAACCTGTGGAGGCCCCAAGGGGAACACGTCCCATTAAACTGATCAGATGGCAAAGAGGAAATCTAGAACACAAAGACTAGATATTTTCTCTTTGCTCCATCTGTTACCTCCTTCCCAACTGCAACAGGAACTCTACTTCTGCTTTCAGTCACCCACTGCAGTCTTAGATGAGTTTCTGAAGGAAACCAAAGCAAAACATTGTGTTTTATAAATATGTGGCTGTCCTAGAAAGATTTTCAGCTACTGTGCACTTACATGATTGAATGCCTGAGAAAAATCAAACCCTTTTCTTTTCATCCTCTCTACTTTCTCAGATACGGGCCTGGGAAAGACGCCACCACCTAAGCCTCACACAAATTGCAAACAAAATATTTTGACTATTTAACACACTATGTGAGCTATAGGTTCTCATGGTATGTTTAGCTAGCCAACATGTTATTGCTCTTTTCTAAACATTTGAAGATTCGGTATTAAAGGGCAATTTAAAAAAAGAACCTGAGAGAGAAAAGCAGCAGCCAGGGAGCGTCATTAAACCCTCCACTAATATCTACATTTTACGAAGTGTTGTACAATCGTTAGTTAGGACCAAGCCTCAAGGAACCTGCATGGAAAGCAGCAGCAAAATAGTATTTTTTCCAAGACTGCTATCTCTGTGACATATTGAACAACTCAAAGACATCGACCAAAATGTAAACACTGCAGCTCGTTTTTTTGACTTTTGTTCCCACTTCCTTTCCCTAAATACAGCCTGTCTCTTTGGCCACGTGCTGTTGGTTCCCGCACGCAGCAAGAACTCGCTGGATGCGTTGTCAGAAGGGCTACAGCCATGAGGAGCACCTCCAGTGGTTGCCCTTGGCACTGGACATCCTCAAGGACAGCTGTGGCTTAATTTAACTTCAGCAAGGGAAGATTCATGGCTCGAGCTTTTAGCTTTCAGGTTAAGGAAGAGTAAAAAGGGCAGCGAGACTGAATCCTGCGGTGCTGCTCCCAGCGCGGGCGCTGAACGCCCGCAGGGCTGGCAGCAGGGCCCCAGCTCAACAGCAGAGCCCAGCGTGCCTCCAGACCCGAGGAGAAAAGCGGGGTGCCTGGAGCCAGGAGAGCGCTGAACCATCCGGACGCTTCTACACCTTGCTGAAGTAATTAAGGCCTGCACCTCCTACGTTTTAAGACAGCACCGACTTGGAGAGAGATTTAAGACATTTTTGGCTGGAAAAAAAAAAACAACAACTCCAACATTCTGTATTTACAAAACAGTGTTTGTAAGTAAAAAAAGTATCTTTAAAAGTTTGCTAAAGCAGTTTAAAATGAAGCATGTGTGCACACATATAGGTCACCTCTCCATCCCCTATTGGAGTCAGCCAGAGTTTTCCAGGCTTTGGTTTAGCTTCTTATAGAGACTTCTAAACTAGCTATTAATATTTACCAGTTATACCTCCTCTTTCTTAGATCGCAAGGTCTCTGTTTTACTGGGAGATCTTCATTTATTTTATTTACTTCTATCTATAATTTGTCTTCCCTCTAAGATAACATTGCACCAGTGCTAAGTGAATCCTGGTTCTTGGGAAATACTGTGCTTCATAACTCAAAGACCACTTAGAAAACTCGAGGCAACTTTCACAGGAGAACATACACAAATCAAACTGAAAACCAGATGTTTAAAATATGTTTATCTAATCACATCTTTCTCACACACACATATACATCATTTGTTTTCACTTTCTATCTTCAATATTTGTACAGCTTCCTTGTGACATTTCAAACAGCTGCTGTATTTCACTTTTTTAGTGAACTGCAGTGACTGACAAAATTAGTTTCAATGTTATGTCATACATATTTCTATTCCTACAGATTCTTTCAGATATGCTTCAGCTTGTTCAGGAATAGTGTCCAAGTTTTTTTCCTTCCTTTTTTTTACAGAACTCCCTGACTTGCAGCAAAGGTGAGGACAATCAGACCACGTCGTGGTCCTCCCGTATTAGCTGAAGCAGGAAATGGGTCTTGAGAAGAGGGCACGTTGCCAAAACAAAGCATCTTTTTTTTTCCAGCCTGTTAGAAAATGTTCTAGAAAGCAACGTGTATCCCCACTGTCAGTGCTAACACACTCTGCAGAAAACACTTCAGGCAAGGTCCAGTTTAAAAGAAAAAGAATAAATGTTTCAGTGAAGACATTTCTCCTCCTCCAGCTCCTCCTCTTGTTTGTTTACGTCTTTTTGGAAGGAAGCAATACTATAAAATCAGTCTGTTTAGTAGCTTCATGCCAAAGCAAATAGCCTCTGGTAATCAGATAGCAAGGAGTATTTCACTTGGACAAATCCTATAAATAACTGATAACACAAAGGAGCATGCCACGTTTCCTTCCATTAATCTTGTTAACTGAAATAATTAATTTGAGTCCTCTATTTTCTATCTCTATGAACAAACTGAGGAGCCATACATTTTCCCGTAGCTCTGCTGACAGAATGCAGTAAAACCCCAGTGGAAAAGTTTACTAAAATCTCCATGACAAGCTATTGGGTTTGGATGAGATAATTATTGGGAGAAATTGTACAACCTGTGTTAGGCAGGGCAAATGAGAAGATTGCGTTGTTTATTTTTGGACCTTAATAAAACTATAATTACCAGAAGTTGTCAAGAGAAATCATTAATCATGCTGCTCTATGAACCTTAACGGTTAGAGAAAAACCTGAGCTCTGAATTTCATTTGCCCAAATAATGAAGAGGTAGTAAGAGCAGAATCCAGCCCCAATTAATCTTTTTCCAAAGCAACGTGGCATTGGTTTTGAATTTGCAGAAGGCTGGCAGAAGTATAAATTACACTGAGCAGACCGGACAAAAGACCATTTTTTGCCTCGTGTCCCTGTGACTTGCATCGGAAAGGAGCCGTTGCCAGAAAGCCGGCGGGTGGCGCACACCTTCAGCCTTCCGAGCACCCAACACCCAACCGCACCCCGGTTCTTGCAGTCACAGCTACTGAGCCTGAGCACCCCCAGCTACACAGCGGCAGCAGGATGAGGATGTCACCCGTTTAACTCTGCTGGGCCATGCAGGATGTGCAGGCACAGAGGAAACGCCTCAGAAGAGCGTTTTTTTCCTGCAGGAGACCGTACCTGTCAGCCCACGCCAACTGTGCCCATCCCTCAGAGACCTAGGGGCACCATTCCTCTCTCCATCAACAGCACCTCTGGGGAGAGGGCGCTGCACCCCTCGAGAAAAAGGTACACAGCCAAAACCAACACCTCCCAAAAGCTTAATATACACATACATGCATAAAGATCCATATACTTGTACCGATTTTGTGCAAAAAAAAAAAAGCAGACTGCAGGAATCTAGGCCAAGCTGCACTTAAGTTTTCTAAGGCAGGAACATCTGTACTCTGATGGCTCTGGAAGGAAAATACAGAAGACAGCATCTCCCACATGAAAACGTCAAGCAGCGTACGGACAGAGAATGGTGCAGCCCTCCCCTAAGACATGGCTGGGGCCTGTGGAAACAGCCACCCATGGGAAGCTGAAAATTCAGAGCTTATTAGGAAGAGTCATCAAAAACTATTCCAGCTTCTGTCAAAACACTTGGTATGAATGAAAACGCACATTTTGGCAAACGCAGAAGAGAGCACTGAAACCCTGCTAACTGCAATGGAAAATTAACGGATGCTGAAGAGACTCAAGGAGCAAGGAAGCTGCTGGAGAGCAAAACTACTGCCCTTACAGCACTTGGATCTGCTGCGTGCTCTGCTGGGGAGCCGGGGGCTCTGCCACCTCACAGGGGTGTCACGTGCTGGGCACTTGGGCCACGACCAGAGAAAATCCTCTTCTGCTACAGAACAAAACACGAACTTTACCATTTAATTAGCTTAGAATTGTCATCATATTAATTGAAGAAGCACTGATGAGTTTTGTAACTTTCTGGAAGGCTGTATCAGTCAGTGCTATCGAAGTCCATCTGGTGGGAGCAGGAGTGCAAGGGACGAAGGAGAAAGGCCCGCTACAACTTCACACACACTGCTACACACAGCCAGCTCTAGTTTCCCACAAATGAAACCATGCCTCAAGAATTTATCTGGTTTATTTACAGCATCTTAGCAGCCCAGATGAAGAAAGCTATCCAGAGAGGGCAGCCACCATTTAAAGAAAGCGGGGACGGCGACCAGGCACGCAGGGCGCTCCCAGCTGTAGGCCTCCTCTAACAGAGGGAAGCTTTTGTGCTTCAGACGGCCGATTTAGATCACATACAGCACAGATCAATCATGTTACCTTCAGTACCATACAAAATAAACCAACAAACAAAAAAGTGTGACTATATCCAGAAAGGATTCTTGTTGTAAGAAATACCTAAAGCTTCCCCTGCCGAACTCCACCACGTGTTAGAAAACTGAAAACTCCTGCAGCCGGCTGCTCCATATTCTACCGGCTTTGATTTTCACACTAAGCCACAGCAATCTGCATATGGCAACGCAGATTCAGACTCCTGTTTTCCCCTGTTAAGACCATGTCTCCCTTTCGCCCTGTACCCGGGAAAACCAGCAGGGTTAACCCGTATCATCACCATCACGCTACGACTGAGCTCCGAACCCATGCAACAGCCCCGAGACCCAAGCCAGTAACGTGGTTTCCAGACGCTTTGCTTTCCTGGGCATCTACTTGAATTTTATCCCCTGAATGATTCTAGGCAACAACTAGATCAATGTGGAGCCTGTATTGGAAAGTCACATCCAGGCAAAGTTTCACTCAAGTCCGTGGTGCTTTTGCCCATGCCAGGCCACATCCCTTCATCTGTACAACGCTCCTGCACTCCTTCAGCACAATACAACTTTACTCCAACTTTCCGCCTGGAAATTAGGAATGGAAGAAAGAAAAGGTTTAGCATCTCTCTCTTTTTCTTTTTTTTTTTTTTTTTTTGTGGACTTGTGAGATTTGCCTTTGTTTTTAGGATGTGTTACCTGATCTCTCTAGGCTCTGATCCCATCAGTAAAGAGGCTGCAACTTGTACCTGTGGATTAAGGAGCTACGGAACGCTTAGGAAACAGGGGTGTTTACTAATAAAATAGAGAGAAAAAGCTAAAGCAGTATTTTGATTAATTTGATTTTGCACTTGAGTGAATGTATCATTCCGCAAGCCCCCAAACAATCCCATTAGTGTTGTAAAATCACCCCAAAGAAAATCTTTGTACTAAGTAATAGGCCAGCGGATTTTTATTTCCAGGCAATACTAACAAGACAGTCTCCTTTAAGACCGTCCTTCTTTAAAAAATCTGTTGGAAAACAACCCATAAAATAACACAAAATGCAAGCGGAGAACACAGTTGGGAAGCAGTATCCTCCGGTGATCAACTAAATCTCATTTTCCAGAGAACAACACGGATTCAGTTCAAATCCCTCATTACTTAACAAACAAAAGCAAAGAGGTTGTTTTTTTTTCCTTGTCCTTGAAGGACAGCTTTTTACATAAACATACAGCATAAAGGCACGGGAACTAATGTTGTTATCAGTTAAATCTGAATAATTCCTCTAGTCAAGAAGTTCTCATTTAGTACTGACATAAGGAGGCAAACAGCACTTCAAATCTCTTGCTTCAGCTGTAATTCAGAAAGCATTTTATCTTTTTTTACCAATATTTTTATTAACAAATGTATTTTAATATACCTTTGTCATATTTTAAAACCCTTCTTGCTATGCTCACATTATTTGGATGCAACTAAAGCAGCTTGTTAGCAATGCAACACTGATAGCACCTCCATTAACTAATTAACTGAAAGCAAAATACACTCTGAGGTTTTTGACAAAACAGCTCAAAAATTGGTATTTGCATTAAGGAAAGGCTGTTTTGTTTCCCTCAGGCAAACATCCCATTCACCTGTTCTCCTGGCACTACCCACCCCTCCAGAGAAATCTGACCTCTCAGGCCTCGTTTCCCGGTGTCCATTTAAGCACCAGAACACAATGGTTACTTTCAAATACCCTTAAGATTATGCGTGTGGTCCTTCAAGCCTACCTGCCAGTCTTGTCCCAGCCCAACCCTATGCCAACAGACCCAGATTCCTATAGGAAGGACCAACACCTACGTAATTTATAGATAATGAAGTGTTATCCATCCACAATTTATAGATAATAATGTTAAACATCCACAGTTACAACCAGAAACGCTGCAATCTCACTTCAGAAGAAAATGATGATCCCTGCAAATGAACAAGCACTGTCTTCCTCAGCCACAGAGTCACAGCTTTGTATTTTCCAGAGGCAAACTTATCATCAATTTTGCCACCAAGCAAAGAATACCTTTTTTTCTTCTTTTTAAACAGGTGGAAAACATAATGAAAGTCTGACTTTGTGCCTTTGATAAATTCAGCTTCCAGGATCAGGGAATGCTTTCAAATAGGGGCATCTGCCTCCTGCATCACAGCCCTATAGCTGAGAAAAAGCAGTGAACTTATTAATAAAGCATAATAAAGAGCCAAACATTTGGGCTGGAAAGATGCAAGGAAGGGAAGAGACTGTCTCCTCTCAAAATATTCAAGAGACAGCAAAGCTCATCCAAATAAACTGCAGTTTTCTGCTGAGGAGGCAGCTGGAGCCAATAACGCTGATGATTCTTATTCCACTATATTCCACAGCAAGACACACACCTCTTTAAAGAAAACAGAAGGGAAGGCAGGAGAAATCCCACCTGTATTAAACCACACCACATAGCTAAAGCTCTTGACAGCGCAACCCATTCCCATGCCCAAGGAACAGGCAGATGGGTGTCTGTATGTTCTTTCTGCTAACAGCATTGGCAGAAAAGGGCTTCATATCAACACTTCAAATACTAAAGAGAGAAAACAGGACAAAAATAAAACCAGAAACGCTAGGATCTCAGAAGAGTTAAATATCTAGAATTTTGGATCAACAGTCTGAGCATCTTATATAACACAGTTCATCATATGTTACCCAGTCAGTCATGCATCAAGAGCAGAAACTGGGTTAACTACAAAATTTCTAAGAAACCAACTGGAACCTTGATTTTAAAGCACTTCAGAACATGCCAAATGCTTGGGTACACTGTTCAAAGTTAATTATCATCAAATTAAATATCTGCGCTTCACATTCTTTCCAAACTCAAAATCTTTGGGGGTTGAACACTGATCCTGCAAACAATGATCACTTCTGTGGAGGTACGCAGTAATTTCTTTCCACTGCTGATGCAAGGCAACGCTTGTGGAAGAAAACTTCCCTGAGGTCGGATGGTGGTCCCAGATCCCATAGGCAGAGCCCAGTCTTTATACAGGCATCCCCTGCTCAGTCAGCCTGCGCAGGCTTGACTGAATTTTCCCATCTCCAGCCCAAAGATATATATGCCCTGTGCCCCAGGAATCCCTCTCCTGCCCTTCTTCTCATGCCCCATCTTCCAGAATGGGACAGACAGTGATGCCACACTATGGTCACCGGGAGGGCGATGTCCGGCTGAATTGTGCACAGCTATCCTCCTGGAACAAAATGGAAGAATTACTCATTCTCTGCAGTCCCTCCCTCCCACCCTTCTTTTATTTTTTCTTGGAGGAGTAAGCTGTGAGCCAGTATGCATAAATAAGCGAGCAGGACCAACCCTGATTTACCTAGGCATTTTTCTGACTTTTCTCACCCCTTCTGGCTTAACACTCATGCTCTTGGCTCTGTTAGTGTTTTTCTTCATTTTTAAACAACGTGCAAGAAAAACTAACTGAAGTAGCATATAAAATCTGTTCCCTAGCAAAAAACAAAACCCAAAAACAAACAAACAAACCCTAGCATGTTAATTCACTACACATTTTGGAATTTGCGATAGGTCATTTTCAAGCACGTACATCTTCACAATTTTAAAACTTAATCACCAACAAAATGTCAAAGGTTTTGCTCCTGTTAAGCCATGTTATCCATCAAAACAGAACCATTTTATAATTCAGACTTTGTGGCAAGGCTGAAGCTCTAAACTTATTTTACATACAGGAGCCCAAAAAAAGCCCTGGGCCTTTTTATTATTTATTGAAAACACACGGAACAGACGAGGAAAAACATCCAATATGCATTTGCAGACAGAACTATGTGGATTTTTAACAAATAACCAAATCAAATTTACCTTGTGGCCGTAAGCAAACATCAAAAATGCCAGCTCAGAGGGCTATTTTCTTTCAGTAACACTATCACTTTGGGAAACTATTAAAATAGCACAAACTTAAAAGCAGCACTGGCAAGAACTGAATGCAGTTCAGCTCCAGCTTCCAACTAGATGCCTTTTTTGCACACATGCTTTGCCTTCCATTACTCAGCTGCATAATATAAACCACCAAACTGCACTTACAACAAATCTGATCTGACAATGCCAAGTTTTAATTGAAACACATGAAGGCAGTTGGGCAATGCACGAGCATTTCATGGGGAAGCCAGAAGAGCTCACAGCTGGATGAAGCCTCCACCCCTGTAAGGGAGAAAGGGATCGAGTTTCTTCACTTTATTTTAATCCTTCCTTCAAAAAATAGACGAATCTGCTAAATCAAAAAAAGCAAATAACACCATAAATACCTTCACAGTCTGAAAAAAAAAAAAAAGTTCTTTTCAAAAAAGTTCTTTTCAAAGCCTATAAACAGTCTGATAAGTGGTGACTTCAGGAAAAGCAAAAGTGATTTTCTGCTAGTGAATAAAACTCCATACCTTCTCCCAGTTCACAGAGGAGCCTTCCTGCAACCTCTTTATACTACAGCAACTTTCAATGACCTATCAGCATTGTAAGAGCTATACAAAGCATCTCTGAAAATTGTTTGGGTATTTGTGTATGCACTTGTGCTTGTGCATCTTTATATAAAGCCCTGCACACACGTTGTGCCTCCAAAATATGCTCTTTTAGAGCACCTCATGGCATTAATGCAGATATTTTTCTGCTTCAAGAGGAAACTAACTAAAAAAAATAACCTCAAAATAACACAATGCAGTGCTTTTGCAGGTAGTTCTGCCGAGATTAATAATTCAATTTAACCATGAAAATGAATGGAAGGGAGGCAAAGGAGGATACCTAACAAAAATTATCAAGAAGCAAACATGCTGCACACAGACTAAAATGCGTTATCGGTAGCTCAGATCTAACTTCCGAAAGTCAGACTTTTCTCTGTCATTCCATTTAGCTGGATGAAAAATGCACGACTTCACTGTTCACCCCCTGCCCCTGGAGAAAGCACGCACCTCAGAGTTCAGGGTCAGCGTGCAGAGTGCCCTTCAGCCACAGCACGGTCAAAGGATGTCTGCTTGGTTTTGGAAAGGCGAAAGGCTGGTCTGAGACAGAGGCCACTCAATCTGTCTTCCCATACTGGTTCTCATACTCCTCAGACGAGCTTGTCAGCAAAACCCTACCCCTGATGAAAGTCGTCCTGTCCACACACAACTAGATTAAGATTATGGATGCCAAAAAAAGTCATGGTCCTCAACTACCATCCAAATGAATTCATTTCTGCAACCGGCTGAGTAACAAACAGCAATAGTAAGCTCCCAGTTCTGTTTCCTTACTGAAGCTTTTATCTTCAAAACCCACAAAGTGCACCAGGATACAGCTTCAGCAAAAGGGCCCATATTATGTCAGTAAAATGCAAAATGTTACTCCTGGACCCAGCTCTTCTCCTTGGGAATGCTGAAGATGTCAGGCAAATGCCCTCCATTCACATCATTAAAACAAACAAAGCCATTGCCGTGAAATCATTCACTGTGCAGAAACTTTATAAACCCTTCTATTATCTTTTATAGCTTAATTTGGGAACTGAGAATCTCCGGAGTGCTTTGCAGCACATTAATAAAGTACACTTTGCTTTATAAAGTCTATCATTATTACTGTACTGCCTGCATCAGCTCATTGGAGTCAAGTTCATTTTCTTCCCCAAAAAAATCTTCATAGCAAGAGTTGCTTTTTTCACTCAGTGATATAGGCAGCGATGGTTCTTGGGGTCTCTTTCACAGGACTGCTGTTATTTCCTTTCCCTTCCCACACTTTAAAGCCCAGATACACGCAGGCAGTGGCAGCCACACTGATACCAGCAGCTTTCACCAGCACCGCAGCATCCCTCAGGGTGCAATCCTTCCCCTCTTCTCTAATTCTCTGTACCAGCGAATGCATCAACCACATCCATAACCGGATGGCTTATTTTAGACCCTGAGGCTCTTCTTTGCCTGAAAAATAGGGGTTGGCTTCTCCGGAGCTGGCAGAGCTAGCGGCACCAGCAAGGCCTTCCCCAGCACCAAGGCACTGCCTCTGGTGAGGTGAGAAACACAGGTGAGAATTGGTCCCTCACTGAGCTCTACACAGCTCACACCCAGCAGCTCCCACGAGGGTACCACCAGAGGAGACGTGATGTTTCTGACACCCATCGCTGAGATGTTCACCCAGACATGGAGCACAACCCACAGCATGGCACCAGATGTCTGGACAAACCCTGACATGACAGCCACAACACAGAATCACACAAACACAGAATCACAGAATCATCTAGGTTGGAAGAGACCTCCAAGATCACCGAGTCCAACCTCTGACCTAATGCTAACAAGTCTTCCACTAAACCATATCCCTAAGCTCTACATCTAAACGTCTTTTAAAGACATCCAGGGATGGTGACTCAAGCACTTCCCTGGGCAGCCCATTCCAGTGACTAACAAGCTTTTCAGTAAAGTTCTTCCTAACATCCAACCTAAACCTCCCCTGGCACAACTTAAGCCCATTCCCCCTCGTCCTGTCACCAGGCACGTGGGAGAACAGACCAACCCCCACCTCGCTACAGCCTCCTTTAAGGTACCTGTAGAGAGTGATAGGGTCTCACCTGAGCCTCCTTTTCTCCAGGCTGAACAAGCCCAGCTCCATCAGCCGCTCCTCGTAGGACTTGTTCTCCAGACCCTTCACCAGCTTCGTTGCCCTTCTCTGGACTCGCTCGAGCACCTCCATGTCCTTCTTGTAGCGAGGGGCCCAAAACTGAACACAGAACTCAACATACTGTGCTGCATCTTACCCCATGACGGGTAAAAAGAGAGACTGTGAGCACACGCAGGCTTGCTGCACCATGACAGGCAAATAACAATTTCTTTTTTTAAATGGTGAAAACCATTATGTAGACCTATGTTTATTCATAAAACTTATTTGAACAGAATTAACTTAATTAGTTCTTAAAAAAAGAAAAGCAAATAAATAATTGCTTAAGTATGGCTATGCAGATTAATACTGCCCATTAAGTCTCCAGGTTTCTAACTCATTTAAATATCTATAAAATGTGACTAGAAAACCTCACAAAAAATACTCTAGAGGTACATAGTTGCAGAGGGTTTTATCCTTTATGCCTTCACAGATCCTTGCATATACAAAAGAATGCAGTCAGTTGATTTCACAATATTAAGAAACCATTTTTCTCTTTTCAAAAATGCTACTAAAAACAATACACAAACAATCAAGAAATACAAACGAAATGTAAAATGTTATCTTCCCAGTTTCCAAACTGGAGACCACAGATAGGCTCTGATACCCTCAAATAACAGTCATATAAGCCTTGTGCTGACAAAAGCATGATTAAACGTCTCATTCCCAGATTATACTCTTGAAGACACAGTACAGAGAACATCACTAAGATTTCCAAATCAAGTTCCTAAAAAAGATTGTGTTGTCCTCGGTCACTCTGGGAACATGCATTAGGCTAATCTAACTGACAGGTTCTGCAGCAGAATCCAGGGCAGCCCCAGTCCCGCTATTCCCAGAGCCCAGCAGCCCAGAAGCTCAGACCTGCTCACGTTCACTTTTTCTTACAAGTACTCCACAACACAGCATTTTTCAGGTTTTTTTTCCTCACATCCAAGTATAAAAATGCCTTCAGAAATGAAATACGAACGTCTGATAGTGCTTTTCCTCTTTGTACTCAACATATGGCCTCAATCCTGTTTAACAGCTTCAGTCCCTGCTCTGACAGGAGAACCATGCGTCTCCTTCGGGGCTTCCTCATTACATCAGCTCGATGTGGGTAAGCTAGGCGAGACAAGAAACGTTTTACTAGTATATATTAATAGCACTGGAAAGTTAAGAAGCAAAACCCAAATTCCCATCAAATGTCTAAATAAGGGAGGACTGTAGGCTTCCCAAGAGAAGTTCACCAGAGTATTTCTTTTTCACAAATGCAAAATATGCTTTTTATTAATCCCGTTATTGGAAACTGCGCAGCCATTTCCACTAAAAGAAAACACATTGGAGCGCAGACAAGTCAGCATGGAGAACTTCAGACCCAAAGTTAAAGATATGTCCAGCGATAAGCAGCTGAAAACAGTCGAACAATAGCAAATATTTACTAAAATGCAGTAGCTAGATTACACACGTTTTATAGTTCATACACGTGTATCATGCACACGCGTTCACGTCTCACTTAGGGAAGCACGGCATTTAGGACAGCTTCCATGGAAAACAACTGCGAGAAATACTTCCACTAACAGATAAAGTTTTCATTACTAACAAATAAATTAAACTCTTAGAATATGAGTCTAAAATCTTAGATGGTAAGGTAGGTATTTACCGAGACATTGTTCTTCCATGAACACACACATCCATCCGAACATTTGGAGGGAGTATACGAGATATTTAAAGTTAAACCTGATGCATTTCTTGGTATGTATACAATAGGTATCTGTAAGCTTCAAATCTCTGAGTTTGTTCCTGTCAGTTGGACAGCCAAGAAGATGAGGGGAACTCCAGATCTCAGAGGAGGCGGCTTTCCCACAGATTTTTCCCACAAGAACCAACATACAAGGAACGACACTAACATACATGTTACAAGATTGCACCTATGAACTTTTCACATTAATTAATACGGTGGGAGGGTAGTTCTTTGCTCCCTAACATCTTAGATGAGGCTTTTAAACACCTTTAGCAGCAATCTCAGAACACTTTAAGCAGCCATCATGAAGATGGCCACGGCTACCAGCCATTTCACAGATGCTGCATCTTCCACCATCACAACACAGGAGCAGGAAAAAACACATCCTTGGGAGCTTCTGCCTGCTCGTAGGTAGAGGCAGACATATATGTTGCAATGCTGCTATGGCATCAGAATGACAATAAAATTACTGCAGACACCACTAACAGGTGACAAGTAATTTAAAAAATTAAAATGTTAACGTGTTATGTTTAGAAAACGAGGAAAAGGGGATTCTCACGTCAAAAGAAAGGGCAAATACTTTTCTTTCTTCTTGAGCTTCTCTGACACGAGACGTCAGACACAGCAAGCTCTGCTATAGCAGACAGAACTTCACCCGAGGACCTGGGGTGCCCGCGTGCCTGCCCAGAGCCAGCCACCCACAGGGACTGCCTGCCTCGTGCCGCACAGCCCGCCCCAGCCACGCTGGGGGAAGCAGTCTGCTGGGAAGGTAGTGCCAGCAGGACGTGGACTAGAAGCAGAAGTACTTCTTACAGCCCTGTGATTTGCCAGGCACAGGAGTTGGGAGGAAGTTGCAATGCAAAAGTTGCTTTGCCAGCCTTCTTTGCTCCTAACCCAAGGCCAAAAATAAACTTCAGCACATGGAAAAAGTCTCTCTTAGTACACGTATTTTTAACAAACTGATTGATCAGGCTTTTGGAGATCATAACTAAGCATTTCTTAGCAAAAGTAAGTGGGGAATTTAAAAAAAAGAAAAATTTTAAACAAATAATTTTATCAACCAGGAAAGTCATAACCAAGGTTGCAAGAGCAGGGTCTATTAAAACTAGTTGCTAACTGGGTTTAAATGATGCTGCTACCTAAACACGACTTGCAAATTATACCCTTGTTGTTTTAAACTAAATGTCCTGTGGACAGCTTTCAGGTTAGTGCTTAAGCTCCCAACATTAAGTCAGCTGCAGTTAACAGAGCAAGTTCCTTCATGTTAAGGAAGATGAAAATGTATTTCTTACAGGAGGTACAGCCTCTGGCTATCTCCAAATTATAGCAAAACTACAAATAACAACTTAAAACAAAATGTACTAGCCTGTATGATCCTAAAGATCCAGTAGAGACCATGTGAAAATGCCTAAAGGAAAAATGCTTAACTAAAAATACCTGTTGAGGTGAAACAAGCAATCCTCTCTCCACATGTAAAACTACCTTCTGACAGCTCTAAAGAAGTATGAGAGTTAAGAAATAGAACTCAGCTTTGAAGCGTACAATCTCTTTGGGTTTGGTGAAAGCTGTTTAGATAAATTATCAAGGAATGGCTTGGGTTGGAAGGGACCTTTTAAGGTTATCTAATTCCAACCCCTTGCCATGGGCAGGGACACCTCCCACCAGACCAGGTTGCCCAAAGCCCCATCCAGCCTGGCCTTGGACACCTCCAGGATTGGGGCATCCATAGCTTCTCTGGGCAGCCTGTGCCTCACCACCCTCTGAGTGAAGAATTTCCTCCTAACCTCTCATCTAAGTCTACCTTCATTTAGTTTTAAACCATACCACTGCGTTCTATCACTATCTGCCCATAAATTATGGAAGAATAAGGAGAAGAGATGAAGGTAAGGCAAGAAAGGAGAGAAAGGACCAAGCCGCAATGCTTTGTAGCAGGCAACTGCTAGAATACTACCAAGGAAAATGCCTCTCACTGAGGCACTACAGAACAATCCCCAGTATGAGCTACTTCCCCAAAGAGCAGTGAGCAGCTGAAATGACTGTAACAAGGAATACTTTCTAACCTCATTTGCTGATAATGCTTCTGAGACAGTCTGCTGTCTCTGCATAGCAAGGAGAAATGAAATCTGTCTATTAAAAAAAAAAAAAAAAAGCAAACAACTCTGATTAAAATACAAAAGAACCAACCTAGAAAGCAACGGTCTCTCTTGTTTCTTACTCTGAGCTGAGAAACTAGTCTTTCATTGAGAAAGCAAGGGATAATACAATAGGACTTGACTTTCTCTACAGCCCCCCAGCAGTAGCTTTTTTCTCTTGAAAGGTGTCACGGAGCCAGGGCCTCCTCTCAGCTCTAGGTCCTCCCTAGCACTCTCTGTGTGAAATGGTTTGCTCCTTTTACTCATCTTAATGGTCTCGCAGAGGTCTCTCTTCAGCTTTGGTCCAGGTATCTGTTGGAGAATTTTGGAAAGAATAGCTCCTTCCCTGAGCACGTGACAATTTTACCAGTTGTTCAACCCCAGCTGGGCATGACATTGCCCTCTTTCCTTCTTAAAAGTGCTAAGGATTAATGATTCCCCGAGCTCTGAGCTTGTCTCTCACAAGTAGCATTGACTCCACAAGTCCTACAGGCAGAAGTCCTGCCTCTCCAAGACAAAGAGGCCACACTGCTGTTTGCCCCAAGGTGTGTTTAAGTGGAGAGTTTAGGAACAAGCTGCAAAGGATTTCCTTCAGTGCTCCAGTCTTGCTGAATGTGTTGGGCTACATTTCTTGACAACCTTGTTAGACACAGTATCAGAGCTGATAGATCTTCCTTTGTCCAAGCTGGGAAGCAATGGAGACAGCATCGCCACTTTGGTTTTAAAATTCCTTTTATGAGTCACCAAGAAACACACATTAAAAACAAAAAGGTAAGTGGCCCAGTCGCTTTGAAACTAAATACAAGAAAGGTTTTTGTTTTTCAAAATTCAGTTACTTGAAGGGGGATGACATGAACACGTCATCTATTTAGGATTAACACTTTTAATGCTTTGTGTCAAAGACCAATTATATACTGTCAAAGGAAACGTAAATTGGCACAGAAAGGTTATCAAACTGGAGGAGTGTTTACTAGAATGTTACTAATTGTTTTTACGAACACTGTGAGCAATTAATTTCTAACAAATGTGCTCTGATTTAACTTAGCAATACTGTCTAAAGAAATGAGAGTTGGTCTGAAGAAAAATAAACAATTTATTTTAATAAAGATATGAAGTGCATGAGAACTGTACAGACTTTTTCAAATACGAGTTAGGTTTGGGTTTTATTTTTTAACCTCATACTGGATTTCAAGTGCTCTGTGTTTCAATGAAATTCTGCTCTCATTCAATGGGAATTTTGCTAATAACTTCACTCTGACCAGAATTTTACCTGGGGGACCCATGTTCATTTCACAATTTTATAAGTAAACCAAAGAGCGCTATGCCTCATAAAAGAAGAAAATAAAAGAATAAAAGAAAAGAGCTCAAAGAAATCAGCAAATCTTTGATTTTACCCATTTTTTCAAGCTTCACTTGGAAAAAAAAAAAAAAAAAAAAAAAAGAATACATGTGTACCTAAATGCATTAAAACTTAGGGTGGTCATTGTGTATATTCATTTCAATTTCAGCCAAAGGTCAGGAGAAACTCCTTAGTTTTATTTTCACATAATCTAATGGAAATCTCTCTGAAAAGTTTGGCCAAATTTCATCTGACCATAATAAAGGTTTGCACAACTACATTACTCCGAACTCTTATTGCAAATTATGATTTCATATTCACTATGGAAACAGACTTTCAGTTCACTTGAGAAATAACTAAGTCATAAGGATTTAACTCCCCGTGCTATTCATTAAAAATAATTATTCAGTACAGAAAGGCTTGGTGCTGAGTGAGTGAACGGTCAGGCTGAAGTATTCCCTTTAGCTGTAGAACAGACATATCAGATACACCGAAGATGTGTTTCCTCACACAGCCCCCTTTATTGCTCATTTGGAAAGACTGTCTCTAGAATAAGATGAGACTTCAGACACCCATTTAGTTCCCCATTCCTATATTGGCTTTTCCAATAGGAGTGCTGATTACGAGTAGACAATAATGATTTTGTAATGTGAACATCTGTGCAACAGAAAACAGACTGAGATCAAATTAATGGCATGTATGTCACCATTAAGCAGGTATCAAATAGTAAAGATTTTTTTAGCTGCCATTAAACCAAATTCCTACCAAAGATATAGCCGTGGAAACATCAAAAGCATTTAAAAATCCATGAGAGAGATGCTCTTCCATGCCCTTTTAAGTAAAGAAAAACATTTTAAAATGAAATAATTAAACTTGTCTTGTGCAAAGCTCTAACTGAAGTCTAAAGATAAAGGACTCCAAATTTTCTAAGTTATTGGTCTCACTGCAACAATAACTCAGCCATACTGCCCACTAGTAGCAATTAATTAATTTTAATAACAAACACTACGAGTTGTTCCACTGTTTAAAATCTTAGCGAGTGCCCTAAACAATGCAGCTTTTCTTATTCCAATTTTTAAATGTTTGAAAATCCAATTGAACAAAATTGTCTTCAATGTTGGAGAAAATCCCAACACATAAAAATTCACTTAAGTGTTCTGTTGAACAAACCAACCAAACCTATGTGGCAGAGGAAACGTCAGTTTTTAACAAGCTACTGAATACCTACCTACTTTCCAGCAGGAGAAATATCATTTATCTCTAATAGCACGCATACAGGAAGTTTTCCCCATCACTAAACTCCGAATCAGACATTCACCGAGGATTAAAAAGCAAACATTGGAGAAAAATTAATATGGTGGGCTGAAAATTCTCTATTCAGTTCTAAGAGTGCAGAAGATTTTTCCCTTTCTCCTTCTAGTGAAGAGCAGGGTTATGTTAAAAAACTTGAAATTATTTTCTACTCTTTAGTAGTTGAATATGAGACTATAACACACAACAGAAAGCTGAGGAAAAAATTCAAGCATGATACAAGCCCATAGTACATAGTACCCATCTCACATTTACCACTTGTGGTACAGTTAGCAGGAAGTAAAACCAGCAAAAATTTTCCATCTATATTTTACCCCCCCCAAAAAAAAAAAAAAAAAAAGGATTACCTGAAAAGACAGTACAAAAAATAGTTCCAACTGCTGTTACAAAAAGAGATCAAAGACAGCCTGTAGAGAAGGAACATCAAAAATTGCTGGCTTCTAAGTAAGAAAGTTGACAAGAAATCATCATATCATCATAGAATGGCATAGAAAGGTCATCTAGTTCCAACCCCCCTGCCATGGGCAGGAATGCCACCCACTAGATCAGGCTGCCCAGGGCCCCATCCAACCTGACCTCGAACACCTCCAGGGATGGGGCATCCACAGCCTCTCTGGGCAACCTGTGCAAGGGCCTCACCACCCTCTGAGGGAAGAATTTCCTGCTAACATCTAATTCCTAACTATCTCCCCTCTTTCAATTTAAAATCTCCCCATGTAAAAAGTCACTATCTTTTCTTAACCCCCTTTAAGTAGTGAAAGGCCTCAGTGAGATCTCCCTTCTCTTCTCTTCTCCAGGCTGAACATCCCCAGCTCTCTCAGCCTTTCTTCATAGGAGAGGTTCTCCAGCCCTCTGATCATCCTCATGGCCCTCCTCTGGACCCTCTCTAACAGCCCCACATCCTTCTTGTGCTGGGGGCCCCAGATCTGGATGCAGGACTCCAAGTGAGGCCCCACCAGAGCAGAGCAGAGATGGACAATCCCCTCTCTCGCCCTGCCGGTCACCCCTCTGTTGATGCAGCCCAGGACGCAGGTGGCCTTCTGGGCTGCAAGTGCCCACTGCTGGCTCATGTCGAGCTTTTTGTCCCCCAGAACCCCCCCAAGTCCTCCTCTGCAGGGCTGCTCTCAATGAGTTGTCCCATTCTGTACTCATGTCCGGGATTGCCCCAGCCCAGCTGCAGCACCTTGCACTCGGCCTTGCTGAACCTCATTATGTTCACCTGGGCCCACTTCTCAAGCCTGTCCAGGTCCCTGTGGATGGCATCCCTTCCTTCTGGTATGTCAACTTCACCACTCAGCTTGGTGTCCTCTGTAAACGTGCTGAGGGTGCACTCGATCCCACCGTCTGTGTTGTTGGTAAAGGTATTACACAGCACCAGTCAGTCATAAGACAGATTGACCCCTGAGGGTCTTGTCACCTGCCTCCACCTAGACACAGGGCCATTGCCCACCACTCTCTGGGTGCGGCCTTCAAGCCAATTCCTTTCCCACTGGATGGCCCCTTCTCCAAATCCCTATCTCTACAATTTAGCAGTAAGGATGTCATCTAGGAGCGCGTCAAAGGCCTTGCCGAAGTCCAGGTAGATGACACTGGCTGGTCTTCCCTTGTCTACTGATGCAGTCACATGAATCATGTAAGACCATAAAAGAATAAAACTGAGACAAACACACGGCTACCCCACTTAGTCAGGAGAAAGGTTAATGCAATCAGCAAGAAAAATCCATCTGACTGGAAGTCATTTGATTATTCCAGTGTATTACATGTTTACATTGTGATTACTCTAATCTGATGTTTTAAAAACTCTCATCTGCTTCCGCATTTGTACATATCATTATTAATACCATCAACATTACGCTAAAAAAAGCTCTAGCTTAACTAGCTGCACAGAAGTAGTACTGAAAGCGCTATAACCACATAAATTTCATTGGCATATTCCAGACTGGGGAAAAGTCCCCAGTAAATAGGAAAAAATAGCAAACCTGTATTTGTTTAGAAGCTGGATTCATTGGCACAGACAACTACTATCTTTCTTGAGTAATGTTTGGTTTTGCTACAGATTAGACCCCAATTCTGAGGTTTTCAAAACAACCTCCAAAAGAAATTCCTCATCAGAAGCAAAATCTTCCTTCTCAAATCCCAAATACTGCCTTAGCACTTCTTACCTGTTCTTTAAAGAAAATAAAAAGCAGTCGCAAATGCTGGCTAGGACCTGTATTTACAAAACCTGCTTAGTCCTAGCTGTGACTAAGGACCAGTCCCAGATTACTGGAATATAAAACAGCAACTCTCTGAACTGAAATGCCCATGTTCCCACCAGAAACCAAGGACCAGGAAAGCTTTATGCTGGTTATTGCCTTGGGAAGGATGCTCTTGTTCTCGTTATCACATGTGGCTGCTGACAACCAGGAAGACCGATCTTCTAAGCACTTAGAGAGGCTCATGGTTCCTCAGGATTCTGCTCTCTCACCATTCCCCCAAATTACAGGAATGCTACAGGAATTTTTGATAAAAAGAAGGCCTCGTGCACAAAGTCTATTTCAATCAGGAAAGCTGAGAAGCAAAGAAAAAGGCAGCAGAGTATTTTTGGTGCCATTTTCCCCGTGTTAGGAGCTCATACTTTCTTGTCCTAACTCTTGCCTCTTCAGCCTGGGGACCAGCATGCTGGTAGCTCTCAGCACATAAAAACCTGACTCCAAACTGCACGTGTTGTTTGCAGCTCAATAAAAAGTAACGCTGGGTCTTTGACACACATTTATATAACACCTAACATAAAAGGGTTGCTACCTTATCACGAATAAACCTGCAGCACAGAAAACTCTTCCAGATTTCCCTACAACTAAGAAAATCAAAACTGTGAAGTCCAAATTCCAATTCAAACTTTTCCTGGCGATTTTAGACCTAGGGTTGAAATCTGGGACCATACCCAGTTAAAACTAAGAAGACTTGGTAAGTAAAGGACTCTGAGATGCAGTGATCTTGACTGATGGGGCTTGTTTGTTTGTGGTTTCACAGAATTTGGTAATTTACAACCAGTGTCTCAGCAAATACCAATTAGCAGATTCAGCCACCTTGAAACAACCAATATTTTCACATACATTAATAATACTCCAACAGTAAGCAGCAGCCTATCCTACTGGTTCCAATAGTTATTGCAGAGCTTTACAAGGCCTGGTCTTATCACACAGTTCCTTCTTAACAAAGATTCCAGTAATTACAGTAGGAAAATTAACGATATAGCATCCTAGTATTTATCGCTGCCCACAGTTTCAATGACCTCTCTCTTTGACTTTGTAAGTAACTCAAATGTTCTGTATGCTTAATTTGCTATCATCATAGCATTTTTTTTTCCAAAGAATGAGTCAAACTCTTACTCCAGAATTAAAAGCATTTTTTTCCTGTCAAATCCCCTCTTGGGGCACTAACACACTGGGCAAAGTTTAGGCAAAAACCCCCCTCTCCTTCATGCAGATGCCATAATGGCAATCATAATAAACCTTTCTTTAAGACGAAACACTAAATCTTATGTAAGATGTGTTTAAATTATTTACTACCTTGTTAATTCTTTTGTTCCACGGAGCAGGCATTTGCTATGACACAGAGTCTGTCATTCCCATCAACTCGGTGATTCATCTACCTTTCCTGCTTATCTCCCAACCTGTCTTTCCTAATTTTTTGTTTAACTTATCACTGTTTACGCACCGCTCTCTCCCTTTTCAGATTCCGAACCAGGCTTTTTTCTTTCCACTTCATAAGCCCTAATGTTTGAAAAGCTGTTAAGCGCCAGAATTCCTGGTACCATGACTCATTTCTGTAATGACTACCATTTGCCACAGAAGAAAAACTAGTGTTACTTGTCGTATAATTACAAAGAGTTAACTCACCCAGGTGTTAGAATATATGATTCAGGAAAACAGAGAAGAGCTTTTTCACACAGGCACAGTGGTTAGACTGGAGCAGTCTCCGGTGCGATGCTCCACTGCCTCGCTCACAGCCAGCAGAAATAACCTGTGAGGAACTGGAACGAGGAATTTTTCGGACAGATGAAGGGAACATCGTTGAAGACCCATCCATAGCAGCCAGTGAACACCACCCTCCTGGCCCTGGAGTACCTACAGGTTTTGGTAGGACTGACAAGCACATTAAATTATTTTTTTTTTCCTGTCCTGCCTGGCTCCTGTCTTTTCAGTTAGACGATATTTTGTCCTGAAGAAGTTGCTTGGGTCACTGCAGGCAATGGAAGTCACAGCCACCAGAGTAAAGACATAGATACTCGAAACCCAGGCCTGAATCAAGGTGTCTGTCTACACAGGAGTGAAGCAAGTTTTTATTTTATCCACATCAATACAATTCATCAGAACAAACATTTTTTTCCTTCTTTTAAGCATTCACACGCAGACAAGAAGCAGCTCTCAAAAGACCAGGAAGTTAGTGCTGAACTCATCTTGACAGCTCTAAATAAGCATGAATGAACTGGTTTAATTAACCTTCTTTATACAGGCTACCAGATGTTTGTTTTGTTCAGATACTAGAGGCTCTCTATAATAAACATTCGTTCTTTTTCAGAAATTTGAATTTTCCGTGGCTGCTACACTTTCCGAAGACAGAAACAGAGGACTCTAACACCCCTGTAATTTTCTTTCCTGTCCCTCTCACAGGCATTGTTTGATGAACGTTAACACTCAGAAACTACTGGAATAATGAGATTTCCAGTCTCGTGTCTGTTTCCATACACTAACAAAAACACCACCACAGTTTTAGTTTTCAACTCAAAGACACCTGAAAAGCAACAGCCGTAGTTCTGAGTTTCCAAACCCCAAAACATTTTAAAAACACTTCCCACATGGCTGACTGGCAATCTTTTCATCCACATGGCAAATTGATGTGCAAGAGGTCAATTGCATGACGCTTCTATTCTTTTTTTTTTTTCTTTTTAAAAATCCCGGCAATGGTAAATTGAGAATCATTTTCTGTGGAAAATCACAACTTTGAGACATACTCGCCATACAAAACCCGATGGACAAGAGAACGCTACCTTAAGCTTCACTGTTTCTTAATTATGAAGTACAGATTATATATTTCTAGTTAATTGAAGACACTGCTGCAAAGTATCGCATTAAAGTACCACTTATTTTAACTTATCATTTCTTATTTATCTACTTGGGCATCCATGCTTTACCACATACTATTTTTAGGTCAGAATTAATTCAATGGGATTCCGTCTTGCACTGCACTCACTGGATTTATGCCTGCCCGATAAACTACTGTCACAAAACCCAGCAGATGCCCAGGGCTAAGGTCAGTCACAGAGAACTGCAGAGGAACTAAAGTCTTAAGAGATTCGATTTAGAAAACGTGACAGCAGTTTGCATCACTTTTTACAATCTGCCACAAAGTCAGCGAAGGGGTGCTTTCCACACAGGTCAATGCTTCTGTATTTTCAACTAGATTGTGGATTACGAAGCAATGGAACTGGAGAAAATCACTTCTAAGGTTAAATTTCAAGATACACTTAGGAGGCCAAAGATAATTGTTTGAATCTGTGATATTTTCATTAAACATTTGGCAAGAAAATGTTAATGAATTCCCTGAACACGTTCCCTAATTTTAAAGCTACTGTAAGAGACAAGGAAGAGAAGGCCAAAAATACATTTCTGTTTCATATACTGCAGCTAACACAGACCTTGGGAGGACAGAGGATTGCCCGTCTGCGTCTTTGATGCTCCAGCAGAATAGGGAAATGGCTGCAGAGCTCAGGAGAGAAGGCAAAACAAACCTGAGGCTGTAGGATGCTCTGCAGTACAAGCAGTACCTTCACAAGCCACAACATCAGCAAAGCAGTCACAGGAGATTTCTCACCATCTTTTTGTCTCCTACAATTACAAGTGAGACCCATAATGTTTTTTTTTGGCATAGAACACACAAGATGTATAAATAACAGTAACAACATTAAAAGAGCTTTGGAAGTGAGATGAACAGAGGGACAGACATGGAGCAGGTGTCTGCTCCCTGCCTATAAAATGTTGGCTTTTCAGGCTCGCCGCTGAAATAACAGAAACTTGAGGCTGAACATAAATCCTGAGCAGGTCCCCGTGCAGGCATACCAACATGAAATCTGAAATTTCAAGTGTTCTCTGTTACTAAGTAAAACCCTAGGGTCAATGACTTGCTTGGAAATTTAGGGATCAACTTGTGGCACTCCTGCCAGAGCCTACGTTTGGAGATCCTACAGCCTGTGAAGGTTTGTTGCTGCTTCTCTCACTGAGGAGCGTCTGAGATCAGGGCAGCCCACCACTACACCCAACCAGACACCATACTCCCATACCCTTCCTTCCAGTGAGGACCATAAAAAACCAGCATCAAGCCCTGATTCACAGCCTGCTGAGCCCAAGATGTGCTCCGTATGAACTGTACCGATCAGAAGTTGACCAGAATTGAGCCACCCGACATCTTTATCCCAAAACTTGGCTCGATATCGTCATGTGCCCAGTGATGACCGGCCTGGTATCCGAGTTCCTCTGAACCACAGGAGGTGCTTTACCTGGTGTGAGAGGACAAGTGAAGCAGCAGAATGCCCCTCATCTCCAAGTGGCATCAGCTCTGCAAAGACACTCACTTCTGATGAAGTCCATGTCATAAAAACAACTGGTTTACATCATCTCTAGAGAGGACTAATTTAGGTATTAGGTTAAAAAACACATCTCTGGACCATCCAAAGGAGCTGGTAGTTCTATCTACTGAAGAAACAGAAACCATCTATAGCACCTATCACTCTCAAGTAGTGATGCAGTTGACATGTTTCTTAACTAGCAAGAGAAAGCAGGGCAGTAAACACCACAGCGATGCCTGTGCTGATGGAACCCAGGGCCATACAATATCGTAACGTGTTACCAGGTGCCACCTTGCATTGAAATAAAAGTCCTGGGGCCTACAGTCACCGTACAATGATCCATGGAGAGATTACGTGACCCTCCTAGCAATTTTATGTATTTTTTTACCTCGAGTTCCCCATAGGCCATCTCTAAATGCACAAGCACAAATCCACTTATTCTTCAGCCGAAATGCAGGAGGACACCCTTCAGTGCTGCTGGCTGAAGAAGTCACCACGCACAGAATCCCCATAAGCTTTTGGTAGGCTGTTTCCCCTGATGAACAGATTGTCTCCTCTTGGGACTGGCATCAGGCTACCGAGGGAAAAAAGTCCTTCGCTCCTCCAACAGCTGCTTTTCACTGTAAGCCAACAGGGGAGACTTATAAGTAAGGGAGAGAGTATTCAAAAGAAATGGATGCTACTTTATGAAACTTTGCAGTCAGAGCTGGTAAGAATCACTAACAGCTTCCCCAATTCTTAAACAAACCCCACTTTTTGGCTTACAGAAGCAAGCTGTGCTCTTACACACATGGCAGAGGTGTGCTCAGACACCGGGCTCTGACGACTAAGAGCAACAATACCCCGATCAAGGAGCAGCAAAGTATTTGTTGGAGCTGAAAGCTTATGCAGAAACGTTTCTGCAGCTCAGCAGCTTCCTGCTGACTGCCTGGCTTAGCTGAACACAAAGAGATGAATCCCAACCCTCTGCAGAAGACATCTTCCTAGATGAAATTGTTTGTCCTATCAAACTCTGGTTGAGAGGAATATGCTCTGTGCCAATGTACAAGTGGCTGTCTATAAGTTTGCAGCTACAACACTAGTGAAAAGGAAAAATGCCTGATGCTAATGTAAAAATGGCATAGAAATACGTGCACAATACGATAGGCATCAGCAAGTATGCAGATTTCTTGAGTGGGAGAGTCCTTCTAACGGGCAGCCTTAAACCTTTCATCTTTTTAAGCTTTCGTCTGCAGAAAACCTATTGCTACCAAGGGGTGATGCGATTAAAGGGCTTCATGAAAAGTTATTTTTTAGCAGAGAAACATCACAGACCAGCTGACTGCCGGCACCATACTGACCTCAGACACTTGCTACCACGTACAGCAATACCTCAGGTATTTTTCCATCCAGCATTTCCTCCAGGTATTTTTCTCACTGCTAGGACATCAGCTGTCTGCTCCTGCAGCAAACAGCAAGGAGAGCAAACAACTGCCTTCTTCATCAAAACTCCAGAAAGCTGCCAGGTAACTAAAGGCACCCGCATTTGATGTTTTCAGACTACAGTAACAGAACTGTACCTGACTGTTACCTGCTGTCAGAACTCAAGCTTACAACACCATGTACCGTCAGATACCCATTAGTTAAGCAAGTATTAAAATGTTGTTTGTTTTTTTTTTTCTTATAATCTTGATGTGTTGCCAAAAACATCCTTACTTCCCAGGCCAAGTCTGCTTATTATTCCTATGACACAGAAAAAAACATTAGCTAATTAGTACAAAGATTTTAAAGCTGTGACACACTACAGGGCAGTGCAAGCTTCCTGCAGCTGGCCTTAACAAGACATTGTCACCCCAACTTGGCCAAGTTCAGTAATTTGATGTTAATTCTTCCTCCTGTATAGCCCAGCCCCAATGCCACCAATTTTCAGCTGTAATTTATCAGGAGCAGAGATTTTACTCCCATGGGAACAAAAAGACAACCGTGCCCAAGTCATATTACTGGACTGTAAAAGAAAAACTTTACAATAAGCATAAAAATGCTGGTAACACCTAGAGCAGGAACGAGAGATCAAAATGGGGGAAAGGGAGAGGCTTTGCGTCGCTTGGCTGTTGTGCCCAGGTAGACCAAGATCATTGATCTCCAGCAGGGTCAGGAGGCAGGTAATTCCTAATTGCTAGCAGAAGCAGTGTTATATGCAGGGAAAAGCAGGTCTGTGTGTGTGGAGGACTTACATTTGAAACATCAATAGGCCGCTTCCCTTTGGGAGTAACACAGCTCTTTTTTCCTGGAATTGCAACTTTGCTGGGCCGTTATCTGATCAGGGATCAACGTGGCAGTACGTGAGCTATCCTGTGCACCCAGTAATCCTGATCGAGTTATTCCTCACTTATCATAGAAAAAATTAACTCCTTACACGTGAGATACATCAGCATACGTATGACACTGTGGCTAGAAAACACACTCCATAATTCACTTTTTATCTTTCAAATATTAACCTGGAAAAGGCAAAAACAGAAGGCAGCAAAAGTCAACTTTGGAAAACACGATTTAAAGTCACTATTAATCAGGAAGGCATTAAAAGGGGGGTGTGAAGGTATAAATGTTTAGTTCAGGTCTGGTGAAAAGACTTCCTGGCTTGTCATTAAAGACGAGATTTTCCAAGAGGCTTGAGAAGTCAGTCTTGAAAGGAAAGCATAAAACTGGGCATTCGGACAACTCCTTTCCTTTCTGGGATCCGGGTGGGTTCATCTGACCTCTGGCAAATCACGTAAGTCCAGTCTATCAAAAAGAGTCACCCGGTCTGCAACATTTTAAGCCTGACAGGGGTGCTGAGCCCCGCAGTTCAGACCTGAGTGAGCGCGAGGTCAGGGCGCACGATTTCTCTTTAAGCCAAAGCTGCGCTCTGAAGCCTGGCACCCAAAGCTGATGCCCAAAATAGATTCTGTGAAAAATGTTAGCCTGAATTTGCCTTTCCCTCAGCCCTAGCTCTTCAAACTGCCGTCTGATGTGAGGTAAAAAGGGAAATTACGAAGTGTATTATTAAGTACTTTAGATGTTGCCTGGAAGAAGGAAAGTTTTGTTTTGTGGAAGGCTATAGAGCTCCTGTGCAACTGTGGCTGCAGACACCGGACAGCTGAATGAAGCTAGAAGTAAAGGGACAGCAAAAACAGGGTTAAAGCACTATCCCGGCCATTTGCACCGTGCCCCATCTGCTCTGGGACAAACACAGCTTTTCACCACTGCATGCTCTCTCTGACAACCTGGACTTGCCAGCCTGCTAGGGGTATTGCTGAGGTGTCAGGTAAGGATGTAGACAGATGTGTCTGCAACAAGCCTTTTATTTGCTTTCCTTCACATTTCTGATCAAAACAAACAGATGAAATCAATGACTCTTAATTTTAATAAGGCTTTTTTTTTTTTTTTTTTTGAAGAAATAGAACAACTGATGACTAAACCTCCACGTTAGATTTTGTTAGTTTCCGGGAGCCACTGGATCCAAACCGCCAGCAGACACCTACGGCACGCAGCCGAGCTGCCGCGGGCAGCAAGCCCCTCAGAGCCCTGCTGCTCCGAGCCCCAGCCACTCGCAGGAGGAATTTCCTCACCCTCCTCCCCTTCCCACCCCGCTGCGCCGCAGGGAAATGTTACAACGCTTGTGCTGTATTTAAATATTTCTGAAGTTGTTTATTTTTTAATTATTATGATCAGGAACAGTTCCCCATGAATAAGAGAAAAGATCTGTATTGCCATATTTACACACACTTCAGATAGTTCAGCTTTACAGTTTTGACGCGTGTAGCTTATTAGACTCCTAAGAATGTAAAAACACCATTGGCATTTTGCATATTGCAAGTGTCTGGTAGATAATGGCCTTGCAGATTTTATACAGAGCTGCACAAGTGAACTTGCCAAACTTTCATCATCACTCCTTTGGAAGCTCAGAGGGAGCCTATTAAATTGGCATTTTGTTTGACATGCACACAGAATGTGCTTAGCGTGCAGAACAGGCATGGCAATAAACCTTTTCTTAACAGCTGTGTTATTTTAGTTAATGATAAACATGTATCTAAAGCCCCATACCGCCACAACTTTAGCTGGTGAGAAAAACATAGTCACCCAACGGAAACAGAGGCCGTCACAACAAAAAGGAAGTTATTCATTTATTCTTAACTATGCAGCTATTTGTCTCACCGCTAACCACTGCTAAATATCACTAATTATTGTTCTAAATTAAGTGAATTTCGTGAAGTAAAGTTCAGTGCTGCGTCTATCCCTTAGCAGCAGAATCTTACCCACGGGCACGTGTACAATTATCACTAATTTTGGTGGAGGCTGTGACAGCAGAACTGAGCGAAGAGTTTATTTTCCAGAAAATTTCCTTAGAGACTAAGAGTTTTGGAGGCCAAGGCTCCTTCTGTCATCATTGTGGCTCAATCCATTCTGAATATGTTCAAAACAACAACAAAATCTGGACATGTGAAATGCAGATGTTAACGAGCAAGACAGCATATTGATTTGGTTAAGCCATTTAATTTTGACAAACTGCCAAAACAACAATAAAAGAATCACAAAGCTTAAATATTGGAGATTTCATCAGCAGCCTACAACGAGCAGGGAGATAATGAGTCCCCTGCAACCTCTAGGAACTGATCAATATTCTCCATGGAACTGCAGTGACTGAGAATTCCAGACAGTGCCCTTCGATTTTCTCTGAAATCTTATCTTTACAAAGTAAACAAACATGAGATAATAACCTTTAAACCTGCCGCAGCCATTCATAAGCGGATTCATTACTACAGAACGGCAGCCGACATTCAATATTGCTCCCTGTTCAATATGTGCTACTCCGTGCTTCACAAACTCCATCTTTTCAAAGGCACAGGTTGCAGTCCTCAAATTCAGGGCACTCAAAGAATAAAGTGAATCGGGGCTCCTCAGAAGCATTTTCCAGCTTTTCTCTGGATCCTCAAAGCTGAACACTGCCTCCCCTCCTTCCAATGAAAAATAAATTTATCATCTAATCAACTGCGTCTACAATTTGAAGCCATAAAAACACCGAATGTTGCGGAAAACACCGCAAAAACTAACATCCAAATTTCAAAACAGGAAAAATCTCTCCTTTCTGCCATGTATACTCAAGCATCTTTTAATACATGACTGAACCTGGATCAGGTTTAAAAATATATATTTTCTATTTATTTAACTGGAATCAACCAAATTTTCGTTCCTATGTTTAGAAATATCTGAAGCAAACTATGGCACAGCTTTTAAAGAACATGTGCCTAAAACTTTACTGCTTTCTTTGGACATGCCACCTATATATATGTTTAAACATCCTCAAAATTAAGTTAATAGGTACATAAAAACGGATTTTTTCCAAACCAAACTTTGTCATCTTGATTTTCAAAGAATTAAAACAGGTATTTTACTCTAAACATCTGATAAATGGCTTCTAATTCCTTGAAAACAACAACATTAGACTACATTAGCCTAGTATCTTCTTCAATTATAATTGTATCATTTTATTACACTGGGAAGAGAAAAAGATTAGATGAGGTAAGTGCCACTACATTACCCCCCGTATTTTTACGGCAATTTGCAGAACACCATCAGTAAACACAGCGCTTTACAAACCACATAAGAAAGGTCATTACCCGAGCGAGCTTACAACTGCAGTGAAGAAATCAAGCACAACAACCCTTCCGTTCAATGGAGATGTAAGGCCGTTAGTTTTCAATATATTAGCTTATTATCATTAACAAGATCTTTAAAACACTTATGATCCCTGAGTCAAGCAGCACCAAAACAGCATCACATATTTCCAAGGAAGGGCACATTTTTCTCCTTGTCCTTCCTTCCTCACAACGTGCACCTTGAAGCAGTCGGTAGATGCAGGTGAACTCGCTTTGCTGTCCCAGGGGAACCACACTTGTCAAAAAAGACATTACAACCCAGGAGCCCATGCTCTGCTGCCCTCCCGCTCTTCATGTCACCCTGTCACGATTTTATTTTATATTATTTTGGTTTTGATTCTTGCTGGCCTTTGCTCTTGTATTTTGCGCAGTCATGCCCACCAAAAATTGCACTGGAGGGAAGAGCTGAAGAAAACTGGAGGAGTATTTCACTCGTGAGAAACAGGAGGGGAGCTCTACCAACAGACTGAGATGTTTGTTTACATTGTGGGCCCAGTATTTAGGGTTTCCTTTCAAATTTGCTTCTTTTCAAACAGAATTTCTGTAGGGCCTGGAAAACAGCCAACATGAGGCCTGACCAGCTACGACAGTCACGTAACTGGCTTTGAATTCAAAGCGTCTCCTTTTCTTAAAGTTTTAGATCACCAAAGTTTCAGATCCACGTCCTCGCTGGCTCCTTCGGCAGCCACCACCACGCTCCTCTTCTGAGACGGCCGAGCACAAACCACCACATGGGGGAGGCCTCGTTGGCGTTGCAGATTCTGCCGCCACAGCGGCAGTGCCCGTGAGGTACAAGCACAACCCTTTGGCTGTTCATGAGCTCCTTCACAAATACAAAATAAATAAATAAATTAAAAAACCACAGTCCTCAGCACTCTCCGAGGATCCCATTCTACTCAAAGACTCGGTGCACCTCCACAGCCCAGTGAATTTCCTTACGCGTTTAAACCTCTGGGCACAAGGGGTGGCCCCATGCTCTGCGGCAAAGAGGCCCCTAGGCCTCGGGATGGGGAAAGCAGGGCAGCACCTTGAATCACAGAATCACAGAATTTCTAGGTTGGAAGAGGCCTCAAGATCATCGAGTCCAACCTCTAAACTAACACTAACAGTCCCCACTAAACCATATCGCTAAGCTCTACATCTAAACGTCTTTTAAAGACCTCCAGGGATGGTGACTCCACCACCTCCCTGGGCAGCCCGTTCCAATGTCTAACAACCCTTTCGGTAAAGAAGTTCTTCCTAACATCCAACCTAAAACTCCCCGGGCGCAACTTAAGCCCATTCCCCCTCGTCCTGTCACCAGGCACGTGGGAGAACAGGCCAACCCCCACCTCGCTACAGCCTCCCTTGAGGTACCTGTAGAGAGCGATAAGGTCACCCCTGAGCCTCCTTTTCTCCAGGGACGAGACAGAACCAAAACACTGTCTCGATTATTCTGTAAACTACTTTTCCCTTCTTTCCCATCCCAATCTCCACCCAGAAACCTGCAGGAGACGTTTTTCCCTTTAGTTGAGAAGAATAAAGCATGGTAAACCCCAGTAAGGGTAAGCTAAAATGGCTGAATATCTTTAGCATCACTCAGTGCCTGGTAACGTTTGGGAAGAAGTCTTGTATTGCAGAAATATTTGTTTCTATTCCTGGTGATCACTGTCACATTTACTAAACATTAAGGTTTCATTCGTAATCAATTAATACAGATACACACTGCTGACTAGATTAATTAAACATTATTAGTGATTATAAAGAAAAAGGTGGCTATCAATTATCATGAGGTTTTCTTTAGAAGATGGATAGCTGATACTTAACAAGATATCGGCACGCTGTACACCAGCAATTGCTCACCCATTCATTAAGAAGTCATTGATGTTTTCTTGACTATAAACCTGAATTTAAAATGGAACTTTATTTTCCCAATGCCTGCTGATCCCTGCCCAGAGCTTGCATTAACAGGAACAACAACAACAACAACAGTTTTCTGTTGTAACTGAAGAAAATGTCTGGAATAATGAAAAGTGAGCTTAGCTAGGAAGTTTTCTTTAACAAAGGCAAATAGAGATGTACTGCATTTCCCGAACAGCTCCAAATCATAATGCCTGGGGAAGAGGGAAGATAATTTAGCAGGTGTACACATAATCTTTGCTGAATTACCAGAACACTGGAAACACTGGAATGAAAAGATGAAGCTGCTGAGATGCAGGGAAAAAACACATGTAGGAAAAGAATCAAGTAGCTTCACATAATAATATGGGAAAGTAATAACTTGGACCATTCAATTATGAGAGCAAAGTTTTCCTGGAGTATCTTTAGGCTGACCAAATGGCCTACACTAGGGAGAAGTATCATACCTTTTGTACATCCAAATATTCTGGTTTGGATGGACTATCTTGCTAGTCATGTGCACAACCATAAGGATAATTTTAACTAGATTTATATCCACATTACCTCAGATTTTGTTTGTAATCCCTTTCTGTAAATTCAAACCATTTTCAGCATCTTTATCCTGGCTGTAATCTGGCCTGTACTTCCTCTGTAAGACTCCTCTTTCTTTTTTCAAATCAAATTTATTCTCTCCTTAGGAAAAAATAAATAACAAAAGCACACAACAGCAAATGAAAATAAGTGGCATGATTTTTCTGGTACCTGACACTTAGTTAATTTCACCATGTTTTACAGCATAGGACTTAACAAGTATTTCAGAAAAAAATATATTGGAATACGCAGTCTCACCAGATACTGCCACAAAGGCACTACATTTACTTTTACTACAAACTAATGTCAAGCTTTTGTTCTGTTGCTGTTCTGAACTTGTAAACATTTTTAAATGTTCCGTTTTTTTCAATTTTGAGGCACTTAGTAACTAGTGTCAAGCACAGCCACCTATTAGACACCAACAACTATGAGTACCACCAGTGCTCCATCTCCATTCAATGGAGACTAGATGATGGCATCAAGTCCTACAAGAAGAAATGGTTTGAGTTCCGGTTCATTTTTAAGTCATGTGCTTACACATGCAAATAAGTTGACAAAAATCAAACTCTTGGTTGCCTTAAAACTCTCAACCCTTCCGAATGGCCCAAGGCCCTATCCAGCAGTGCCTGCGAGGACCAGAAGAGCATCCCAGGGCAGCAGAAAAGGCGGCACTGGAAGAGCTGGGTGCCGTGCCACCGCGTTCTCTGGCAGCAGGAGGTTCCACCATGCATGCAAATGCCTTGGAAATGGCATCTGGCAGCTGAAACTAGACCAGAATTACAAGAATGAACTTGCATGAGAACTAACATAGCCATGCTGTAAGGATTAAAAAGGAAATACACTTCTTTACATATACACAGGGCTGTCGTGTAGGAATTTCCGTGCCTTGCAGTTCACAAGGCAGCTAAATCAGTTGGGCGAGCTTTTAAGAATAAACTTAATTTCAACAGGGAAGAAGCAACTGTGACTGCAAATGGATGCCTCAAAAAGCGGCAGAAAAGAAAATGTAAAGTTCGTACAGCAAAGTCTCCTCTATCTGATGGAAAGATCTTTGGCAGGTATGAGGAATGGAAGAACAAAACCAAACGAAACCTGAGAATGGGTTTCCTAGCTTAAATAAGCAACAACCAGAGCACATAGAAACACTTGGCCAGTATGTGCTGGAAAGATGAACCCTCACCTATCCTTTAAAAGCCGAGCAATGAAAACATGGGTCAAACAGAAGAAAAAGCATCATTTCAATATACTCATAAAAGCAGGCTCAAAAATGCTTTGCCTTTTTAAGTGAACATTTAGAGAAGATACCATCCTGATGAAACAGAGCTGCTAAACCAAGTGCGTGGTGTCAAGAAACAACTCATTGAGAAGAACCAAAAAAGGAAACAAAAGGAGGAAGAGCATTTCCTCTTCACAAAGCTTCACTAAAGCCTGCACTCGCCTAACTGGAATAGTTAAGAGGAAAAGGATAAAGCTTTTCCTGACTAAATAGGAAACGTCTCTTCCGCACGACAGAAAAAAAATGCACAGCAAAATCATGGAGAACTCAGAAATAGGAATATTTTTTTTAAAAAAAATTGCAGGTCCAAGACGGCCACATACTGTATAAACAAGATAACCTCTTGCCCTGTACTTACTATGAACACAAACGTCCAGCAAGACACTAAAAATAGTTGACAAGTTTGATAGATTATGTTACTAATAAAAGTCATTTGAAGATTTTTTTTAGCCATATTAACGTGTAAGTTGCCCATATACACGTTTTATGAGCAGTGTTTAAGCATAATCACGTCCCAAATAAAACTGCAAGAGCCTAATAATAGGTAAAGTACTTCAGATTATACTATAGCCTCACATACTTTTTTATTTAATGTTACTGACACAAAGGATACACTACACCCACAATATCTCATGAATGACATTAAATATTAAAAGCGTAAGAAGGGCTGAAGGTTTCAAACAGAAGGACAATGCAGAGATAAACACTACTGCAAATGTACGAAAAAAATAAGTCTAAGATTGTAGTTGTGTGGGTTTTTTGTTCTTTTTTTAAAATATATATATAATATATAATATAATATATAATGTATATAATAATATATAATATAATATATAATATTATATATATATATATATTTTAAAATGTCCACCTTCTAATGAGAATAGCTCTAACTTTGCTTGGTAAACGGTTCTACATTACTGCCAGCAATTGCTCCAAGAAAGTGACACTTTTTCTCATTAAAGTGGAAAGACACAGAGATTGGAAATGAGAAGAAAAGAAGGAAATTCCCAAAACGGGCAACGCATTTGGGGAAAATACCTCAGTAGGTGAGATAGCCACACTGATTCAACAAGCCAGTTTAAAGGTGACTGACTTGAAAATTTCAATGTTTGCTTTTCTTTCCCGTCTAAATTAAGGCACTTTATCAGTCCTATTGATTTCACCAATTAAACACAGATTTTGATGTGATTGAAAACAGGCTAACTTTTGAAAGCGCAATCCAGCTCCACAGCAGAAGAGCGCGCGAGCTAACTTCAACAGACGTGACCTTTAGAAAGCAGTATTATTCACCCTCTGCTTGTGGGCACTTTGACACATTAGCACTTTGCGAGATCTCCAGGCAGTATTTTATCAGCGGGGCCCATCCAGGCATGATGTGCACTTTCACAGTGCATTAGCATATCTAGAGGAGGAATACTCCAGACTGCAATGGCCTTTCCTTGTAGGACAGCCTTTAAGTGTGAAACAGCTTTACTGACATTCTGCCTGACATCCCAGAGCTTCTCTACGTACCCAAAATTCATCAGCATGTAAAACCGAACCTCATGCTGAAGAAACTCATTTCCAGAGCAGTTTAACTACTAGCACTTCAGTCTTTGACCCGCTCATGGCCTTACATTCTGGAGATAAACATATTAAACTTTTTCCTTCTTATACAGAGCATTAAGAAAATGTTTATATCGGTCTAAGTTCTGCATAGCGCAGGGACTGAACGCTGAAGCTTAAAAAGAGATCAAACGTATGTGGACAATGTAAACAGAAACCCGGCCTCTCATCTTACATCTGTACCGACCAGAAATAACTCCAGCAAAGTCAGTCAGCACAGGTATACAAAGAGAGGAAACCCAGTCCAAAGAGAAACACAACCCTTCCCATACGGGCGCTACCTGGCAAAGGAGCGAGCTGACGAAGCGACCCGAGGTCACGCAGAAAGATGTCAGAGCAGTCTGAAGGAGATTTTTCTTCCCTAACCACAGACCGGTTTTGCCCTCGGTATTTCTGGTGGTCACCCAATCCTGGTCGCCCTCGCGCCTCCAAGGTCATCTTGCAAGCAAGGTAGGAGGGCTCAGATCGCAAGCAGCGCTCTACAGTGACTCCAAACTGTTCTCTATCCCCTCCGTTCAGGGTGTAGGCTTAGACACGGAGCTAGCTCGTTATTAATAAAAATGTTTGAATTTGCTTAAAAAATACAACTTCCAAATTCGAGAAATCAAAAATTGCTTCTCCTCTTCCCTGTTTTATCAAAGCTATCAAAGGAGCAGACATTTCGGCTACTTGCCACCCCAAGCCCTTGCACCTGGGCCCTTGTGCAAATAAATGCCCACCTGGCTTCACCAGTTTCTTAGACACACCAGAGGCATGTTTCCTCCTGAGGAGAGACTGGTTTCATCTTCATTGGCACATTTTTGTCAGCTGTAGGACACAACATAGCTCAGTGTTTTGGAAATGCAGGACAACAGGGATTCTTTACCTCTGAAGTATTGAGTTAAAAAAGTAATTGGTCTGGCAACTGTAAATATCTGCTCCCCCAGATTTGGATGTGACTTTTTCAAGGATATAGATTAGTACGAACCCAAGAGTTTTGATTGTTTTTTGTTTGTTTATTTTCCAAACAGTAGGTGTTAGACAAGCCAGAAGAATTTCATCTTACAAAGAGCAGCAACACAAACTGAACTGGCTGCATCCCAAGGGTAAACAGCACTTCACAAAGGACTTGAACTAAAAATTTACCAATTTAAACATTTTCATAACACAGCTTCCTATTACCCAGCTTTTCTTAAATACTACTTCTATCGCTGTAACATAGTATAATACATTTTGATCAATTATGCAGTCATAAAGAGTAATGTTTAAATTATAAAATTCTGGCTACTGTAACAAAGAGAAACAAACTTTAACCTGTACACATCAATTTCAGAATAAATACTGCAAGTTAATGTTCCATTGTCTCTGTTCTGCGTCTTTGTCTTTAGGGTTTAGCACTAAGTGCTGCAGAAGTTTATCTCACATATAAGACACAGCTCTAACACTGATGTATTCCCTGCCCAAAACATCAACAAAAGGAGCTATGGGTCATTGATCCAAAAAATTAAATGCTGAAATGTACATTCAACAATGTTACCCTCCACTAGCAGATATCCTGTGGGGGGAGAAAAAAATAAAACAAATACAACTCAAATGTCTAGGCAAAAGAAAACATTCGGTAAAGAACAAGGTGAAATTCAGTCCCACTCCTCAGGATGAACCGTATCTTATTACAAGCTTCAAATCTTTCGTAGTGTCTGCTTGAGCATAGCTAGAACATGTGGAGAAAATTTATGGCATTTTATCATGGTTGGCTTGGGGGAAGGAAGAGGTTTCTCTGTGAGGTCAGGCTCAGGAAATTATTTGCTTTTTTCTTCAGTTCTTCAACATGCATTTTCTTTTACTGCTAACGTTGCAATAATTTTGGCTACAGAAAGCTGACTAGCTGAAACTGTACTAAATTAAGGCTAGCCTGCACTATAAGCGAACAATTCAGCAGTAGGAACACCATTTTTTCCAGGTTTGAATACAGCAAAGTCAAATTCCAGTTTGTACTCGAGCAGGAGGCTTTGCATTTGATGAACTTTAAGTTCCATTTATACGACAAACAAAAACGGTCAGTATTTTTAATTGCACTGTGTTTCCTTCCTACTATTTTTCAACTTTCCAAGCAACAGAACTTTTTTAAGGAAAAAATATATATATCAAATAATAGATCTCTTACTGTACACCCAATTAAATTCTTCATGATTTTATCAAAGGGAAAGGGACTGTACTGTAAAAACTAACAGCATTTTCTTGAAGTCATGTCTGCACTGTTCTCAGCTGTGCAGTTACTTATCCAGAAGCAAAAATCTGAGTTAAGGATATGTGGATACTAAGAACATGAAATCGCCAACCTCACAGGAGAATAGGATTGGTAAACATTTTAGGGAAATGCCATGAGGAGAGAAAAAAAAATAAAACCAAAAATAAAGTAACACTTAGGTTTCACAAAGTGAAAATGGCACTTCCCAGTTCTCCTTTTCTATGACCAGTGAGAATTTGAACGAATTCCTGTACATTGAATTGGAAAAAGCTGCCAGCATCTTTGTCCTTGTTTGAAGAGGATTTAGAATAATTGCTGTCAAAAAGTTGATGGCCGGAATAGCTTGAACACAAAACTACATGTGTCTTGTAGTCACTGAGACAGGAGAACGCTGAAAGACATCATACAACATGTCAGGTAGTTAAAGAAGATCAACAGGAAGAGTAGGTACAAATATTTGTAACATATTCTCTAAAAATATCTAGGCTTATAGTCTGTAACAGGGTGCATTAATGAAAATATTTATAATATAGTAAAACAAGACTTTCTAGCAGTACAATGAAGAACATCAGAGAAAAACAATCAAGGAATGATGAAAAGAAAGAATGACGAAAAAACACACATGGTCTGATTTTTGGGTGGTCCTGTGTGAGGCCAGGAGTTGGACTGAATGATCCTCATGGGTCCCTTCCAACGTAGGATTTTCTATGATTCTACGTATACTTAGCATCTTCTGAACAATGTTGATAAATAATGGATCAAAACTTTTGCTAGGCAATACTGCAAGATATGCAAACCTGAAAAAAAAAAGTGATCATCTCCATCCCCCCAGTTAGTAATTTAGCTCTTTAATGCACATAAATTCATGCAGGAGACAAGCAGTTTTCATTGCCTGCCAGCCAAGATCACCAGATCTATAAACCCCTTTTTGTTAGTATTCCCTTTTAAATATAAGCTCTTTGTGATATATTTCCCTTAGTATGTAGTAACATAGCAGCGTGCCTCTACATAGCCTGCCTTTGATCTACAAGTTTGACATGAATCCTTTAAATAAGAGTAGCATTTTGGGGAAAAAAATAAAAAAGAAAAAAAAAAGAAAAAGAAAAGAAAAAGAAAAAAAAAAAACAAACAACTTTGAAGCATGCATCATTTTCCAGAGAACTTAATCAGAAACAAGCTTTGGACTTTCTGATTAACAAGACCCAATTTTAGCTGTATTAAAATGAAATCCAAAGCTAACAGTTTATATTCCACTGAGAGGGTACAAAGGAAGATGGATGACTAGAAACAAACGGCAGCTTCCATGTGTATGGAAGCCAGCTCACCACCATCCTCCTCCTTCACACCACTGCCAAACAGCCACACACACCTGCAAAATCCCCGTCAGACTGATCTCATGCGGATGCAGTTTTCAGAGGACAAGATCATTTGGCAGCCGTCTACCATACCTCATACAAATATGTTAACTTATCAAAAGAAAAAAAAAAAAGAAAAAAAAACTTTTGCAATTAATAAATAGTCCAGTGTGAAATATTAATGTACCATCAAAGGCCCGATTATTCACAGATCTTTTTTGTTAGCGCTTTGAAATTTAAAGTTCATTTTGCACTACATGTGCTGATTTTAGCTGAGGAAAGCAGATCGCTCAAAAGTCAGCAAGTGAAAAATTTGAATGAAACTGAACTAAAAAATATAGTTGTATTTTTTGCCCAAAGACCTGTATTTTCATTTATATGTTCCCTCTCTAGAACCTCAATTCAATTTCATCCTCAAAACTTATAATTAGCAATTTTAAAACAAACACCTCGTGCTACAACACAAACCCTTCATTTCACCAAGTTATTCCTCACTATCACTTTCCTATAAACGCTGTTAAAATAAAACACTGCTAGTGCATGGCAAAGGCTGCTGTTATAACCTGGAACACTTCACTGGAGAACGCAACTCCCTTACAGCTTCCCAGCAGTTGTAGTTTAATAAAAAAAAAAAAAAAAAGGGATTCATGCCCTGATGAGCAAGGTTTGATTTAAGAGAACAATGAAACACATGCTTACGTGCTTTACTGAGTTTACTAAGAAAAAAAAAAAATTGGAAATTGTTTGGAAAAGCAAACAAGTTGGAAGCATAGATAAAAAGTAGAAAGCCAGTGGTAGATTAAGTTTTTGTAACAGAAATGTAGAATGAAAGCAAGATCATTCAAATGTATCTGCCTGTATCATAACAGAGAATCCTCAGAACCGTGAAGCTTCTCTCAAGCCATAATTTATTGAGCGTGCTCTAACACCACAATTGTATTTAATTACAGTTCCACAGTTAAGCCATAACGTTCGTCAGGCAGGATGCATCTCAGAAAGTTTGCAGCATGCCCAGGGAGCGAAAACCATGTTTCTTAAGTGACCAGATGAGCAGCAAAATATCCCACGTAGTCACTGCTACGTCACTGAAATGGCATTTAAAAAAACTACTTTCATATACTTTGACTGGAATTGATAGAGCACACGAAATCAATGAATAGGTAATCAAAAGTTCAATTTGCATCTAGACTCTAAGCCTACTGTAATAAATTAATATCATTGAAAAATGTCATCAGTTTCATAGGTGATAAATAAGGGACAAATGGTAATATTGCCATAAAAACACAGCAACGGCTGTATTAAACCTTCGGGATATTTCAGATCCCACTACACTAGACGTCCATGGTTTACGTAACCAAGTAACTTTAGACAACAGCCTGAACAGACACTCCAGCAATAATTTAAGTCCCATTAGTGTGTACACGCATAAAAACATTCCCCTCTTCACTGATCTGTCTTAGGCATTTGTTAAGCCTTGAAGCGTAAGGTTCTGTGGCCCTTTCAATGGAATCAATTGACGTTTTTGTGGTAACTGGCATTCCTGCTACTTTCTCCTACTGCAGTGAAGTGCGTTGTTCGTTAGTGAGGACAACATGATCCGCACATCTGCACCTATAAGCTACGCAAGATGTATGCTTTTCCTATGAATGCACGCAGCTAATGAGTTGCCTGGAATTAAAACAGTTGTCCACAATGATGAAAACTTCAAAGTTTGTTGTGACCTCAGGTGACTTCTTAAAACTGAGCAGAACTTCTTCCGAATTCTTCCAAACAATTCTTCCAACTAATGAAGAATGCTAATGAATATTCAATGAACAGAATATAATACAAGAACACCTCTGTGAAGCCTGCTTAAAGTGAAACATACCTTCAGTAATAGAGGAAAAAAAAAAAAAAAAGTAAAACCAAAAACGAAGGGAAGTGTAGGATCTCCTAAGAAAACTGGGAAAAAACATCCCTGCTCGTTAATGCTCCTTAGGAGACATTTCTACTCAGAAAGAGCAGTCAGGCATTGCAACGGGTTGCCCAGGGAGGTGGTGGTGTCACCGTCCCTGGGGGTGTTCAAGGAAAGATTGGACATGGTGCTGAGGGACATGGTTCAGTGGGTGACTGGTAGGGTGATGGTTGGACCAGACGATCTTGAAGGTCGTTTACTGTTTCTGTGATTCTATTAATCACCTTCACAAGGCCCCATCAATTCTTCCTGCTCTCAAACCAATTTCATTTCAGAGAGATGTTCTATCTTTAATCTGTAGTCAGCCACGATGCGTTTTTCTGCGAAGAGCACTGTGTTAAAAACATAAAATTGCAATCAAAATTCCGGGTCTTGTGAATTGTCCTTAGAAAGGAGATCAACCTCATGAAGTCTCGACAAAGCCACATAACGAAATAAGGTTACACTTAAAATATGAAAAAGAAATAACCAGTTTGCGAGAGAAGAATAAATTACTTATCGCACCCAAAGCATGGATCTACTTCTAGAAACAGCTGAAGGCGTCAGGAGTTCCACTTTATACTGAGGCCCAAGACAGAAGGGGTTGCCTGATCATCATGCCAAGTTGCGTAAGGAGGACAAAAAAGTTTGTTCATCACCAATACGTCTGTCGTAATTTAAAACGTATGTTTTCAAAATACTACAAACACCCAAACAAAGCTGGTGTTGTTCATGTGTAGGCAAGGAGGATCTGGTTGTAGTAATATAGGGCCCCACCCGTATCTGGGAGATCTCTTGCCATCTCTACAGAAGACGCCACCATGCCTAACGTTCAGGCTACAGCCTAGCCAGGTCTACTCCTTCCATCATCTCTATGGTTAGGAGCTGGAGAAGGAGGCCTAAATAAAAGTAAACCAGGAAAGATCTAGTTTTCTTTCATACTTAAAAGTGCTTTGTTGTTGTTGCTGTTTTTAATTGAAGTCTTTGTAAGATTTGTCTCCTAAACCTCAAAAATCTCACAGCTTTACAAAATTCTGCTGACCCACAGGGGAAGAGGTTTGAAGGCGTCCAACCACTTACATCGACATCCTTTTTGCTGTCACGTTTAGGACATTGGATTTCATCATGCATGTGTAAACGTGTTCTTCTGAATTGGCTTAAGCAAAGACATAGACCAGCTTGCTAAGGTGAAGGCGCTGTTGACTTTTTCATGTTTCAAACACAAATTATTTATTCAACTACACAACACCAAGTCATTAAAAAAAAACACACACACTACAAACACATTCTCACCAATAACCCTTTTGTAAACAGAGAAGGGTGCAATTAAATTAAAATTCATCCTAAAAATGCTGCTTTCTTAATAGTGCAAGAAAGTAAAATAAAGTATATATAAGATCATTTGCATAATAAATACAAAAGCAGTATTAGAAAGTAATAGTTTCTTCTAAAATTGCCTGGGATTCCTTTTCTCCTGATTCCACGAACATCTTACAAGTACATGCACGTAATTCTAAATCTGTTTTAAAATCCAAATAACTTTTACCATGATGATAGTCTCTGATTCCTTTACAAAATTTTATAAAAATATAAAAAATAAGAAAAATATTTAAAAAGAACTTCATAAAACGGTGATAGTCTACCATCTGAAAAATACCCAAACAACTTTGAGCTAGATGAAGTTTCAGAAAGGTATGTTGCCACTGTATGGAAGAAGGAAAATGACTGTTTTCAGTCCTCTTTACCCAGTGCAGCTGTTCTGACTGATGCCTTGAATAACCTTCAATCCTTTGAAAGAACACAGAGAACAAAATTTACAGAACTAACATTACCTCCTCTCCAGCATTCACATTAGCTTTTTACAGGTAACTTTGTAATCTCTTTGTTAAGGGAGTACAAAATCTGCAGAAGGAAAATGAACTTAAACTTTTCTCTTTAAAATCAGAATTCCTCAGACACTTCAAGTCCACAAGCGCATCATGCCACCACGTGTCAGAGACACTAGTGCTCAATACTAGAGTGCTTTCACCTCTGAAGAAGGCACGGACGGCTCTTGCATTTCCTTTTAGTGAGTTTATAACACAAATATATGTGATAGAGTGCGCTCAGGATGCCTCCCGCTTCCTCTCAGCTGCAGAGGTACAACTGAAGGACTCTGAAGGAGAGGTGAAAACAAGGAGGACACAAAGGCAAACATAGCCCTTATCCCTCAAAGAGCTTCAGATACCACCGGGGAATCTTTCCTTCACGGGGCAGAGGAACAGCGCGTATGTTCATTTTGCTGACTATAACCTCACGCAGTTACCTTCACATTAATGACCTGGCAGACGGTTTTATTATTTCCCACAGAACTGGCTGCTCGACCTGCCAAGGGACTTGAGAGAGAGCACAGCAGAGGGCAAAATTTGGGCTCAAGTTCCATGATCCACACAACGTCTGTGGGAGATGGAGGTGTTTTCTCAGTGCACCAAAGGCCCTGGGACTGAGGAAGAGCACGGCCCAGCAATGGTAAAAGAAGGAGATTCAAAGTGATCATGAAATAACAGTTGGGTTAGGCATTTAGGCAGGGCAGCAAGGATCACCAGTCTGCCTCATCCTTTTCAAGAAAGGGTGAGAAAAAGGAAACGCACACAGCTGCCTGCACAGCCATGTTATCACAGACACATGAAGGAATGGTTTACCAAGGAGAGCGAAACCACTAGCATTCCCTGCTGGTACAAGATGCCGTCATTTGTTTTGGGGCTGGCATACAACCTGACACACACCTCTGAGGGCACAAAGCTAGATGAAACTTTGATCCAAGCTGCGATCTAAAAGAGCCTCTCTCCTCAACTCAATGCAAGACAGCTGGAGTGTAAGAGCAGGTGGGAAGGAGTCTTACCAGAACTGCTGGTAAGGCAGTAGCTCTGTGCTTCAGTGTCACAGAAACAACTTTCTCCTAATTGTTTGTTGATACAATACGCCATGGCCACATTGCCCCTTATCAGATGGGCATGCAAGTCTCGGAGGAGAGCCAGGAAACCTCTTGTGTATTTCTGATAGTTCATAGTTCTAAAATGTTGACTTGAAAACTTCTGGCTGTCTAGCGGATGCAGCCCTCAGCCTCTCCTCTGTGACCCTTCCTGCTTTGTGTCAGCTCTCTGTGGAGATGGTCACCGCTCCTCAGGCTGCAAGAAGCTTGGTGTCTGCAGGCCAGTGTCCCTTTGGGTGGGGAGCCCTTTGGTAGCCTAGTTGCTGAGAGCTGTAGGACAAGCTCTGGCATTAGCCATCACAGGTAACAGCTCACCTACAGCTATCATAGACTGTAATCTGTCTGGGTATCTCTTACAGCACTGCTCAGGGGCTGGCAAGTGCTCCTAACAACTCCATGTCACGTGGTGGTACGTGGGTGTTCATCTTTTACCCCCTCACAATCAGAGAAGAAAAAACAACTGAGTTGTGTCCAGAGTTTTGGAAAGAAACAGGAACTTTCAATTACATTAGAGAGAAAATTTCACCATGGTACTCAAACACACACCTGCAGTAAAGAATTGGAAAGCAATGGGGACAGTAACACCCAAGGCATCACAGCCTACCTGCAATTATTGCTTTATAATGAAATAAACTGCATGTCCAAAGACAGAGCAAAACAGACACAAACTTTATCAGACCTTACTAAATGAACACACAGTGAAGTAATTAAACGATGGCACCATGAAACTTCGGGATTTTGCCCCTGCTGCCTTTCATCCCCCCAAAAATGAACTGAGAAATTCATTCATATGAATCAACAATTCAATTTTCATGTGTATTCACTGAGGACCAAATATTCAAAAGACTAGAATTTGTTGGGCCAGCTGCAAGAAGTGTTTTGGTTTTTTTTCATCCATGCATATTCCAATTGCTGCTTTCTTCATAAATGTTAATGTACGTGTTGATGCTTCCAAGACTTTTTTAACAAAAAAAAAAATACGAGCTGACTTAACAGCAGCAAAAAATACCAGAGGTAAAGGTGACATTAGAAACTTACATGCGTTAGATTTTTCAAGATGATCCTTCTTTAAGAGCAAACTTCATTTTTGTAATCTGGCAGCGAACACGAGAGCTCATACCAAATTTAGGGGACAAGCTCTGCAATATAATTGAACAACATTTGTCTTCTGTGATCACGATATCCTGTGCTTTTAAGATTTACACTAATTAAACTGGAAAAGGTCACCAATTGAAAATGTTCACAGTTTGGACAAGACTCAATGACAAAATCTTTCCCATCTATCACTAATTTTTTACGCACAGTTACTGTCACTTTGACGGAGTCTATCTGTCAGCTCGCTCATGATTATACACAAGAAGTTTCAGCCTTTATCCTCAGTAAGAGTTCACAAGATTTGGCTTGCAAAGCTCAATGAGACAGAGCCACAAAAAGAAAAAAAGAAAAAAGGAAGAGGAAGCAAAACACAGCAGTCCTCAGGGTTGGTTTTTTGTCATCTGTTCAGCAAACAATTTCTCTGCAGCTTAAGAATGGCTTCAGATTTAACTTGGGGGTCTCAGTATTTAAATTTTGGAAGAAAAACATTTAGATTTTTACAGCTAGGAATGGCAGGAGGCAAGAAAAAAAACCAAAACACAACACCTGCATTATAATCCCAACCCTTGAAAATTATCTGCACTGTGACCTTGGACAAGTTTTTATGTTATCCAGTACCATTGTTACTCCTTCAATTTTTTGAGGTCTTAAGATCTTCTACAGAAGTCTACTCCCTCCTCATCTTGTATCATGCCTCAAAAAAATAGGAGCAGAAAGCATCTCCTACGTGCTCAGATTGTGACACCAGCCGTCTGAAAGGGCTTTAAAAATACATCTGTATTTACAGATAAATGATGAAAGTTCAGTTAGGAGTTGGAAGAGATTTGAGGCTTAGCTCCATGTTATGAAGTCTTTCCTGCAGTATCCGAATAATCCTTCAGGCATAACCTAGAAAACAGTTCCCCCTCTGAATCTCCTTTTCTCCAACTTTCCTTATTATATGGAAAACTTTTTTTCCTAAAAGTCTGTTCGTTCTCAGGTATTTAACAGTTGATTTGAAAGAAATAAAAGGATGAGGAGAAAAAGGCTTGTATCCCTCACATCACAGTGGCCTGAAGAGCATTGGTTTGAAAGCCTGAACTGAAAGCACAATGCTATCAAACCTTGGGGCCCTTCAAAGGATACGGCATCGCCTTCCTATCACTGGAGGAGGTGAGAGCTTAAAAAAAATAAAATAAAAATCACACAACCTCACCAGTCTGAGAACAGTGGGCTTAAGGGTAAGCGTTCAATCAGCAAAGACACTAACAGAGCAGATGAAAATAAAATGCTTTCAGAACCTTTCACAATCTATTTTTGGGTAAAGTTCTCAGCTTCATATGGTTTTCTGCCACTTTGAACTGCACCTTAATGCTGGTAGCTCTTTAAGTGGTATTCAGTGCATCAGATAAAAAGAAAAACTACAGAAGGTACCAGAAAAAAAAAAAATCCCCCACGTGAATCAAAGCAGATGCGTTGTTGCCATTCAGCATCAGACCCAGGATGCGTTCCACATCGAAACAAAACGATTTAAAGGCTCCTGTTCCACGACGTCAAGGGGAACACCACATCCTAGCATCCTGCACTAGGTATTGACCTCTCAATGCAAATCCTCCCCAGCAAGCGGGGAAACTAACCGACACGTCTCAGCATACAGCAGAAATCTCAGATAAACTCATCTCCCGGGCAGCCATCAAACAGCACGCTCATTCCTCTTGTGGTGGGCAGGACATATGACTTTTGCATTCTGCTTCTCATCGTTTCCATTGGGACGCTACAGATTGCGAAGCCTAAAAGGAAGCGCAGATGAGCCAAAAGCATTTTTAGTCTGAAGACAACTGGTACAAAATGAACTTCGTTAACTGCACGTTATGAGGAAGTTGGGCAAATTCAGTCTTTGACCATCTTCAGCAAACACAGCGTAAGCCTTCCTGTTGGAAAGCTTCTCCATAGTAACTGCACCAGCAACGAGCATTGAGTCCCTGTCAAAAATACCCTCAACATAAAAACAGAGTACAAAAGGCTCTCAAAAGCTGAGGATGCTGTGACCCAAAAAGAAAAGGAGGAGTTTCCACTGAACACCACAACTTCACTGCTACTGATCTATTTTTCTGGTAGGGGAATAGAGCCAGAAATACACTTATATAAAAAATGACTGAACACCTATTTAACACATGCTGAATAACGTTATCATCACAAGTAGTAAACTGGTGATGGTCCTTCTTCAACAAGAGTTAGGATCAACGCATGATTGATTTTTCCAGTGGTGTATTCAAGAAATTGCCCCCTTATTTGAACAGCAAGGTAGGCAGCAGTTTGGAAGGTCTAAGGGAAATTGCACAGCAGCTCAAAAATGTAACACGAAAGGATTGTGTTTAGTAAAGAAAAACAACCACTGCTTACTTAAACCAAGGGACAAACATAACCAAAGGAAAACGTGGCTTTGTATTATTCTTTTACTATACACACAACTAGCAATTGAACAATGTGATGCAAAAGAATTTAGTGGTAAGCTCGGATTTAAATTCCTAAGTACCATTCTACAATGCAGGTGGCGACAGAAAAGACCAATGTCACAAGGGCTGATAAATCCAGATCCTTCACGCGGAGCTGACCTAGTAAATAGCATAAGAAAAGAAAACCATGTTCGCATAGCACGTTGTCTTCCTCCTAAAGAGTAAAGCTGCAAAAAGGAGAACTTTGAGCATTTTCTGACCAAGTTCCTATCCAAGAAAAAGAAAGCAAAAGAAAACCCGTAACATTTCATCTGCTATCCTATTAAATCTTCCCTATATTTCAGCACGGCCAGAATTTTACCTCAGAAACACCCACGGGCTAAAGAAACTAAAGAACATTTGATCTTTTCCTATGGTTAGCCTTAGTGAGCTTTATATTCCAATTTGTAAATGCGCAGTTGCAAACACTCTCAGCTGCCCCTCAGCCTTACCATCAGGGCTCAGAGCACTGTCCATCCCTGAAGATATTCATAACTCTGCTACGCTTTAAACATTGATCTGAATTTTTTCATGCTGAGTCATGCTGCCTTAAGTCTTAATTGTGGAAGTATTTTAATTTCAGCCAGCTGGTTCGCGAAGGAGGACAAAGAAAAATAACTCCCTTGGCTCTTGTTGAGAAGAAAGACTTTTCACAGAAAAGCTTTCAAAGGCTGGTGCTTCCAAGAAGGGGTCTGGGGGTAGTTTTTGGATAAGGAAAACCCCTTTCGTAATCCTCAGGATAATTTCTGAATTTGGCTAACACATCTTTGAAAAGATGCAGGTTGCTCATATTCTTTAAAATGTGAGCAAGAGCCTCACAGTTGTGGTCTCAAGAGGGCCCGGTGTGACGGAGCATCCCTTCCAGGAGGAAGTGCCAGTGGAGGCGCAGGCACCACCACCGAGGGCAAAGCGGCCACGGAAAGCAAGCAGAAATCCCAACTGCGGCTTCCTCCTGCAGTCCTCAGAACAAACGCTCCTCAGGGCATGTAGTTTTGCAAATGTACAGTGAGGCTCATCAAAGAAAGAAGGGGGGAAAAGAGGAGAGGAGGAGTGTTTCTGACACTGGAGTCCCAAATCCTGGTTGAACAATAATCCCGGATTTGTTAAGCGTGGGAAGGGAGCCATTCACTTTATCAGGGTGCTACACTTTAGTGAGTGTCTATCAAGAGTGATCACGTTGTGCTTTGCAGTTTTTCTTAGGGTTCACAGCACACGAGAAACACTCCATACGTGCCAATCAGCCAACTACTGCAACAGTAGAGGCACAGGCAGCGGCTCCTCGTACAGAGGACTAGGGAAGGACAGCAAGGAGAGAGCAGTGAGCTCACCCATTGCCAACACTCCTCTGCCTCTCTTGAATTAAGACTTGATGGGTATGAAAAGCAAGCTACTATCACGTTCCCTGTAACAAGAACACAAACTAGTAGTATGAAGGTAAACAACACAACAAATGCAATAGGAGCTAGAACAGTGCCATAAAGCTGACAGTGTGAAAGCCACGTGGTTTCTTTTTTAATATTCTGTATATCATGCCCATCTTCACCACAAACACGAAGCCAAGAAGGCGACATTCCCATTACGACAGCTTACTACGTCAGCACAGGTAAACATTAACGCCTTCAGGAAACGCTTAAAGAGAAATATTCAGAAATGAAAGTGAAAAAATTGAACATTTAACACTGAAAAAGAATCAGTTTAAGCATAGGGTGTATCATAATGTAAAGAGGACAAGGAATAATAAAGAAAACTCGATGAATGAAATTCTCTGAAAGATAATTAAGATGGTATTAAATTAGGTGTCTCCTGAAAAATCAGGCATTTTCATCCAAACTGTCTGGGGATACTATAAATTCCTTCCATTTATTGTAAAATTAAGATTTTTAAAAATCTGTATTTTTTCCCAAGCTCATTAAACACAGTCTTGAAACAACTCTTCGAACTTCAGAGAAGAATTCTACATTAAAAAAAAAAAATCCTGCAATTCTTTTCTTACTTTCCAAGTAATTTTTCTACTGATTTCAGGTAAAAACTAATTGCAAACACTAGAAAAAAAGCCAAGAGAGCAACATGATGCAGAATGAAATAATGCACAAAATAATTAAACTGCATACAACTGTCCAAACATCCAATCATCCAAAACATGAGAAATTTTCTCCTATCAAGTAGCTACAAAATAAGATTGTTGTGAATTTCCCTGATCTTTTCTGGCTCTATGAAATTTGAAATAATTATCCTAAACTTCAAAATCGCTCGTGTTTGTGAGACCACTTTCACTTTCCTGATGGCAGTCATGTGGTCATCGTTCCTTCGAGTTGTTTTTCGTTTCTAAACATATGCTTTGATCCTCTTGGTCTTGCTGGTAGCGCAGCCGCCTCACACGCACAGTCGCTCTTTGAAGCCTCCCGGCAGTGCCAAGAAAGAAGCAGGCTGTAGCAGTAGGCTCCGTAGTCTCTGGTTATGTAACAGATTACATCATGATCAACAAAACTGGATGACTCCAGCAGGGAACAGAAAGGAAGAATTCGAGAGCAAGTTTTGCTTTACGTTGTTGAGTGAAGGATTGCTGTTTGGTCAGCTTGAAAGGAGGCACACATCACCTGGAAGTAAGAGCTGCTCGTATCGGAGATTGTTCTTCAGTCCTATAATAAATACTACTGTCACATTTATCATTCAGTTCTGTTTCTTCCTTTAAAGTTTTCCCATTCGCTGTGTAACAGGAAAGAAATATTTGTCTTAAAACAATGCCAGCAATTTACGAAGTCTGCTTTGCCTACATAAGAACCAAGGGGGTTTCTTTCCCCACAGATGAATGACCGTGTGTCAACAGGACGCAGGAGAACGGTCTGGATTCCCCCTTACCTGCAGAGAGAATCTGTGCATCTTACCCATGATATATTCACTTGCCTGTAGTCTGTTCTGGTAGGTATCATACACATGACACATTGCTCTCTTCTTAAGTCATTCCAACAATTTTTGCAGCATAAATGGTGCAGAGTGACTTTTAAAAAATGTTTTAGTTTACTAAAAGATGAAGTTCCTACTAACTGGTCATGGAGTGAAGGTGTGGATTTTGAGTCTTCATACACGACAAAAGAAACATATACATTAATTTCTTAAGGGAATATCTTGCATAGCTCCATCATTTGTATACAAATTCAAATTATCATTAGATTGTGAGTAGCTTAAATAAAATCTAAAAAACAAAAGCTCCATGCTTTGCAGTTTATCTGCAAGAAACATTTTCCACATGAGATCTTTATTATTTTCTTCATATCTTTTATGTATGTGTGTATATATATATATATATATATATATATGGAAACTGCTGAGAGGAATAGGTAAGGAATTATGAGCATAATAATGAGTTCTTACAACTCATCGTCATCCGACACTAAAGAATCAGAGATCTGCATCTCACAGTCTCTCTTATGCAATCATAATATTTTATTGTATGATGTGGCTCTTTAGAAGCACAATTCTAAATAAAATCAGCTGTTTAGCTGGACTGGCTTCATCTCTGTCTTTCTTGAACAGTCAGTAATGATTAGAAACCACACACAAAAAATTAAATGGCTTTTCCCTCAAATCATGCCAGAAGAAAAATCACTGATGAGTCAAGTTAGTCTGTATGTGGGACAAAGAGTATGATTCATGCGTTATTGCTTCAGGTTTAATTCCTGAGAGAGAAAAAGCTCCATCAATAATATAAGATAGAAACTTAAACTCTCATCTTAATTACAAAACATCAAATACAACATAAATTAACGACATCTTTTCCGTCCTGAATAGCCCTGATACGTATGCTCATAACAACGGCTTAAAAGCACCACCAGTAACCTTCAGCAACTCCTGCAGGCAGTGAGACCTTGCAGAGGACAGTTAGCATGCCACGCCACCTTCCTAGGCTGTATTCAACACAGCTGCAAACTCTCATGTCAACTGCGGGGCGCAAAGGCAGAGAGACCATTCTGGCTGAAATTACAACGAAAGGCTCGAAAGGCACAACTCAGGCACTGCCAGTACCCCCGATAACACAAATTTCTAAAATCAGCTGAGATTTAGTAAAGCTACTAAATTGCTCTTGTTGTTTCCCCCCTCCCCACTCCTCTCCCAAATGTACTGTTTAGGTAAATTAGACTGCAGCACTAAAAACAATCTCGGCGCAATGACAACGGCAGAGGAACCAATGTCTGCGCGACAGAGACCACCTCTGCTCCTTTCAGACAACAGCTCAGATACTCAGCACCTTGTCAAAAATCACCTCTGTGCCTGAGCTTTTATAGCAAATCAGGTTTTTGAGTGCACTCTCCCTCCCCTGCTCTTCAAATTTACATTTCTTTTCTTCCGACTCACATCCAAAAAGAGAGGCTATGTGAAGCAATTCCAATTCAAACCCAAAGGATATTTATCATAAGATTGTTTTTAATATTTATAGTAGAATACAGAAGTCGAAACATATAAAGAAACAAAATATATATAGATAGGTCCAGAGGCTTTTTTTTTCCATTAGGGAGCTAAAAAAATAATAAAAGCATCTAAAACTCCTTCACAACCCTGTATGACCTTGCTGTTCAGTTGTATCCTTCAAGTTGACCACTGAAAGAAATGTACAGTAATGCTCTTTTTACCCACATCCCATCACAGACCAAATGACAATTCTGACACTGGAAAAGGATTGGCAAAGTATTTCATGTAACTGTCTTACAAAAAAATAAAGAATTAAAAAAAAATAGCCACGCTTCTCTCAATACTTCGCAATTTAATCATACCTCACACTTGCACCACAGAAAACATGCAACAAGATTAAAATTCTAAAATTTAGCTGGATTTAAAATGAATGCTGCTTCAATGAAAGATCATCAACTGCTCCTGTAGGTGCAACCTGAAGGCAGGAAAAGTGAGCACGACCTTGGGTTCTTCCTTCATATTTGGCGGTATTTCTTCTTTAGCAGTTTAAAATCATCAGAACCGTAAGTACTAACATGGACACTCCTGAATACACACACATGCTTTCAGGAAGGATGATGAAAATTACTCAAACGTGTGTCTTTTGTTTTATGTGCTCATCTACATTCCTCTCAGGAGCAATATATTACCCGTGTCACTGCTATGAACAAGTAAGTGACATCCCAAGAATGGCCATTTATTAATAAATACTTCACTCGTTCTGTGAAATTAATCTTCGCATGCACCCAAGAGGCAGGAAATTATTAGCCAGTATTTCCCATGTGGAAGCTGAAGTCACGTTATAGACTGTCCTAGTCCTTGCGGTGATTCAGGTGTCAAAGCTGTAAGTAACAGACCGTAAGAAACCCTGCCCCCTCTGTTCACCCGGTTGTTGAAATTTGCCTGTCTGGTAAGAAGGAAACCATCGGGATGATGTCGTCTTGTCATAACTGAAATGGAAAGCCAGCATTTATTAAAAGCTGTTAGAGGCTTAAAAATAATTACTACTAAAAAGGCAAACACAAAAACACGATTTATCAACTGGTTTCCATCTTCCAGGGATGTACGGGTGATAACTATTAGGGAGCTGCTCCGATTACACAGGCCTTCGTTTGGAACAAACATCTTTCATACAGGACTGGAGAGCGTTTTCTCTTCCTAAGTGTATTGACTTCTCATTCCCTGGCTCCAGGTTCTCGGATACCCCCTATGTCTCAAGGTGAACCGAATGCTAAGAGGGGATATTACTGCTGCTCCCAAACCAAGCAAGATAAACACTCAGAGTTCAAGAGAGAGATGCTTTGCTGCACAACACAAACCTCTTGTGGTACTCACGAACTGCAGATGCATTGCAAAGGTATAAATCCATCCATATGTTAAAGTGCTTATTTCCATCGCAGCTGAATTAGCACAGTGACTAGGTCACGGACTCAGAGAGCTCCCCTTGAAACTACTAGAAATTATATGGATAAATCCCTTAAAACAAGCTTTCGCAACTCAACCCGTGAGTTAAAAAAAATAGGCCGCAAATTTTGCAAGACTTCAAGGGCTCTTGATTCTCACTGACCCAGAAAATATATATATATATTTGTATATATATACACACACACATATATATACATACACACACACACCTTCCATGTGCATAGCAAAGTATTTCTGCTACCACCCAAAGTCGAGGAAGCAAGAACTTGAGAAATAGCAAAGTTCTAATGAATTTTTAAAAATTGTTTAGGAGCTCTGCACATAGATTCGAGCGAGTTCAAGGTTTTGTGCAGGCTTCTTCGATCTCAGCTGTAAACCCTTTGCTTGTGCTGGACATACTGATGAGGAAATCCTCTGAGCATGCATCGTTAGCAGCCCACTGCAGGAATGTCTTTAGGAATGTTCCAGAAAACCTTCTATCTGAGTAGTTCTTTCCTTTTCTCAAGTTTCTTAAGATTAAAAGAAATGAATGGGATAAGTTTTGGTGAGCACGGGCAATGCAACTCTTCTGTATTATGGCAGCCAAGAACACCCTTTTCTTCGCTTCTCAGTTGACCGAAGACTGACCAGCTGAGCTTCTGCTGGTACCACTTTCTTCTGAAGGGTAACAAGTGTTTCCACTGTCCCTCTAAAACAAGCAGGAGACACCTTGCACCTCCACGCGTGCTAGAAGCCCATATACCACAGCAGAGACACACACACACACAACAATGCTCATTTCCACCTTGAAGACAAGCTGAGCAGTCAGTTCAGTCTTCACAAAGTCTGAAAAGAGCTACCACACCGTATTCTTCCGTAAGAGCTGAGCCCATAAAATTGCTATTAAAAGTAAAGGAGTAGGGGCTGCAATAGCAATAGAATCAGACAAGCAAATGACAGTCCAAAAACATACTTGCAACAACAAATTCATTTCATTGTCTTCTACATATGCAAATAAAGCAACAAGTGACATTTGCCTCAAAAAAAATTATCTACATATACACACACACACACACACTTTGCGTAAGCCTGGAAGCAAGATTAAACAGAAAATCCATGATGGACCCTTCTTCTTCAAATGACCTTTCAGTCCTCACCTTGTTTTGTGGGGAGTTTCACTGAGCTCAACAGGAATTTTTCCTCTGCACTTTGTGCACAGGTGTCTACAAGATCAAGACTCAGTTATGGACCCATTATTTAACTTGTGTCCAAGACTCACTCCAATGCCAAACACGAGAAAGCGGTGTTTAATACAGTATTACATGGTTTCAAAATGAATCAAATGCATAATCAATTTTCAGCAATGAAATTTTGCACTTAACTGGATTTCCAAGGTCACTGAAGTTCAGCTCTAGCCCTTCAGCTGATCATCTGAACAACTCACTGCCTCTCTGTAAGTCAGTAGTGAGGGCCAGGTAACCCAAAATCTGTATCAGAGAGCTGAAGAGCTAAATGCTTCTTACAGAAGTAAATACTTCCAGAATAAAAAACGTTCATATTTTGTCAATTATAATACAAATAAGCAAAATAACATGGGAAGTTTATGCTTTTCTGTTCCAAATATAGTAGTTTTCCACAAAGGGAGAAGTTTGCTCATATGTGAGAAAGGGGAATGAGAGCGGAGGTACCTCCCACCTAGTGGTACCCAAACACAATGGGATCTAACAAATCATATCTCCAAAAACAGATGTTCTTGAATTTCGCACTCCTTCCTCACTCACAGTAGGCAAAACCATTATTAGGTTCTAATAAGAAAAAAAAAAAAACTGTTTCATGCTTAGGAGTGTATACAACATTTTAAAAGGGTTTAGCATAAAGGCTTTGTCACTGGCTTCTGCATTCTTGTTTCAATAAGCAACTTCTTAAACTTTTCCATAATACTTCTTGTTACGTAAATACAGATTTTCTCTTCTGTCTTATATCATTTTCCGTAGAGGAGCATTTGATAGGATCTTCTCCAAAAGCAAGCCAACAAAAACATATAAAATTTGGAAGATGCAATGCCTCAGTGATGCTTTATTATATTTTCTCCTATGAATACGTCCTGAAATGTGGGCAATCCACTACAGGAAAGCAAACAACCTCTAACAACAAGAGCTTAGTCTTTGCAAAAACCTCCTCGAGGGTCCCCAGAGAACAGGACAATCTTACCGCTCCGTGGAACAGGCTCCAAACCACTGTAGCAAGTGCAAGCTAGATGGGAAGAGTTAAATAAAGCAGCTAAAATTCAGCAGCATTGCGGGCTATTCCAGTCTACGGTTACTATAACCTACACTGGGTGTCCTCTGCATAAGCACCAGTGTGACTTTGTGGACTGCTGAGACTCAGTCTGTTGCAACTGGCATAAGTTGCCACAGGCGAGTAATCACAAGAAACTGACCTTGGCAAAAGCACATTTTACACTTCAGTGCTGTTCAACTGTGTTAAACTAAAGAGAGAGCAAGTGAGCACGAGGGAAGGCGGGAGGGAGAAGGAACAAAGGGGGACAGACAGAAAGCATAAAAGTGATCGCAGCCATTTTCAGCTTTACCTGCAGATCCGACGGAGGTACGCCGGCCGCCTCCCGCGCACAGCCCTACTGCTCGTGCAGACCTGCGGGGTATCGCTTCTAAACCAGGGCTTCAAAGGGAAACGGGGGGGTGAGGGGTAGAATTAATCGCTAAATAAGGAATTAATACGTAAAAAAAACCTCACCACCTCACAACAAGGAAAAATCAAAGTAAAGAAGGCAATTACAACTTTACCCTTTCCTACTACCAGATTATGGACTGAATGAGGATTTATGTTCCTTCTCCCTGTTTGGCAACACCGCTTTTGGAATACAGACTAACGGTATTCCTCAAGGTGTGCAAGACATTTCAGTCCTGATTTTCAAGTTTCAGTGTGACCTTGACTTCAGAGGCTCTCAACAGCCCGGCAGCAATTAGCAGGAACTAGCACGGCAGAATTCCCCCTGCTGTACATGAAGTTGTGTCCTGTCCTCACCACCTTCTAAATTTCCTTTGGTTTGGCTCAGTCATGTATTTTTCTTTGCTTCTGCATTCAACTCTTTGGTATTGATTACCACATCTCCGAAGAAACAGGACCTGGCGGAGCAAAGTGGCGCAGGACCCTAGGATTAGCACTAACCCACATCCTGATCAAACTTCACAGCAAGCTTAACACAAAGATCCAACCTGGCAAGTATTCTGGGCTTCCAGGACGTTCGGCCCCTGGAGCAAAGCACACAGAAGCTTTGTAGGAGTTACAAAAGAGCCCAATCACTCTCCACTTAGGAAGTGCACAAGGTACACAAGTCTAGACAAAATAAAGTAAGACTGCATGCATTACGTATCTCAGTTGCCTTACCACTCTCAGATCAATGACCTAAGGTCCTCTAAGAATAAAACCCACCTACTACATGCCAGTTCCCTTCCAGATCCTGAAGGCTGCTCCTCTCCTGTGTACATGGTTTCTCCACTCCTCAGCTGGTCCCCTAATTAACTCAAAACCCCTGCCACAAAATCCAGACGTTGCTCCTCTCACACATCCAAACCTTTTACATCTCTGTGCGTCTCCATTCCCCTATTCCAACTCCACTTCTCTCCACTTCAGTCCTTTAAATGTCATTACTCTTAGTAGGCTGAAGAAAAGTGGCTTTTTTTTTGGACATGGCCATGTTATTACCTTAAACCATGCCCGTCCGAGTGAGAGCCATCGTGGTTTAATGTCCTCCACTGTCACTGGCCGGGGAGATACAAGACTCAGCCCTGACAGCAGATGGCTGATTCACACACACTGGCATTCAGCAATTCAACAACGACATGATCGCACTTAGTCTATGAATTATATAAACAGCAATCCCGTGAAGCATAACTTAAAATTTCAAGGGACTCAAGTACTTCCAAGCCTGAACTTCAGATCTGGGTCAAAAAGGTGTCAGCTGTGGGTCTGCAGAATTTTAATCATCTCACCAGATTGTAGCTCTCTTTCTCACAAATAAATGATGTTTGGAAGGCCCACAGGCATGCTTTGTGACAACAAGCCAGGACTCTGCCTTAGGGGGCAGGATGGGCTACCAAACCACTCGCTTCTTCTATGTGGTATGTAAAAAAATTTTGCAGCGTCTAGGCTGGGAGCAAACGGATGTCTGTTTTATTTTGCTGACAGTGCACTTGGACACAGAATTTAATTAATCAAATTTGTACTGGCTTAGACCTGTAATAATTGGCTATAGAAGCTGAAAAAATAAATCAGAAAGACTGCACTAGTTCTGCAGCAACTACATTATGCTTTCAGGTTCAGCTATGGTATGGTCACCATCGCTCACAACGGAGCACAGCAAAATAAAGAGCGACAAGAAAATAAGTATCTGAAAGGTGCTCAGGGAGAACGTCCATGTTTACTAGCCCCAAAGCAAGCATATCATCGTATTACACAAGAGCACCCTCAGCTGAAAGCAGGAATGTAATGTCTTTTACGTATTCAATCCATAACCTAAACAGGTTATTGAATTATGCTCTCTCTCTGTAACTGCCTCTCACGCTCTGACACCGCACCACGTTTCTGCAGTATTTGTCATTCAACGCCAAATGAGCCATCTGACTTAACTCAGCAACTAGGATCTCATTTTCAAGTCATTTTTCTCAGTAGGTTAAACAGTAATATTAAGTGAGTCTTCCACATCCTGGCAAATCATTAGCAATATACTGGCTGCTCCAAGCATATAACCACTCTCCTCCTTCCTTCTTCGTCATTTCACCTGAGAGATTTCCTTGAAACCAATATATTTCCACAAAAATTTCCAGAGCTAATAAATCAAAATATGCCAGTATCTAAAAATTACTAGTGACATTCAGCTACGGTTATGCATATGAATACCTATCTATCTATACACACACATCAAAAAATGCCTAAACACACAATTGCAATGAAATATGTATCAAAAAGATCACATTATGGTAGGGCTGAAATGTTACCGGCATGAGATTAATTTGACTAAAGAATTCCCCTACTAACAAAAGAATAGTTTGTTTGAATTATATTTTTCTTTCTGAAACACTTTGAGAGAGGTAAGTCTTGTCTAGTTTGAACTCACCCAATACAACATAGTGATATCCTTGGAGTTCAGGGAGTCAGGAGATTCTTCCTGTTCCTTCTGGTTATGAATATAGGGCGTGATCTACCAGAAAAATAAAAGAAAATAAAGTGAAAAAGACGCTTGGCAGACAATCCTTCATGTTCTCACTGGGTCAGTATTTTCAAGATCCTTACAAAACACTGTGCTGCTTCCCCAAGATCAGTCACTACTGGAATTCCAGAAAGGTTTCACATCAGGTTGTGTTCTTTCTTAGGTATCTCAGTAACCCACACGAGCAATTCGTTTTTCCATCTGCGATACTCTGGGGCTCTCCTCACCATCTTAAGCACAAGATATTACAGTGAGAGGCCTGATGCTCTTATTTTAAAACTGTAACATACAGATTGCATTTTCTGCTATAAATTTAAATGTAGTGTCAGGCAATTTGTAACTTTTTATTTGAACTTACATTTAAGATTACTAAACTAAAATGAAGGTTCCTGTGCTCTCAAATGCTTTTAATACACTTCACAAAACCAGTATCAACCCCTGAAATTTAAGTAAAACCATTAAAAACATAAAATACCCTTTCTTCCATTAGATAGCTCACTTAATCAACAGCCATTCGTGCATAGGTTAAGCGCTCCACAACTTTGCTGAATAAAGATGTTTTAGCCTAAAAACAGCTGCGGAAAGTTCAGCAAACTTCATTTTCTGCAGTCTTCCGCTAACTCTGGGATTTCCACTTTCTAGGTGACTTCGCTTTTTTCTGATAGCACGCTGAACATGTAACTTTGCAGATATTTACAGTGTGTAATGTCACCACAACCCTTCTAGTTCTTTCAGTAATAACAAGCAAATTCGCGAAAGCTTTGTGATTTCACAGGCGTGTGTGGGCCTCTCTCTCGGTACCCAGGCCGCCTTGCCAATATGTAGGATTAAACTTTTTCCAAGGTTGAATAAGCCACCATCTGTCTATCTTGTGTGGTGCTGCGCGCCATCCGGGAGACTTGTCCCTTAGAGCATGTTGCTACCATATGTCACTCCTGAGTGATCAGCTATGCCAAGACATTAGGGAAAAAATGACTGAGTCTAGCTGGAAAACCCGCTCAGAATTCCAGAGGAGGTTTGCCAAGGCTGTATTTGCACATAACTCTGCATCCACCATTTTCTGCATATCTTGTACGTAACAATGAATAAACTTTACCTGAACTGACAGAATTATTTGGATGATGTAACTGCCCTCAGTTGCCTAGAACTCATACCTGAGTCTTTTACCTTATTAAAAAGTCCATGACGTGTTTTCAAGGAAAATACACGGAACTGCTACAGATGAATTGTGATTTTTACCATAACAAAGGTAAGCAGAAAGGGAGGAAAATGGACACAAACCATATATTTCAAAAAAGACCCTGCTTGGTATTTTAAAGCCACAAGTTAGCAACTTCTTTCAAAATAATCAACTAAAAATACCTAAGGCAATTCCTAAGAAATAACTCTATCCAAAGAGCTTGCCTGCATGCAAAGTAATCAGCTAAACTAAATCTTATAGCAGCGATATATCATAGTTCATGCAATTAGAAGTGGTCTAATAAAAATATGATTCTATCCCATTTCAGATTTAAAGAACCATTTTATGTTCCAATTCCTCAATTATTAAATTAAAGATCACGCCAGCATTGTTCTGATGGCCAGCTCAAGGCTGCTCATTTACATAACTGACTTTCAAGGGCACTTCATTATGCAGCAATTAATATCAACGAATAATCCACCAGATCTTCGAGTCGAGCGTTAAGGGAGATGTTCTTAAAAACACTGAAAGAAGAGAGAAATCAGTAAATAGTAATTACAATCTCCCTGAGTAAAGTCAGCATAGGAAAGAAAATCTATTCCTAATGACAACAGTAAGAGTATTAAATATCAGTAGACAAGGTATAGGAATTATTACATTTAGTGAAAAAGGTGAGATGAGGGGCAATACCAAAATCCAAGACAGGATGCTCATGGAGGTACGAGGGTCCTTTGCCTGTGTGTTTTGCATTCAGCTTGGACGATCATTGACATAAGGGAAAGATGTGAAACATAAATTCACTACAGCCCCTTGGGATTTGTGGGATGACAAAGGGCAACAAAAAGCAGAGGAAGTTCATGCTACATGAAGAAAATAAATGAAAAGAGATGATTATTAAAGGAAATTGAGATAAATTATCACCTCTGAAGGGATTAGTTTTTTTTTTTTTTTTTTTTTTTTTTAATTTAAACAGTCTTTCTATGCAGAAAAAGTGCAACTTGAAAACATGAGGGTATTTCAACCCGATGACAAGAAACAAGCTATAAAGAAACGAAAGCCTCATGCTGCAATGCTGACTTGAAGACTGGAAAGAACAGAGGAAAAGAAATGTACATCGGTTACACAGGAACGGATCGCTCGCCCACATAACACACTGCACAACTCTGAAGCCAAGGTATCTTCGGAAGGGTTCAGCTCCACCCTGGCCCTGAGGTGTCCCCACTGCTCAGCCAGAAGACACCGAAAATGCTGGTTCTGCAACACCTGCTCCGTGCTGACCCTTCCCTCGCAGTGTGAGCCATTAGATGAAGGTGCATCTGCTCTGCCTGGCACAGAATCACAGAATATCCTGAGTTGGAAGGGACCCATAAGGATCATTGAGTCCAGCTCCTGGCACCACGCAGGTCTACCCAAAAATTCAGACCATGTGACTGTGTGACCACACACAGTCCAAACACTTCTTAAAGTCCAACAGGCTTGGTGCAGTGACTGCTTCCCTGGGGAGCCTGTTCCAGTGTGTGACCACCCTCTCGGTGAAGAACCTCTTCCTGATGTCCAGCCTGAAGCTCCCCTGTCACAGCTTGACCCCATTCCCTCAGGTCCTGTGACTGGTCTGTAAAGAGACCAGATCGGCGCCTGCCCCTCCGCTCCCCCTCGTGAGGTAGCCGTAAGCCATGATGATGATCCTCCTGGTTCTTCCCACCTACTGTGGGTCCATCTTCCCGTTGGCATGAAATGGAGACACACAAAAGTTACGAGTAACCTAGAGAGTACTGCAAATGGGAAAAAGAGGAAGGGAGGGACATTTGTCAGAAGTTGCCAATTTGGATTGTTATTTTTTTGTACTCGGGACGAGCACTTGCACTATGAAGCAGGCGAAGAGCTTCCTCGCAGAAGCAGCAGCCCCGCAGCTTCTGCACCATCATCGGCTGCCAGAAGCACAGTAGAGCTGATAGTTTGTCCCGCAACAGTTGTTAAGAAGATCCTCACGCACCTGCGAGAAAAATCTACGAAGTAAACAATATAAAGGGAGAAAACACTGAAAGGGGAAGAAAGATGGATTTTGTTCTTTCCATTCATGCTCAGCTGAGGACGCTCAATTGTTTCTCCCACAGCAGTGCAGACTCACAGTCAGGAATCCTACGAAAAACAACACTTCTGAATTTGATTTAATCAGGATGAGTCCCTCAGAAGTGCTACAGGCAGCATTCCTTCGTGTTCCGCCTGAAGCACGCGGCGAGCTTCACCACTTGCTGTTCTCACCAACTTTTTAGGAAACTTTCCTGTGTTCCTGGAATTCATGAGCTCGGGACTCAAACAATCACATTGAAAAGCATTCCTTCATGAACAAGATCACTCCGTGGCACAACGAAACAACTCTATTACATAAATGCAAAACTTAACCGAAACATCTGCTGCTGAATGTAAGAGCAGGACAAGTAGAAGGCAGCTACAGCGAAGTCTCTTTCCACAGGAAACCTCATTTAGAGGGGAAGACTGCGGAGAAAGTGTTTACAGACAACAAAGGCTCTCTGAGAACAAGGCCAAGCCGTAAGAGTTGCTATATTCTCTGAGCCACCCATCGGCAGGATATTTCCAATTTTCCCACATTCATTCATCAAAGTTCATTCTCCAGTGGAGGTTTTGGGCACTAATTGGCAAGGGGGTTGGTTGATTTTTGGTTTTTGTTGTTTTTTTTTTTTCCGCTGACCAAGACGTAAAGGAGAAAACAGAGTGTGGTGGGAAGCTATCACATGTCACTAAAAACCCCAGAGGAGCCAGCCCTCTAATAAAAAGTCAACTCTGCAAGCACAACGGTACAACATAAAAAGAGCTTGCTGCTCAAAACACTAATGCTATATTAAAACAAAATGCAGTCCCTTTTCTCATCAGTAATCAGCATTCATAAATCAGCTCCAACAAAAAAAACCACTCCCTACCTGTGGTGTAAAAGTAACCTGTGGTTTATTAAGTTACCTTTGTTAGGGGTGCAAAAATAGGCATTGGGGTGGGGGAAAAAAAAATAGGTTGCTGTTTCCAAGCAAAGAGATAAAGCGATTTCCCTCTATATATTCGTTCCTCTTCTTCACGTCCCGCCTCCTCCACGCTGAACCCAAGAAAATCTGCCATTGCTTTAGGTCAAGGGAAAAACAGGCCCAGCTGCCGTAAGCCAAACAACGTACAGGTTTGCTATCTCCCCTGCTGTTTTGGCTCGAGCTCTTCAGACTGGAAAATTCAGAAGCACGATCTCCCAAGCTCTGTAAATGCCAGAACCATCTAAGAGGAAAATAGGACAAGGCCACCCCCAGGCAAGTTTGTACTAAAATCTGCTGGCTGCAAGGCAAAAATACAGTAAACATCACATAGGGACAGACTGCTCCTTGGAAAATATTCCACACGAACAATACAGCTTCCAAAGAAAGGTTGCACTGAAGTGACTTCTGGAGGGGGGAATAAAAAAAAAAAGCAGTGTTTTAAGATCTTTGTGGGGAGTTCGCAAGCTAATGGCACACTCAACAAATCGTGTGGCAGGCAATATGCTTTTGACATTAATCCAAAGAAGAGATGTAAAAGCGAGATTGAACGTTCCCTACAACGCGCTAACAACTGCGGTGTCCTAGAATAGTCCTGCAGTTCGCTCAGGAAACATCTTTTTTGTCTGACAATTGATTCCGTGGAACGAAACAAGTAATAACAAGCAATTAAACCATCAATATTTCCCTGTCTTCTCGGGGACAAAACTTTAAGTTACATTTTTGCAGTCCTCGAGATACGATCTCTGCAGCTGATTGCTGTATGTTTTAATGTGCTCTGTATTGACTCAACCTAGAAAAACAAGCCAAAAACACAAGTCGAAACATCCTTTTTCCTGTGTAGCTCCAAGTCGCAGTAGCAAGAAGCTAAACAGCATGCTCTCCTCCAGATGGCTGAAATAAAAAGAACACTCTTTCTGATTAATTAGGAAACAAATGAATCCGCTGTTAGCACAACAAGTTACCATCAGGAAACCTGGGCTCCCACTAAACTTCGGTATTCGTGCTTGCTCTGCAGCTGTGTTCGGGGCCTTCCCAAGATCTGTCTCTCGTTTCAGAAGCAAAACATCACACAAATCCATCCAAGTACCACACCAAATACCGCGCAACTGAAAAAGGCATTGGCCCCTTTCACAGACGTGAGGGAGAAGTTTCCTAAAAGAGAAAATGTCAGTCGGAATAAAAATGACCGGAGGCCTTGCAGAGCTGTGAGAAACCACCACTGGCGGAGTCTCTGTGTAAACACTCGTTCAGGGCTCAACGAGCAACGAAGGCTGGTGCGTGCGCACTCCAGCCCTCCAGCTGGTCCGGGAAACCAAAATCCCCAGACTGGAGACAGCACAAGGAGCAAGGATGTGAGGGGCCGAGCAACAGAGGCCAGCCCACGGTTCCCTGGCGAGGCGCAAAGTGTACAGGGCAGGCACAAAACACAGGCACATGCAACGTGTTGCAATAGGTGTGGGTACTGCTGCAGGTCTCCCGAGGAAGGAGGGGACTGAGCTCACCCAGCTCCGGGAGGTGAGGGGAGTTGCACCGACAAGTTTCCAACGTCCTCATCGCTCCTCTGCTTTCAGGGGAAGACACTCGTGGTTTCACCGACACACAGCTTGAGCTCCCAAACGGGGAACGGCGTGTTCAAGAGGAACATGCCAAGTTGCCAAGATGATGATACCAAGGCAGCAAGCTCCCAGCTTTCTAGGCATGAACAACTGCTTTTAGGCCTCAAACTTGGGACCCGGTATTTCAGCAGCAGTGGTTAAAGGAGGACCGCTTGAGAAGAAGCCAGCAACTCACTGAGAAGGAAGCAGCCATGCTTGGGGATAAGATGCCGCTTCACCACTGCCTTGAATGAACAGCAGCATGCCTTAAGAGAGGATAAATATAAATATAAAAAGCCCTTACAAGTTAGAGTACTCCTGCTACGCGTACAACCAAAGTTATCAAGCACGCTGAGAGAATTAATTTTTAGGAGCAAAGGGAATGATAGAGACATTTACTGGAAACTAAATCCACAAGTAATTTTTGAAATCCAGGTACCTCTGAATCCTCTGAAGTAATTGAGGAAGCTGGGAGACTAACTAAGAAAAAATAAAAATCCTTCTTCACACGTGAAAAGCTATAATATTATACACAGTTATAATTTGTATTAATTCAGCCAAGCAAGCTAATCTCACTTTTCCTTATAGGCCTGTAATAGATGCCTACTGCAGGAACTAAAAGCCAACACAAAGCTGCAGTAGTCCATGAGAACAATAACGTTCCAAAGTGCACCTGTCCACTACATCAATTACAGAAAAAAATGGACTTTTTAAAGCATGTAGAGCCAGAAGTGGACGTAAACTTTCAAATACAATGTTCTTTGGTACTTTGTTTCACGAAGATCCACCTCTTTCTTTCCTTATACTCCTTTTTCGTATCTCCTAGGACTTGTGTTGGCAGAGACACTGAACAATCACACCTATCCACTCTCCCTTTCACTGATAATATTGCATACCTCAAGCACACACTCCAAAATCACTTCTTTCCAGGATAAAGAGAGACAGTTCACTCTGTACCTCTTACAACTGCTTTCTCTATTTTTTTTTCCAGCCTAGTGTATCGTTGCTGGCTGAGATGACAGAAACTTCACGTACTACTCAAGATGCTGGTAAGCCATGAATTCACACATCAGCAACAAGGATGATGTCTTGTTTTACTCTCTTTTCCATTATTAATAATGCCACGAGGTGATTTGCTTTTCTGATCAGTGCCGAGCACTGCATTTTACACTGCTGTGTACTATAACCTCATAACTGACTCACGCACAATAATGGTCAGCTCAAAGCTCATCGCTTTTTAGTGGAACTGCAGGTATTTCTCCCCCTCCTCACTTTCCATTTATCTGCATTAAACTGTACCTGCAATAAATTGAACTTACCATCCTACTATCCAGTCACACCGCCTCCTCCAAGTCCTTGTGGTTCACTCCAACCTTACTGCCACGACCACATTAATATCATCAGTCAACTTTCCCTCTCCATCGATAAGTTCCTTTTGTACCTGTTGAGTATACCTGTCCAACTCTATCGGTTGGAAGGGACCACCTATTCCTGGCCTTATTATTCCTGCCTTTTTACAACGTGTTAGTCCACAATCTGACCCTCCTTCCAAAGCCTCTGAACGCCTTCCAGATTTGCACATTCACCCCTCTCCATGGGCCTCAGTGAGTTTGAAAGGTGCCGCTTCCCTTCCTAAAAGAAAAGTTGACCAACAATTATATTCATTCAGGTAACACATTCGAAAATATCGTCTTATGAAGTATAAATTATCATTGAAATTGATGAATTCTCTGTCTTCAGGGAACGAAGTAATACAATTCTGTGGGTTTGTTTGTTTGTTTTTTGGTTTGGGTGTTGGTTTGTTTGTTTGTTTGGGGGTTTTTTTGGTTGTGTTTTTTTGTTTGTTTGTTTTTTGTTGGTTAGTTTGGAGGGTTTTTTGTTCTTGTTAAAAAGATCCATAAGCACTTCCTTATCTTAATACCAAACAGCCACGGCATGGATGGTACCACTAAACTCTCCCTTTCTACAGAGCTTTGTATGACTAAGAAGTGGGAAAGGCGCAATGACAACCATTACTGCTCTTGTAACTCTTCCACGAAGACAAGCCCTTAGTCACTTTTCTAACATTTTTTTAATCTCTAGAATAAAAAGTAAGCAAATATTAAAAATTTAGTAATTACTAAAACAAATTACCTATTTTTTATTGCTCTTTGGCAGATGTGTGGAACTGCTGACAATTGCATAGCATCCGGAACATTTTTTGACTCGGCAAGTTATGGCTTCTCCCAAGTCTTCTGCTTGTTCCTAGGTAAGTTTCTACCATTCTTTACTAGATTAATAGACTAATTTTCCCATTGGATCATGAACCCCATTGTCTCATTTTTTTGCTGGTTATTAAGTTAGCTACACAGGGAACTGTGTCCTTCCAACCTCCCATCCTACCCGTTTCCTGCCAGCATACCACGGAGGGCTATTCAGGGGTATTCCCTGGGGTGTTCAGGGTATTCCCACATGAACTTTGCAAAGATTTGGCTTTTACAGAATTTAGATTCTAGAATTCGTAGAAGTTAGAGATGGGAAGCTGATGTCTGTTACTCCTGCATGTTTCTGCAGTAATAAAATGCTTAACCCAACCCTAGCATTTACATTTGAAACCTGCAAGGACTCCCCTCATAAAAATACCCTCCTAATATTTATTACCCTACCTGTAAGACCCTCAGTGTCTTCGATACCATCACTTTCAGGCTCTTTGTACGTGGCTCGTTCACATGAACAGTGGCCTGAAGCTCTGAAGCCCACAAGACAAAGGAACGGGCACCCTCTATTTACATTGCATCTCACACCAGACAACCGATTTTTGAACAAGCTAAAAAGACCCAGAAAGCAACACTGAAAAAAATCCAACAAAAAAATGTGACTTCATCACTAAAATCTCTCTGTATTTGAGCTTTCTTGTTGGTTTCATTGGATGGAAAGGCAGAGTTCTGTAAACAGATTTGCTTAGTTTCCGCATGTGTTGCCAAATTTCCATCCTGCGGAACCAATTTTAAACAGAAAAAAAGAAAAGTGTCTCTTCCCATCCTCTGCTCCTCAGTGTCATTCTTATTAAGGATACAGAGAAAACGTTGAATGGAAATGAGCTAGTCACAGCAGGGGGCGGAGGGAGGGTTAAATCCAAATGTTAATATATATATATATTTTTTTAAGTGTTTTAACTTGCCAAAAACTCCAGATCGCATTGATCTGTAACTCTTCCTTTCTTGCAGCCACGGAAAGTTTTTAAACTGAAGACTGCCAGAAATGACCTTGTTATAAACTGGAGTTCACAGTTATTTTTCTGGAATTTTGTCTCAGTAACTTTTAGCTCAAGCAGTTCTCATGAAAACATTTCCAAACCACCAGCTTGGCTAAATATTTCCAGTAAAACAAAATAATCCCCAGTTCCTAAATACAACTCTACTTTTTTTTTTTTAACTTCACTTTATCCTTCAGAAAACTAATAAGCTTTAAAAATAGGAAAGACAGAAAAGGGAGAAAGGAGACAAAAAAAATACGAGTACTGCAAGCAGCATCTAGTGTCTCTGGGTTACAGCAGCTGTAGAACTGGAAATGGAGATGAGATATGGGAAATAAATCTCCCACATGCTTTAATGGCAATAGCAAATAAATAAATAAAGGCTGTCATTTGAAATAGCGTAGTACCTAACATTTTCCTAGTAAAAAGCTCTCAAGCAGATCTGGCCAATGTTAGCCCGTGCTTACAGACAGAGTTTCCACATGACCACAAGGGACCCCAGAAAGAGGAGAGAAGAACTGATGGACTTTGTATTCATATTTTGTTTAGCTTTTCTAGAGCAGGAGTGCAAAGAAATCATTTATTATTACAATCCTTTCCGTATCTGTCAGATGTTGCATGTTTTATGTAATGATCACACATTTGGCAAACTCTTCCTACCTACCCATATGCTAGGGAAAAACTCAAACTGTGGAAGAAAAACCTTCCTCCAAAAAGTAAATTGCCTCTCTTACAGGAACTGCCACTCGGACCTGGGGCTCCAAGGTCTCTGCTCCCTCCTCTAATCACTATATTTCCACATAATCTGACTGGTATTTCCACATAATCCAACCTTCACCCTCCCTGGGAAGCAGAACTGTCGGTCCTGGATTGCACGGAAGGTAATACAGAAGTTGCACGGGATCACTGCATGAGTAGGACCAGAACACAGATGCAGCAGGATGGCAGCAAGCCCTCATCCATGCACCCAGCCTGACTTTTTTTGAACACAAGCACCAGATGTGTTTGCATGACAGGCCAGTCCATCACCATCACCTGTGACCAAGTCCTGAAAACCGACCAAGAGGGCGCCCATGTTCAGGATCCCACCCCAGATTTGGTGGTAGGCGTCAGGGTGGCTCCAGAGGGCAAGCTGCCCAGAGCACACTCTTCTGCTTTCAGCAGCTTTCCCCTCATGCAGAAGAGGCCTGGCTCTGATCTTGAATTCAGATAATCACAGAATCATTAGGGTTGGAAGAAACCTTCAGGATCATCCGGTCCAACCATCCCCCTACCACCAATGTCACCCACTAAACCATGTCCCTGAGCACCACGTCCAACCTTTCCTTGTACATCCCCAGGTTTGGTGACTCCACCACCTCCCCGGGCAACCCGTCCCAATGCCTGACTGCTCTCTCTGAGAAGACATGTCTCCTCATTTCCAATCTAAACCTCCCCTGGTGCAACTTGAGGCCATTCCCTCTAGTCCTATCACTAGTTACCTGTGAGAAGAGGCTGATCATCACCTCCCCACACCTTCCTTTCAGGTAGCTGTAGAGAACAGTAAGGTCTGCCCTCAGCCTCCTCTTCTGCAGACTAAAACTTCCAACCTCATTCATCATGTGTAGGAAACTGAAGTACACAAGCTCCATAGGTAACCCTAAAATTGGCATTTTCCAGCTTTTCACTACAGTACACAGGGAACATGTCAGGAGTTGTTGTGCCCATCAGAGCTGCCCACAGAACTCCCCAGCAGAAGGGCATGAGAAGTACGTGTAGGAAGCTAAGGAGAAACACAAGAGGGCATGCCACAGGGCACTTACAGCAAGCCTTGAGAAAAGAAGAAACCCTCCAGCTGCAGAAGTTGCAGGAAAAGAAAATGAAAATCTGTAAAGCAAATACATACATGTACTTTAAAACTGTGATACACTTGAGTTAGTAAGAACTCAGGGAGCCCATGACTGCAGCAAACACGGCAGGATTTCTGAAAGGGAAGTTCAGGAGTCAGTGTTTCCGAGAAGGGCAGGTGAGTCGTCAAGTGGGGAGGTCTCAACATGATGTTTCAATGCATTTGTTGAAATTAGTGCTAAGCCCATCCATGAAACAAGAACAGAAAAGGCAGTTGAAGAACAAAAAGATACAGCACTTATTTGTTGATCTGGAAAACGAATCCTGCCTGGAAGCATGACAGACTAAGGAAGAGATGGACAGATGAGCAAGAGTATCCTGTGTTGGAGGACCAACAGGACACGAGTAATTTGTCTTGATTGAGCAGGTATCTGTAAGTAAGATCTTTTGCAGTGCTGATGCCATAGTAAGTAAGAAGCATAGGCTTTATTCAAATAATATAGAACTCTATAAGCAAATTGTTTTCAAAAAGCTGGTAACAGCCTGCAGAAGGGCAGTTTGGTTTCTCTGCCTGAAAATCATGGAAACTAATAGTGAGTTCTGGGAGGTATGTTAAATATACTGAATTTTTGACAAGCCCTTTTTGGCTCGGTGCTAGAAGGCACATTTGTAGAAATGCACAGACAGATTGTGAAAAACACTCTTGCTTCACAAATACACCAATGCACTAGATGCACTAGCTAAATTTTTCAACCTTCCGAAGTCTCCCAAGTATACTGTGTATAATATGCTCACTTACAGTGATGATACAGCAAGAAGTGACTCTCCAGAGTCTTCTAATGATTGACACAGGCACAGAAAACAAAGATATCAACTCACCAGTAATTTTCCAACAGCCAATTATTTCACCCTTGTTTAAGTAAGCATGAAGATTGTAAATTAAAGTATTCTGACATAGACATATAATGAATCTTTTCTCTGCACAGTTGATGATCCTGTTCCCAATTTAGGTTTTAAGTCAGCCAATGATGATGCAACCTGCATTTTCAAAAGTAGTCCTAAATGATTTCAGAAACAAGGGCCTCAACCCTACCCATCAGGCACAGCCCCAATAGAAATTACACTCTCCTGTGATCTAAGGAGTTTCTCTTGTAAGATTTCTCTTTGTAGGTGCATAGGAACCTGTGCTTTGAACACCCTGTAAGAACAACACCAACTTCCCCAAAAGAAACAAAATCACCTCAGGAGATACGCAATGCATCCTGTGATAGAAACTCTGGGAACAGATCATTTCACAAGGGTATAGTACAGTTCTAAGAAAATATAAGATAAAGTCAAAATAAAGAAAGCAAAAAACATTTTTTAAAGAAAATTGTGTAAAATAAATATATACATGTCAAAATGTCTGCAATAACCAGATTTTTCTCATACACACCTCATGCAAATTTGTAATACAACTGTATCTTGGTATCAAATACACGCTCTCCTTACACTGTATTACACTCAATACACTAAATTAATTATTGATTTGATAGCCACACGTTGCATATTTCCTACACACTACACTTGCAAAGCACAGAACTCTGCCTACCAGGCTGCTCCCTAAGCCCGTTTCCTACAAGGCAGTCGCACCAACATCTCACGACTGGTACATTTCATTAACCTGCTGTCAAGCCCCCTGAATGCAGATAGTCGTTTCCACAGTTCTACAGTGTTGATAGTCTGAATCCTAATTTGACCCCATGCATTCCTTTAAAATATGACAAGTATATTAATGCTTATTAAAAGCCTCTGTGCCAAACAATAGTTTTGGTTATGCCAATCAGTACATCTGTAGGGCCAAACATACATCTACAGAATGTAACACATGACTTAGTGGAGACCACGCACTGAATCCCTGTTGCTACTTCCCCCCTGGGGGGAAAAAAGGCGCACGTACTTACAGCTAAGGCCAGAGCCAGGCCCTCTTCTGTGAGACGTAGGAAAAGCATACAGTCTACTGGAAAGGTAAATTAAAAGAGATGTAGATTACGTGCTTTCTTCCCAATTGTAGGAGCATTAAGGCTTGAAAAGAAGTGTACTGAGCACAGCAGGATGGAACGACTTGGTCAACCATGTCACAGTGCTTCTCCACGTCTGAAAGTCCTACAGCTTACGTGACCTCTGAAATCTTCTGCGCAATGTTTACTCACTGAACTACAAAGAACGTAAGTAATCTAAAGAACCAGTAATGTACATTGTTTTACTTAATAAGACTATGGAAACAGGCTAATGAATTAAAGCAGCGCAAAAAACAAGAGGAGTCTGAGTCCTCCACCGGATGAGCAGGGCACCTGGCATTTCATGCATGTGTGAATAGATCAATCCTCTGAGACAGTGACAGAGCCTGTACATCAGTGCTATCTGTTAGACTTGTTAGGACTCAAAACCAGTTAACGTCACATGATTTACAAGGTTTCCAAGTACTCGCCTACATTCCTGACTTGTTTGATGGCATTAAAAGGCCACTCAACAAACCCTACCACAGGAAACAAAACTCCCACTGGCTGCCTGGAGAAACTACATTTGGCTGAGCAACAGCAAGTGAACCAACACGACACTCATTGTCACACCTGTGACACTGAGGGGGGTATGACAGCCACTGGGGACACGGTGAAGCAAAACATGGGTAAAGGTAAGTAAATTTATGTATGTGGAATATATTCTCCAAAGTGGGTCTCATTGTAAAACTCACGGGAACTTTTGAAAAGAACTTAGAGCACCTTTCATAAACAACTTCATCTGTGAAACCACTTAAAACATGAAGGGAAAAAAATGATCCACTGGTAGCTGTGCCTGGGCATTTTTTGGCATCTTACAACTCTCAATCATCTATCTTAAAATGACAGCAACTTCTAGAAGTCCCATGTGAACTGTTCTAACCTACCAGTAGCACTTCAGAACTAATCTCTCTTCCTGCCCCAGCATTGTCACATTTGCTTTTTCTGACGTGCAGAGAGCTACTTTCCTGTTCCATGTCACTGGGCTTTTGCTGAGCAGTAGGGTCAAAATCATTACCATAGAATAAAGCAACATTTTTTAAATGGTGGTTTTACTCGGGTGGGCGGCTGAGCTCCATCACAACCGCTCCCTCACTCCCCCTCCTCAAGGGGGAACGGGGAGAAATATGATGAAAGGGGCTCAAGGGTTGAGATAAGGACAGGGAGATCACACAGTAATTATTGTGATGGGCAAAACAGATTCAGCATAGGGAGATAGTAAGATTTATTGCCTATTACTAACAAGCTAGAGAAGCGAGAAACAAAGGAAAGAAACCAAAAGCACCTTCCCCCCCCCATCCACCCTCTTCCACCTCCTCCCCCAGTGGCGCAGGGGAATGGGGTAATGGGGGTTATGGTCAGTCTGTAGCGCTTCTTCTCCACTGCTCTTTCTCGGTCACTCTCGTCCCCTGTGCTGTGGGGTCCCTCCCACGGGATGCAGTCCTTGCTGAACTGATCCTGCATGGGCTGCCCACAGGCAGCAGCTCTTCAAGAACTGCTCCAGCTATGGGTCCGTACCACGGGGTCCATCCCCCAGGAGCAAACTGCTCCAACCTGGGTCCCCCACGGGCAGCAGCTCCTGCCAGGTCACCTGCTCCTGCATGGTCTCCCCTCCACGGCCTACAGGTTCAGCCTGGAATTTGCTCCGGCAGGGGTCTTCCACAGGCCACAGTCTCTGTTGGTGTAGGTCCACCTGCTCCACCGTGGTCTCCTCCACGGGCTGCAGCGTGGAACCCTGCTGCACCATGGTACTCCATGGGCTGCAGGGGGACAGCTTGCTTCACCATGGTCCTCACCACAGGCCGCAGGGGACTTCTGCTCCGGCGCCTGGAGCACCTCTCCCCCGGCTTCTTCACTGACCTTGGTGCCTGCAAGGCTGCTCCTCATTCACAGAATCACAGAATTTCTAGGTTGGAAGAGACCTCAAGATCATCGAGTCCAACCTCTAACCTAACCCTAACAGTCCCCACTAAACCATATCCCTAAGCTCTACATCTAAACGTCTTTTAAAGACCTCCAGGGATGGTGATTCCACCACCTCCCTGGGCAGCCTGTTCCAGTGCCTAACAACCCTTTCAGTAAAGAAGTTCTTCCTAACGTCTAACCTAAAAATCCCCTGGCACAACTTAAGCCCATTCCCCCTCGTCCTGTCACCAGGCACGTGGGAGAACAGACCAACCCCCACCTCGCTACAGCCTCCTTTGAGGTACCTGTAGAGAGCGATAAGGTCGCCCCTGAGCCTCCTCTTCTCCAGGCTGAACAAACCCAGCTCCCTCAGCCGCTCCTCGTAGGACTTGTTCTCCAGACCCCTCACCAGCTTCGTCGCCCTTCTCTGGACCCGCTCAAGCACCTCCACGTCCTTCTTGTAGCGAGGGGCCCAAAACTGAACACAGTACTCGAGGTGCGGCCTCACCAGAGCCGAGTACAGGGGGACGATCACCTCCCTAGCCCTGCTGGCCACACTGTTTCTGATACAAGCCAGGATACCGTTGGCCTTCTTGGCCACCTGGGCACACTGCTGGCTCATATTCAGCCGACTGTCCACCATCACTCCCAGGTCCTTCTCTGCCTGGCAGCTCTCCAACCACTCATCTCCCAGCCTGTAGCTCTGCTTGGGGTTATTGCACCCCAGGTGGAGGACCCGGCACTTGGCCTTGTTGAACTTCATGTAGTTAAGATTCCTCTCACTCTCCCAGCTGCTGTGTGGCACAGCATTTTTTGTTTGTTTGTTTTGTTTCCCTGTCTTAAATCTGCTCTCACAGAGGCGCAAAACAACATCGCTTACTGGCTCAGCTCTGGTCAGCAGTGGGGCCCTTGCCAAGCATGGAGCAGCTTCTAGATCCTTCTCACAGAAGCCACCCCTATGGCCCCCTGCTACCAAAACCTTGCCACGTAAATCCACTACAATCAACATGAAATATCAGACATATTTCAACAGTTTTAGGATGTGGAACTACCTGTGATTTGGTCAGTTCCAAAAATAGGTCCGATAGTGTCACTTTATTACTGGTATCAGCACAGTTCCCAGTAATGAAAACACCTGCACAACCGAGAGCCAAGCAAGGGAGAAGGGGCAAGAACAGAAGAAAACGTGTGAAAATCACAAGGAAAAGCAGATAACAGATTTGAGCAATTTTGGAAACTGCAAAAAACAGACAGTTAACAAAAAAAATGTATTTCATAAAAACATAGACTTTTCTCAGACAATTGTATTTTTGTCCATGGATAACACTAATAGTACCTATTTCTATATGGAAATATTAAAAGATTCAAACAGAGGATAATAAAAAAAAAAACCAGCCAAGTACATAAAAATTGCCTACTCTTCCTGTCCATGGACATCTTTTCCTTCTCTGGTCTGTTCTGGAGCATCTACAGCATTAACACTGAGAGAAGACTGTAACTAGAAACTTAAATATGACCGAGTACAGACGCTTGCCTTGCATGCACACTGTCATTGTGAATTAGGCATGAGTTGACAAGCTAAAGACCTGGCTTGCAGTCTCATCATTCAATCATCCATCCAATCTCATCAATTGAGCAAGACAGTAACACATGTCCCCTCTAGCTTAAATGACAGCAAAACTGTGGGTTGTAATCACAGGTCATCTTCAAAGGACACATCATTAAGGACGGTTTTGTTCTAAACCGATTGTTTATTGGGAATTATTTTAATATAATACTTCCCTCTGCTCCTTTAGCCTCTTGCATTTAACTCTGTTTAAAAGAACACATCAAAATGAGTATTTCTTAATTTCTTAAGAATAAGCTAACAGCAAATGTCATTGGATAGAATATAGAATTAGCCATTTACAGTCCAAAAACCATGACAAAAATAAGGTCATCTAGATTAACTTCCAACTGCATCTCTAGCTAGTGCTAATCTGCAATGCCTTATATTGCAGTCTAAACTATTTTGGCCACATAGAAGCTGTTTCAAATTACCCCAGACATAAAAACTTGAAAAAATAAACCGAAATATAAACGACAACATATGCTCCCTAAAAAAAAAATACTGCTTCACTTATTCATAGCATCTAATGTTTTTGTAACATGCAAAATGCCCCCCCCCCCCCTTTTTTTTTCCTAAATTTGCCAAATCAGTTTTTTTCTGTTTCTAATTGGTCTTCTAAAGACGACTTAGCAGTAGTTGGCCTCTCTCTCCTCTTATGGAACCTGAGGACTAAGTCAGCCAAGGGGTGACGTGAAAAGATGCTGATAGAGCTAAGGGAAAGGGAACAGGAAGAAAAGCTACATTTCTGCAGAAAGTTTAAAAGTAAAATGAGAATCAATATTTCACAGAAGGGATGTGCTCATGTGGAGGTCATTCACCAGCTTCTATACACCAAGAATTCCTTAATAAAAAATGGCTCAGGTCCAACAGACACCGCAGCAGCGTCTCTGGGAAATGAACGACAGAAGGACAGATTCTCCACTGCTTAGAAAAACATAATCAAATCTCTATTAACATCATTTGCTTTGTGATGGTTTACATCAGCTGAGGATCTGCCTTGAGGAAAACTGGAAATTTGTTTGTTCTTCCACTTCGCTAGACATAACACACATGCTTCTCAAACTCTACCAAGCTGAAACAAAATTGTAACCACCACATGCAGCTATTTCATCGCAAGTTTGTTTCTCTGTATTGCAGCCTCCCCACTTCACAAATATATCAACCTCAAGCATTTGATAATATCTACAAAATATATGGGAATAGAGTTCTGTGACAGCAGATGAACAGCGCAGAAAATACATTTTATTACCAGAAAACGTATTTAAAATTTGCAGCTAGTGAACTGTTAAACCTACCTTTTTTATTCTTATTTTTTTCATCATTCTGACAGGAATGTTTTCATTCAAATCAAAAGGCAGGCACACGTTTTGGGTAAGGATATATACCGATTGCCAAATAACTGCACTCTCGGTAAGACTGCTATTACTTTTTAACCGGATTCATATTTTCACCTCTTGGATGTTCTAAGTATTCATATTCACCAGAAGCTGGAGCACCTGAACTGTCTCAAACTGATCCTCTCCAAGCAATCTGTCCCTTTTGCTAGTTCCCACATCCAGCTTGGATGCATCCTTTTCAGTTTACCTTTCTGCCTCAAATTCAAGGAATTTTCAGCAAACTATTTTTGCTGTTCCAGAAATGGATTGATTGGAGATGTAACCTACAGGTTAATTATTTACTCTCTCTTGGTCTAAAGTTTCTACCCATAGCCTTCTTTGTATATTGATTGTTATCAACTTGTACAAAAATGATCACTTCAGAGTAGCAAATGGTTCGACAGCCCCCTTAAATAAAACAAATAAAACCAATAATTTTTAAATAACAGCATTTAAAATAAATGACCTTTAATGACAGGGTTTTAAACAAGATTTTCAAGTCACAGACAGACATCAACTGACCTGAAAGCAAAGATGTTCTATTTGTTATTTTCCCCTACAGCATTAACATCAGATTTGGCATATGCTACCGTATCAGCTGAATTCCTTTATATGTAAATGGGACTGGTTATAGCAAAAGGGAATACATTTTGTGTCCTAACTTTCAGATTTTGAAGGCTATAAGTATCATTGAAGAATCCAAATTGCCCAAATAATTCTCAGAACAGATAGCTCATCCTGCCACACTGCAAAATGAGAAGGAACATTTTAAATTACAGCTGCTGTAATCAAGTAATTGAAGCCACATAAATATAGGGCCAAAGCCAAGGGTCAGTTTAAAGCTTGAGTTTATTTTTATTGAAAAGTTTAAATTCTTTTTAAAAAGAATAATAAAAAAGAATTGAAAATTGTTTTCTTTGACACGGCAATTGATTTAAGACAAAAATCAAATTACTGAAATATTTAGCATATTAACAACAAAAATATTTCTTACCCGTGCAATTAGAGACTTGTGGCTGCATTTTTACTAAATCATGTATTTTAACTTAGCATAGCATACAGTCAAAAAATGCAAAGAGGAAGCCATATGTATCAACACTGGATACTTTATTTGATAATGAAAGTGCTGCTATGTGAAACACAAAGGCTAGTGAGAGCGGGTGAATTTGAGAAGCCACGGCCCAGTAAAGTAACCTAACTGAATTCCAACAGAAACTAACTTGAAAATTAAAAACAACAGATATTTAATAACAGCTTGTGTTTCTAGTATCTTAAAGGGAAATACAAGTAAGGCTGCAACTTGATTATCCCAGAAGTTAAGAACGCAAAAAAGGCCAAAGGATTCCCCAACACACACGTAGAGCAAAGCAACTACCTCGGGATACACACGCTGGACTCAGTCAACCATATTTAATCTTCTTCAGGCTATAGCTCATGCTGCTATATATGCAAAGTCAACTTTTTATTTAATCCTTGGCGAAATACACTTTCCTTCCTCACAGAGATGACAAACACTTCCATTACATTTCTCCAGCGGGGGCAGAAGGAGCACTAAATCTTACTTTGATACATTAACAAAGAAATGGCCATCAAAAACGAAGACAAATAGGTATTTAAATTAGGACTTGGCAAAGTAATTCAGATGCCTAAGAACAGTAATATCGTTACACAGGGAGTTTCCATGAAGAAGGAGGAATCACAGAAATACTACCTTTGGCACACTCTTGATGACAACAAAGTTGTTTCCTTGCAAGCTCTGACAAATGGTAAATAATCTGCAATTCTTTCCAGCAACTTCTGCATATTTAACTTCAGATGTGAATGATGGGTTTCTATTTCGAGAGCTGCATTGCTCCTGCAGAGTTTAAGTGGTTTTGTATGAAATACCCAAGACGGGGCATCAAAAATAGTTGCTATTTCCTCCGGTTACTATAGCCATCCCCCACTATGCTGGTATGAAAGTTCTCACACTGTACTTTCTGTGCTGCAATAGGTAGCACAGGACCTGCTGAAAATTTAATGGAAAGAAAAAATCTTATCCAGAAAAGATCCCAGCCACAGGAACTGACCACGTGATAAAGCAAATCCCAAATCCAGAAGGCAGAGCTGTGCAGGCAGATAGGGTGCATCAACAGCCAGGGCTTCAGTAGGACCTCCCTGCAGGTGAGGATATGTGTGGTGATACTGGGGGATGTTAGCATAGCATGTCTTAGAATGAAAAAAAGAAAAAAATCGAGAAAAAGATATGACTTGCAACTCAGCTTTAGACACCCACCTGAATTTAAAACCATTCTTACATGGCTGGCTGAAGAATAAGGTGAACTTGAACTTACACTCCACATTCAGTAACTTTTTTTTCTGAAGCGGTGCTTAGTTAGGAGGATTTCGTGTTCAAGGTGACAGACTGGCAGTAATGAAATGTGAACTCTTCCATTTCTCTTCATAATGATAAGCAACAACATAGGAAGCTTCTCACATTGTCCAGTTCAATTTCCTTCTCACTTAATTATAGATCAGGAGTAATTCCACTAAAATTAATTAAGTTGCATCAGAGACTGGCAAGAGAAGGATTAGTCTGTCTACAGTGCGACACAGGGGAGAGAGAACTGCTCTCCTACCACGGCTGTTCATTTTTAGCTTCAGAGAATATTAACCCATTGCATTTGCACTAATGACCAGAACCATTCAATCTCAGGGGAAGAAAAGGCCACAAGCAGGGGCAGCCTGCCAAGGACACCCACCACTGAAGACCACACTCCCTCAGTGTGGTCCTTCTCACCAGGACTCCTGCATTCAGCCTTAAATGTTTGTTAGAGGAAATAAAAACACTTCTCTCTAGGTGTTGGGTTTGTGGGCTGGGTTGGCTTTGGTTTGTTTTTTGCCACCTCAGACACATAGCACTGACGTCTGTGAATCCTATTTTCCTGTTAAGTTGTCCCTTTTCATTACAGAAGGAACTAAATGCTCTGGCAAACTATGATGTGTGTATGACATCCACCCAGCACCGCGCAGCCAGAATTCGGGAGCACCATACCCCCATGCATTTGTGAGTCCACCTCAAAGCTCAAAAGATACCTTACGTAAGAGTTTTCAGGCCTGGGCTGGATGCAGATGAGGAAACTACAGGTGAAATTCAACTGTAACCCAGTCCAAGGAACCTGGCTTGGAAAATAAGAATTAAAACAACTAAAATGTAACAGAACTCACCACCGCCATTTCTGGATGTTTTTGAAGAAGTGTCCCTAGACTTCTTTCAGTCACAATTCGCTGCTCCTGTGTTCTGCTTTTGGTTTATCCAAGAGTTTCTCCCACATCCACCTCAGACCTTAAGCATGCTCTCAGACCTTCCCTGCTCTGCTGTGTTTATTATTCTTCCCCTCACTTGTCCTTTTTTTGTCCTCTACCATATACAAGAGTGCCACTCTCTTTCTATCCAGACGTTACCACCTCACCCGAAGTTTCACCAAAAGCAGGTCGGACCTGGCGGGCTCCTTCTTGCCCAGCCACCGACAGGTCTCCGTGGAGTATCCCAGAGACTGACTCCCGTTTCACCAAGTTGCTAGCACAGACTGCAGACTAGAAAGACAGACCTTAAGAGGAGTCAGGAGAAGAGAAGCAAGCCAAGATAAGCAGGGAGACAGACACACCCCGCATTCTTTCGGGCACTGTCTGTACTACACAGATGTTGTCTTGCGCAGCTCATCATAGCAAGCAGTGTGTGAACAAAAAGTCTGGTGCTTCAGACACTTTCAAATTAAAAAAAGCTACAAGAATGCAGCAGAATAAAATAAACAACCGAAAAAAAACAATGCATAGTAGATGCTAAAATTTCAAATGGAAATGAAGATGAGATATCATACGGTTAAGAAATTACCATAGGCCGCATATGCTACATTACAGCAGACAGTTTCAGTTCTTAAAATTAAGAGCAATTTATTAGCATTAAAAAAAATGGATTTGAAGAAACCAGCACCTGGTTAAATATGATCAAAAATAAAAGGTTGAGCTGTACAAATCCGAAAGAGTCACCTTTACAGCAGTGGCTGCTTCAGACACAAGCTGCAGGCTGGACAGGCGTCCAAGCAAGGCAGTGCAATGCAGGGGTACTCAGCTCTGCTCTTCACCTACAAAAAGCCATCACCTTAACATACATGAAACTACTCTAAGTAAGTTCCCAAAAGCTGGAGACGGACATTTCAGAACATTCTGCTTCTGCTTCAGCATCGCCTTCCTCTTCGTTACAAATACAGAAGATGGAGACATGCCACTGGCTCTGATCCATCCCAAACCACATGGGTCCTCTATATTCCTCACAATATTTATTGACATTTTCATGGGGCCACCCTTATTAAACACAAGAACAAAGAAGTTACTTATTAGCCCGTGTGACAGATGGACAGAAGTCTGCTATAGCCAGCCATTCCAGATCCATTTCCACTTTTATATGATAGCATATGTTGTTGTTATTTATTGGGAGTGATCATGCAGGTTACTGGCTAACTTTACAGCAACTTTTTTTTTTAATTACTCCTTGGCCTAACTCATAAACAATGCGTATTTCTATACTCAGCATGATGGCTTAAAGTGAAATAATTCTACCAACCTAGCCACTTCATCCGTTTAAACAGCAGAAATCCGGGAATTTCTGAATTCTGCAGGTCTAGCCCCATTGGCAACCAGCAGTCCTCCTGCCAAAAGCCTACAGCACAATGCTGACAAATTGTGTAGGAGGAAGAGAGTTAGGAACAGCCTAACTTATCAGATGCATCCCAAATATCTGCATGGGAGCCTTCCCCTCACCCCAAAGTCAACAACCAGCACCATACATCAACTCTCGCCAAAGGGAATGATTTTTCATCATTTTTTTTAAGTCAGCTTGGAAAAAAATGCCATCCAAAGGCTGTCATGCAATATGGTAGGGAAAGTTATTTTTCTGGTTATTCTTCACATCGCCCATGATAACCTTCTCTCTCAATTCACTCCTAAATCCAGCCACTTTCTTGCTGACACATTAAACAACCACTTTTATAATACTGGTCTCACACTGGGTCATTTATAGAGGCTCCTTGTTTCTAAGTAGCTTTCTTTTGTTGTTGTTATTTTTCTTATAAATTCCTACTGCCACCTCCTGCAGCTTTTTAATCGCAGACAGGACTCGGGACCCCTGGAGAGGCGTTTTCCCCAAACAAACGCCAGCCCTGTGTGCACGTCCATCTGGGCAGACCAAGGCTGCAGAGCACGTGCACATCTGTGCTCCCAGAGTGCTGACAGTGAGATTCAACCTGTCAAGACATCGTCATCGAAACGCAGTTTGTTTTCTTACACAAGATGTTTCAGAGTAAAAGATATTGTGGCAGCCCTGCTAGGTGGAAGACTGGCTTCAGCAGCAGAGCTTGCCGAAGAGATTTCCACCCCGGACGGCCGCTCTTGTTCACAGCCTGAGGACTGCTGCCTCGTGCTGCACAGCTTCTCGCAGGGCTACAACCAGACTCTCTGACTGAAATTATTTGCGTGAACAGTATTCCCCTTCCTGTTTCCACTTAGAGGGTTAGTCCATATCCACACGACTTCAGCAAGCTGGTTTAGAGCGCAGCACCACGACCAGCTGTACTGGCAGAGCTCCAGATGTGGTCAACCACCAGCCGTCACATCTTCCCTCAGAGACCTACACCTTCCCGCTGGGACAGTGGCGATGGCCTTCTTCCCTAAATTCATGCTCAGAAGTACTCCGACTGTTTTGTTTTTCACCAGCCCAAACCAAGCAGCCTGAGGCAGATAACCAGTCTGGAAAATTTCAGCTCAAGCGGTTCAAGTTTGGGAAAGCCAGAAGCAAACGAATCAGTCTTACAATAGAAAGCAACAGGCAACCTCAGTTACGGGTGACCAGTCTATTATAATTTGAGCATTTATTTTTCCCTTTATACTAATTTATATTTAATACATTATAGTTTTACATTTTTCCTCTTGAAGATCACTAGAAAGTGTTTCATGCAGATTACTATTATAGCCATTTTTTATCTGGAAGTATTCTCTTTAACTGCTATTAGTCATTACGACATAAAAACTGAAGTATTAAGTCCAACCCAGAAGCATTATGTTCAGTGCCTTGGATTCTGTTCAAGGCAGAGGCGGATCCTCCACCTTCTACTGCATGCCTATACCTCTAGCTGTTGAAGAAAAAGGGAAAACAAGCATACAACAGGTTCTTTCTGGTGAATCCCAAACTCGAGAGGATTCTCTCCCGTAACAATTTCCCAAGGTGGATACTCAAGCAGTTGGCGTTTGAAGGAGGCAGCAGAAGAACAGAGCTCCACCTGAGAAGTCACAAAATACAAATGCCCGTAACTCAGGCTTTGAAAAACAACAGTAGCTGTTAGAAAACTAATACCTCAACATAAGGGGGCAAGAGGGGCATATAGTATTAAGGATATCCTCCAGAAATAAAGGAATGGAAGCTCAAACCTCATGTCTTATCTCCAACCTAACAGTCCTGACTATTGGTTTTCTCCTTCATAAGATCACCGGATTTAAGACTCTTTGGCAGACTTCATGCAGGGACAGACACAGGTACAGGGTCAGAACACACCCCAGTCATCTCCAGGGCTGTGAGGCATATGAATGAGGTATTCCTGAATGATGGCTTTCTTTGATAAATGGGCCCAAGAGCTGAGCTTTCACAGCTCCAGAAGGGTAGTAAAGTTACCAGCTTCAATGACTAAATACAATGTTCTTTTTCTGGCAAATACTTACAAAAAAAAAAAAAAAGTTCCCATTGCTAAATCTCTCTCAAAACCACAGATGGAACCACAACAAGTGAGCCTGTCCAAACACATTTACACTAACTCCCACTCCAAGAAACAGTCCCACGGAGGTCCTCACTACAGACAATGTCTTCGCTGTCATTTAATAGTTCTTTTCATCTACTCCAGAAACGTTCTGGAGAGAACTCAGAGTCCTCCTGTTGTGCCGTGCTGTAATCAAACACAGTGTTTTATGTGGTTTCTGATATAAATTCTATATACTTCTTCCTATTAAAGTACAATAAATCCTGAGGAGAAACTTAACGCTGAGCCAGAACTACTGTTCCTCTTCAGAAACGAGGATCATTAACCGAGGTCCATGCTTCGAGGTCTGCTCACGTCCTACTTTGGGAAGTAGTACTAACACTAATGCTGGGACGCTCTCTAGCTCTCTTTAGGGGAACAAAAGGTGGGGCTGGGGAGAGGGAGAGGCAGATGGAGAAGTTTAATGTTCTGTTTCATGTGTGCTTGTGTATTGTTCATATTACTGTGGTACCTAAGCACCTCTCAGTAGCTACCAAATGCAAGCTAATGAAAATTAGCTTTTCTTAAACCTTACGAAAGAAAAGGAATAGACCTAATGGGGAAGGAAAAATAAACACTTTTTCCAGTATTTCCAACCGCTGTGTTCTATGCCATTGCTTCTACCCTATTAAGTCCCAACCACAACACAAATTATATTGGAAACCTAGCTTTAAAATGGTTAAAAGAGTAAGTGAAAGAAAAAAAGGCAAATGATGCAACTTCTAGTGGAAGATAAAGTTACCATGGATCTATTACTTGGCTCTCCAAGTGAAAGCCACAGTTCTGAAGCACATACAGCATGCTGGCACCCAAACTTCAAAGCACATTTGACATTTTAACTCACCTAAATGTAAGGACGAGGCATTACAGCGCAAATAAAGTCTTCTTTGCAGAAAACTAGCATAGGAAATAGGTTTTATCACAGAAAAACAGTATCTAAGGTAGATACAGATGAACTCCACTATAAAACCATTGTGTCACAGCTATGTCTGACTTCCTTATACTACAGATCAGAAACACAAACGCATTTGTCTTGAAATGAGCTCTCAAACTCAAAATGAAGTTTGCATTTTGTAAAAATTACAATATATTTGGACTTTTGGTTTCTTCAGTTATCTATTATTAGCTGGAGTTTAGTTGTCAAGACAACAGTTTCCACTTCTACAAAATGCTTTAACTGTAAGCAAAATGTCACAGTCAATACCAAAAGTTCATCAGATTGGCCTGGTAGCCAGGAAATAAGAGCATCTCCTTAGGACTGGGTCAGGCTGCGACCAGAACAATGGCAAGAAACAAATGAGGAGGCTGGGTATTTGTAAAAGATCACACAAACGTGGTGGAAACCAAAGGACTCGAGGAGCAACCCACCTTACACATGATTGATGGCAGTATTTGGCTTCTGTGCTGTACCCTGCTACAATGGCTACCCCAAACTGGAGTGTGATGCGCACAGGGCAACCGATGAACCAGTATGCTTGAACACAGAAAAACCATGCATCAGAAATGTTTGAGGATATAGCAGAGAAAAAAGAAAAAAAAAAAAAAAGACACCACAGTACAGTGAAGTCACATTGCCAGAAAATGGAAACACAGAGGAACAGAGCAGTTGTTGTGTACTGAACATATCCCACTGCAGTACCAATGGGGGAAAAAGGGAACATGCTTCTAGAAATTGGGTCAAGCCTTGTACTGTGAGAAAAAGTGAATGTACAACAGAGATTTTCGTTTATTATTATTATTATTATGTGGTATATGCATAACAGCCAATAAACAAAATGCAACATGACACACACCCAAAATCTATAATTCAGCAGCTTTCTATCTGCCCCCAAGGCACCAGTGGGAGATTCTGCCAAGAGACAGTTTATTATTTGTAAAACCAAGTAAATTGCGATCACATCTTATTTTCCTTACCCCCTATTTCTTTCAAATTAAGTATTCTGTACTTAAAACAGAACAGTAGATCAGCAGAGTTAAATGACATGAATGTCCTCTTCAGAGTCCCAGACTCACTGTGTAACTGTTTTCAGGCATAAAGGCGAAAGAACACATAACCTGGAAGTTCGCTATGAAATCTGCTCCCTCTTTCCAACATAGCTGTTGCAGGAGTCTTTAGGTTTATGTGAGCCACAGGCTGCAATAACAGCAGAACAGTCTACCCAAAGCATTTTTCCCACCCCACTGGTACTCATTCAATATACATAGAGACAGGAGAAAGGATGGATACAGAATAAAGGATTTAGTCAGTTATTATCAGCCACTTCATTTTACAGATCCATGTGAAAGCCATGTGAGATACTGATCTTCCTTTTCTTTATATATATGCACATATGCAGGCATATACACCCCACCACCACCCCACAGTCATCATCTGCTTTTCATCTCTTTGCCTCTCTAAATACACACTTACTTGAACGCTGAGAAAGCAGCAGCACCCTAAACACCAACCTCAGATGCAATCCTTCCCCTCTGAAGAAACGCTTCAGAAATACAGCACTTAGTCAGAACGTTTATTCAGTTGCATGAACAGATGGGAATAAACTACCTGAAAGTATCAGTATTAGCTCTTGTTAACTCAGTTTGCAGGAAACCAGAATAGCTCACTGGCAGCAAAACAAAGCAGTGGAGAAGAAAAGACGAGTAGAGGGGAGAAGAAAAGAACATCGATGTACGAATAACCTCCTCAGTATGCCATACTGAGGAATATGTGGGGAAGGTGTCTGCTGAATTGGAAGCAGTCCTCCTGAGCAACAGGCATTTTTGTCAGATTTGCATTTGCAGAGCTATGAGAGTATTGTTTCCTGCATCCCTGTGCTGGCACAGCTCCTCAGCTCAGCCAAGACATCAGGCACTCGTTTGTCAGATTTAGAGCTTCTGGATTCGCCTCTCCTTTTCAAGTGCTACATTTTATTTTTATCTCACAGGTTATTTTCAACATGTGGCCATGCAGCCCCTGTAATGTCCAGATGAGTAATTTAGTTTGCATTAAACAGTGCCACTGATCATCTATTAAGATATGCTTCTTTTCCTTCAAGTTTCCATACTTACTGCCAGCCAGTCTGAACCCTGTGCATCATGAAGGAAGGCTACAGTTGCCTGGGTTCTTGTTTTATTATCATTTTGTCTTAGGACTTAACAAATCTCTTTTTTATTTATGTATTTTTTTGAGTTGAAAGTCATCATTTCTTCCATTATTATCAATAAAACACCACGAGTATCACATGAAGAATAAAAATTTCAGCATTTGACACCGCACAGCTTTTGATCCCCAACAATAAGAGTTCCTACACACTCAAAATATACTGATTCCTAAGCGTCAGCAACAAGCAATCCTGTCACTTTGTATTAATGTCTTTACAGACCTGGTTTTAGGAAAGAAGGATCTTTCTTTTTGACAGTAAGTTAACCATCATTTTTTATATCTAGTGTAAAATCAAAGAAAAAGACCACAGACCTCCGCATGCTGCTAATACCTCTGTTTCAAACAGCTTCAGTCAGAAGACTGTCTAGCTGCTGGGATCCCTCTACACAGCCTACTAACCTTAAGTTAAAGCAGATTTTTTCTTCCCACCCACCCCCCCTATACACAAAATACCGACGTGAACATTCCTGAAGCATTATACAGGGCAAGCTCTGATGTGTTCAATACAAACTCTCCTCATACCAAGAGGACCTACATTTGTAGACACAATACGCAGTAACCTGTAATGTAAACACATTTCCCCCCTCACAGACATGGACAGAAGTTCAATTTTGAACATGGCCCATATTTTCAGTTACAAACGCAGACCTAGACATAAAAGGGCGATCTGTCTTCAGAATAGCCAGCACTTTTTCCTGGTTATAATCCCATTTATGAGCAGTACTCTCACCAGCAAGCACAGACAGCCATCAACATCAGCATGGGACTCCTGCAGAGCTGAGACCAGAATGTTTTTATTTTTATTTTTTTGCTGAGGTACACGTATGGAAAATATTTAATTTAAGCTCAAACTGGGGAGGGAGAAAAATCATATTTTATAATAAAATTAACTATAAAAAAATTGCAAAAGTTCTGACCAGGGAAAATACACAGCTGCATATTTGTTTAAAAATACCTTTCCATCTCTTCCACATTCCCATTTTTGATGGCAACTAGTAACTTGGAGTTTGGGACAGGAAGAGGCTGTTGGGGGATTTTCTTTTTAACACAGAACTCAAACCTTGGGACCAAACACATTTATCACAGTGATTTAACCAGCATTGCCCATTTACAGTTCATGCCTCTTTCATGAATTCTCTTCAAGTCTTTTGCTTCTGCAACAAAAATGAGAGCACAGTTGATAGGCAAAGGACTGGCAAAGTTGGCTTTTTTTGTGTGTGTGACCTTGGCAGGTTTTCTTGCACTAAGGGGATAATGCAAGCTCTTCATCCCATGCAGAGACCACAAGTAACTTACTCAAGAAAGCTACTCACAAAGTCAAAATTAGACCTTTTACTTAGAAAAACCTTACTAAGGTAAGATGGATGGAGAAATAGCCTCATCAGTAGAGAGAAGTAAATTAAGTTAACAGTAAAGGAAAGGTCCAGAAGTCATCTCGGTGGTTCCAGATGGCAGACAGTCCTCTGCAACAAGCAGTTTAATTAAATAATGTATGGTACAAGAGCGTGTAAAATAACACAGGAAATGGAGTCTTGTTCCTTCCCTAAATGTTTGAGATGGCTGGAATCTAACAGCTGCTCATGCATAGCAAAGAAAAAGAATAACAGATTTTTTTGTGTGTAATTATTACAAGTCTCTATAATATATACTCCAGGGTGGTTTTTTGGAAATCCTTGCTTTAGCTCATACTGGATTTCAAAGGTTCATGAACTTTCAGTTTTAAGTTTTCTATAAGTTCATTTAAAAGTTTTTGGGGCAAGGAAGGCAAATTTGTTCAGCTAATTAACATATCTACATGCATTATAGCATGTTTGCTTTCCTGCATTATCCACGTTACTCTGGCTCATTTTATATAGCTCACAATTATGTGGGGGTCTTGTATTTGTACTACTTACCTTGTACACGCTACCTAAAATTAACACAAAAAACATGAATAACATCTTTACCCTTCTTTTTGAAAAAAAGAACATTAACAGACAAAAAAACATTTTCAGGTAAGTACCAACCTGAATTCAGCCATTTTGCTCAACAAATTAATGGAAAAGGGAAAAGGGAAAAGGGAAAAGGGAAAAGGGAAAAGGGAAA